>CM070558.1:19160321-19653823 GCA_036346405.1 Phyllostachys edulis
TATCAATATGATCACACAATCGTTTGGTATGAATTTTCACATGCCGACTGGACATCTTTGTTTTAGGCAATTTCAGAAAATCCATGACATCCATGAGCTTTTGAAGAAAGCAAGCAAAACAGATATTATTTAGAGAAATAAAGGTTGATTAATCCCCAAACAAGGATATAAAGCAATAGGGACTCACAGACTGATTGCTGACAACATCTTCGTAGTATAGAATAATATTCTCGGTCCTCTTGAATTCACCAAAGCATCGCTTGTTAACTCATCGACCGCTTTTAGCTCGGCGATCAACAATTTTGTGTCTATTGATGGCTTATATTCAGCAAGAACATCAGCCTACAGGGAGAAAAAGATCAGTAGGATTATCTTTTATTTTACATGCACATCTTCAACATTGTAGCAGATAAAGTAGTTAACAGTTCAGAGAGTTAAATATACCGAGAACATAATCGATTTATGGTACCAAAAGTTACAGATTTGAAATTTAAAATATCTCAATCTGGAATGTGAGTAGGATCAAAAGAAAAAAGAAATGTGAACCTCGTCTCTGGAATGCACATGAGCTTTATGAGTTCCATTTAGTTGCTTACAAGACTATCATGAGCATTTGCTAATATACGTATAACGCCGAGAAGATTTCTTCTTAAAAGGAAAATTGCATACACACCCCTTCGGTTGAAGTATTCAATTATCTCTTCATGATGTTTCATTAGACCCTATAATTTCCACCAAAATAAACATATCAGAAGATTAAGCAAAACAGTTAAAAAATCAAAGGCAAAAAGATTTACAACAGATCTTGTTGTATCTTAGCAATCCTCAAAGCCAAAACTAAAAAAACATAGCATACAGACAAAATCAACATATCCTGCTTTCAAAGGAACATATATACAATACAAAAACTCTTCTTAGACAAAGAATTTCATCTCTCCAATGCATCTAACTTGTGTCAAAAAATTGACAAAATGCATGTATTATATTTATTAGCGCCTATCGCTCAAAAAATATTTATTAGCACCCTTTCGAACGAAGACCTTTAGTAGGTAAACCACCTAGCTAAAGTCGATACTTCAAACACATAATATTTGAAATGGGAAAAATTAATGATTGCAATGTAAAGAAGTAAAAAAAGTCGCTTGGTTGTTCTTCTACAAAGGAATTAGGTGAATTAGCATTTCATTCTCCTAGGTTAGGTATTTTAGCACGTTATTTCCATGAAATCAATGTACTTTTAATAAATTGCTTACATGCAAACAAATTTTCCAGTGTTATGAATATGTTTTGAATGTAAAATTTACAATACTCATGGGACAAAGGCATCAAATATAACTGCATTTCTTGCTTCTCAAATAGTCTATAATACTGCTTAAGTTCTGCCAGAAATAATTGACCAACCATTCTTCAGGAAAATCTAGCCAAGGATATCATTATCAATAATAATATCTTTGATTTTACAATCCAATAAACACGCCACTATGATATGTAAACTAAGTACTAAGTCAGAATTTATAAAAGAAATAGGTTACGCCTGGACTCTAGACCAGGGTTCCAAAAAAACTTTGTAACCAGATAGTCCTTGTTCCACAATATACAACCACTTAAGAAGGTAAGGAAACGCTCCACAATAGACAGATACTTATAGAATATATAATTAAGCCACAAAATTATGTTCTGCAAAATTATCTTATGAGCAAGTGTTTGTTCACCTTTCATGGAATAACAAATATAACAATGCTCTTGTGGCAAAAGGATTACCTAATTGAGCATCCACTTCAACCCCACAGCGTACATTCATTTTTAGCAGCACTGCTGAGCCACCAGATTGTACAATTTATCCAGTGTTTCCGTGATAGAGGTGATATTACTACGCCTTTCTTTGACAGAGAAAATCTCTCCGTTGGAACTAATACTCTCATGGCTATTCAACAATGTTTCAAACCATCCACTTCCCGACCTCTACATCGACAAGATAACAAACAAAGAAAAATACAAGTTACTCACTAACCTGAAAAATGTAAAATTAGATGCCCAAGTCTATCTCCATTACCCATCAGAAGTATCCTGTAGGATAGTGCACATAAGGGATCTTAGTCTCAGTAATTTTGGGGTCATGACAAGGTTTCTCCCTTTCTTTTTCTATCATGTTCGTCTGCTTGAGACCAAAAAGCATCCCATTTTGCTTTAAAGACAATGAGAATATGTATACACCAACAAGCATGATCAAGGCCAGTATAGCTATCCATGACGCGAGCGGATATCTCCTTGTGGGCTTTGTGTTTATGTTTGTTGTATCCCGCAATTGAAAGAGTTCGCTTGGTGATGGTTAACGGCGAGAATGGACGATATCGAGTCAAATAAACTTAAGGGTGGAAAAAGCTCAAACTCGCAAGCCAACTCGACTCGTTAAGGGCTCGGCTTGACTCGCTCGAACTCGTCCCTTAATGAGCCGAAATGAGTTTAATTTAGCTTGTTTTTTAACAAGTCGAGTTCAAGCCGGTTTATGAAGTTGCTCGCTTAGCTCGTTAAAAACCAAGACAGCTTGAGCAAGAGTACCATTTCAAATTTCAACCCAAAGAACCCTTAGACGGTCCAGGAAGTCCAAGTCCCAAGTCAGGATATCTTAACTTTCTAAAAATTTTATTAGGCTGATTTTCCTTTTTAGCGAGCCTAACGAGCCCCAAACTATGATCTCTTGACTTTCTTAACGAGCCTAACGAGCTTAACGAGCCGAAGTTCGAGCTTTTTAACGAGCCAAGCCGAGCTCGCTTTTTTAACGAGCCGAGCCGAAATGCTCGTTATCCACCCCTAAATAAACTTGATCCATAACAATAAATAAATCAGGCACAAAGAATGTTGATTCCAATTGTGCATATACTTACAACAATTAATAAACAATAGACAAAGAAAAGGAAAAACAATAAGATTAGCAAATTAATTAGCCTTACCTTAGTGGTCATACTGAATCCTCCACGGCCACCACCACCGCCTCTATCCTTCTCTCTCACTACCTCCTCCATCCAAGAATACCATCAAACATAAAAAAAAAGAGGAAATTGCACTTAGCCCCCTGTACATCGTTTTAGTTTCATAAAACCACATGTTTAGCCAAACTTTCACTTAACCACGTGTTCTTTGACTCATTGATGCGCTTTGCCCCAACCCGCTGGCATGGCTTTACCCGGATGGGGACAAAAAGAAGAGCGTCGCTTTTCTTCTCTCGCAAGCACGATTCAAATAGAGGTGTCGCAGCTCTCATTGCTCGTGGATTCTCATCGCCGCTGATGCAGACGCGATCGCTTTGATGGCGAATGCAAGCCATGGCAATGGTGGGGGGCTGTGGTATCAAGAAGAACAACCAAACTATTGAGCCGAGCCAAGGGAAGGAACCGCCGCAAAGGTAGAGAACTCTTGATCCCTTTGTAATTTTTGGTATCGTAATAGGAGCATGCATCAAGAGGGGTTTTAGTTTGCAATTTTAGAGTTTGTGTGTTTGGAATAGACATCTAGAAGATATATTTTTAGTATTGAAGCTCTAAATTTATGAACTCAATTGTAGTAATCAAACATTAGGCTATTACCTTGAATCGCACATGTTTGAGGACACAATGAACAAACTCAGACTCCAAATTTTAGTCCTCTCAATTCTAGGCTTCAATTTTTAGTCTTCAATTTATTGTGCGAATGGTAGCATGAATCGATATATGAATCCACATTCTTGGCTCGCTCAATAGTGTTGGTTGTTGTCAGCCGATACCACAACCGCCCCATCGCACTCGACATGCATGCAACCACGAGCGATGAAAACGGCGACACCTCTGCTTGAATCGTGGCTTATGAGAGAAGAAAGGAGGCGCTTTTGCTGCTTTGTCCTCATCCGTAAAGCCATGCTAACAAAGTTGGGGCAAAGCGCACCAATGAGTCAAAGAACTTGTGGTTAAGTGAAAGTTTTGGTTAAACTCGTGGTTTTATGAAACTAACGACGATGTACCGGGCTAAGTGCAATTTCTCTAAAAACCACCGGTTCCAAAAATCGCCTCAAAAATCCCAACCTTATGGTCACTCCGAGCTAATCAAACCCCCTTTCTTGAAGGGAAGAGAGACCGAAAAAGCAGAGAAGAGGCGGCTTGGTGCTCGGGTGGGTTGTGAGAGGGGAGGCAATGGATGGCACAAGAATTTCGTGATCTAGAGGAGAGAAAGAAGGAGGGTTAGCCTAAGAGAGAATGGGGAGGGGAGAGGAGTGACCACCCACGCTGGTCCTTCTTGAAGGCGATGCCGAGGCACCAAGAGCACGGAGACGAAGCGCGCAGTGTCGCTGGCGGGCGCGAGTCGGAGCTCTCGCTGCGGCTCCATCCCGCCAAGGCCAGCCTCGAACGCTTCCGCCACCGCTGCTGGCCGTGTTCTATCCCCACCGCGCCAGCAACCATGGCCGCCGCCGTCAAGACAAAGGATTTGGCCGATGCCGCCGACCACCAAGATTCGCGTTCGAACCCGACCACAAAGATTCGCGCGCTGGCCCGAGGAAGCGGGGAGGCTAAAGAGGAAGTCGCCTCGACGATTTAACGACTCCGCTGGGACGATGAGGGCGACGGCGATTAGAACATCCCGATGAACCGCCGCTGGCCGGCGATCGGGCGCGCCGCAGATTATCCATGGCGCGCCCGCCGCCGCCCGGTGAGGGGATTCAGGCTCAGAGGCGGCGCTACCGCGTCGGGCGATGCGGGGAAGGGGGGACGGGTGGTGGTGGTGGGAAGGGGAGGAGAGAAGGGGAGGCAAAACTCGTGGCGCTTTGGCGGCGCCGAGGGAGACGACTACCGGGCGCAAGCGGGAAGGAGGAGGGAGAGGTGGGGGAAGGCGGCGACGCGGGAGGATAGGGCCATTGGTGCCTTGGGGTGCGGCGTCGGACGGTTGTCGCGAGGAAGAAGGGCAGGGGCGAGGGTCAGCGGTGGTTTTTTTTCAGTCGACGTTGTTACATTCCCCTGCTTCGATTCAACAAATTAGTAACTATCAAAAGATATCGTCTTGTGGTTACATTCCCGTGCTTACAAGACGATATGTGATTACCGTAACATCTCGTTGTATATATTTTAGGCCAAGTATAGCGCTTCTCTATCGACGAAGGTTTTCAAATTGATTATAAAAAACGGAGTACGGTTGTCCGATATCGCAACAATTAATCGAAATATGGATGAGTAATCAAATTATACTTAATAATTTGACGTTCTCACATATTTGATGATAAAGCTAGTTTTAGATACATTTAAACACAATATATTATCAATACCATCAAAGAAACTTGAACCACCATTCGATTGTACGTGATAACTTTATTACTAACTCAAAAGATAACAAGATTGATCGGTTGACTATTATAGTTTTGCACCAAAGTATGACTTACAACGAGTTTAAGTAATAGATTAAAAACATGCATTGTCACATAGATTAAACTATTGTCATATATATTAGACTAACTTAACACATTGACAAGACGATGACCAAAAGAACTAAGTTTTAAATTTAAGTACACAAAATGCCCTACAATCACGAGAGAATCGCCATTCAATCATTATCAACAAGATAGTTTTGTGATGGTTATATATGAATCGCCACTCAATCAAATGTTTTGTACTTGAGTATATTAGGATTCTAACTTGACCGCTATTAGGCTAGTTGTAATGCATCAATTATAACTTGACTACTAGTAGGATGCCCGTATGCTGCAATCTAACTCCAAAACTTAGTAAATAAAGTTTTCTTTAACACATAAAGCAAATCAAGCAATTAAAAGATGATCTTACATACGAAAGCATCACATTAGTGCAACACGAGAGAACAAGAACTCAGACGACAATTCTAGAAATGAACGGTAGAAACAATATTTTCCCATAATTGTCTTCAATACATAAATAACTCGACATACCATCATGTAAATTAAGTATAGACCAACAGATAAAGTACACATCATGCATTAAACAAAAAATGTAAATGAAAATGTAAAATGAAGTTCATGCAGCAGCCTTTCCGAAGACGATCCTCATCTCTAGCTCACCATGGAAGTACTACATTGTTTGAGCAAACATTCTTTGTCATAATTGAGAGTCCAACCATGCCAGACAAAACACCTTGGCACCGAGGGGTCAAGGACCGATATTGGCATATATGATATAGCTCAATACATTCACATTGTAGATAATCAGAATGCTAAATTGGCAGGAGGCAAATAAAAATGTAGTGATTTTGATACACGTGCCACATTGAATGCAAATAGGTGTTCTCTTGTTCGCAAGTGCTTTGAAATCATATTGGAAAGGAAGGATGTAATGCATAAAAGCAATTAAGCCCGTTGTCCGCCGCTTAAAGAAGGCATGTTTCTCAAGCTTGTAGTTTGCCATTTCGTGGTCATTTTTCGATCTTGGTACATATAGCAATTAAAAATATATATTCCGATAATCTATCAACACCATGTGAATCAATGACAATATGGTACCAAGTATGGGAGTAATGTACCGGGAGAAATTGATAAAGGATTTTAAAGAAAATGCAATACACAATCTTGGGGTTCCAACAATTTTCCAAGAGCGGCGAGCCTTCAAATCTCAATAAGCGTGATCTACAAATAAAGGCCGGCCGGCAATTAGACACAATGTTGATCACGCTTTAGTACTTGAAATCTTGAAAAGCATAATTCCAAAGAACTATAAAATGGCATGAGCATTGTTGTAGGTGTAAAACCAAATACGAGTGAGGGGTGGACGCCGGCCGCCTCGATGGGCCATCGCCCACGAGAGTAAAAATGACACGAGGATTTATAAGTTCGGGGTCCGAGAGGACCGCCCTACTCCGCCTCTGGTGAGCCAACGGGGTTACTCTCGAGAGGGAGCCCCGAGGCTCACCAGCTTGAACATGTCTCTTTATTGCTCAAGAGAGCCATCCCTTGAAAGGAGGGATACATGGGGTATTTATAGGCTCCCAAGCCTGCATAAATGACCAAAATACCCCTTGGGGATGGCTATGCTATGAGTACAAGTGAGGGTATTATACTTTTATGAGCACAACAAAGATTTCTGTCTATATTGTCTTCCGAGAGGCGGGCCTCACAAGATGATAGATGAATTATTCTTCCAACACTAGCCCCCCTGGCCCTTGGTGTTTTAGGGGAACGCCAGAGGGGCCGTCTTGAATTGCCTTCTATGCGGAGGTTGATATTTCAGAGGAGTTTTGATGGGTTTGAACAGTGACTGTGTCCGAAGATGTGTGCCAAAAACGTCACAACCATGACACTAGAGCGCGAGGCCGCATGCGTATACTGGCTCATGCATGACGCCGCCGTTGAGGCACACGCAGGCGCCGAGCATGCATGATGGATCCACTGACAAAGACCATTATCATTTGTTATCATTGAATGTGTAGCATCAAAGTTGATCAAGCCTCGTTTAATAGAAACATCAGACTTTTTGTCATCTCTTGGTTGCGTGTTCACAAGGCTGCCTGGGTGGTCATGACAGTTTTTTTTAATGGTTTCGGCTGCCAAGGCACGGTTCTTTATTTGGCATCATATTCGGCTGCTCATGGGCAGTTGGCTTTTAAAGATGTCAGTCAGCCACATGGGTAAAGGGGTCTAGTGGTATCAATGGAACTAGAACTACTCGTGGGAATCCAAGGTGCCTCGGTCCTTATCTCCATTCCTCATCTCCATTCTTAGCCTCGGCCAAACACACAAATTTCCATTTGCTTCTTCCTTTCTTCAACTACTTCTTGGCATGAAGTTCCTTTGGTTGAAGTTCTCATGGTGCCACCGACTGCCCTCGAGTTCTTGCGCGCGCTACGCCTCTTCTTTGCCCGACCGACCTCCTTGTGTTCGGCCGTGTTTTCGGGCGCCGGTGGTCCTTCGGCGCGGTGGCCCATGGCGGCAGATTCGAGACGCTGGAGCGGGCAGATAGGAGAGGGCGGGGCGCCACTGGTCGCTTTCGGACGGAGACGGATCGGGGCCATTGGGCCGATCCAGCCGAGCAGAGAGATTTCGCCGGGTGGCGGCGACGTCAGAGCATGACGACCCCCGCCGTCCACGCCACGGCCGATTTTGCCTCACCGGCGCTTATGGCCGCTGTGATGGTGGTGGCTGCCGCCGCGCCTCGATCGCCGCGAAGTGCCGCGCCCTCGCGCTCGCTTCCAAGCTCGCCAGGCCGCCCGGAGGTCCCGCGAGCCGCCACCGCCGCCGCCTCGCTCGCCGACAAACCACCACGCCGGGCGAACGGAATGGAGGAGGCGTCATGCTCACTGGCAGACGACGCTGTGCATCATCGGAGCTGGGCCGCCAGCGCACACGGCGGCCGCCACGCTGGGCGCTGGCCGAGCTCAAGCCCGTTTCGATGGTCGGCTTGCCAACGACATCGCGCGGTGGGCAGCCACCACCACCACCGACGCCGAGAACTTCCCTGCTTCCCCGAGGGCATCCTCGGCGCCGAAGCTCATGGATTACCGCGCGCAATTCAGGCGCCGACCAAGATCTTCTCCGAGAGCGCCACCTCCGCCGACTTCGCCCCGCTTCTTCCGCTGCCGCCAGACGACACCTGCTGCCCACGCCGACACGGCCGTGGTCGCCATCGGCGCTGCCGCACGCCGGCTCCACTTCACCGCTTCGACGCTTCGAACTGCAGATGTCGGCGCGGCGCTGCTCGCGACGCCGCCGCCGCCCATCTTTCGAACAAGCCCATCGCGTGGTTTGGCGCGGGACTCCGCCATGGAGGAGGCCAATTTCTCACTAAGCACGGCCACACAGACATCATCCACCGCCGCAACGCCTTCCGGTGTCCAAGATCATGCAGTTCGGACGCTTCCAACCCCAAGATCCAGTGGTGTGGGACTCGAGGTCGTGAGGCCTACTACGGCGCGGAGGGCGGTCCGCTGGCCGGCCAAGGTCAAGAACGTGGTGAGCGGCGAGATATCCGACCTCCGTGTGGCCGGCTCTTTTGTTATTGGGCACGAGCCTCGCCGCCGGAGGTGCCGGCCCCCAGTGGCACGGCCTTTGTGGTGATGGTTGTTTGCCATGGGTTTGCATTACGCAAGCATTAGGTCGTCCCTCTTTCCATTTTGACGTTGTACGTCACTGCTTGATGAAATGCCTCCGCCTTTGTTGTAGTAGATTTTTTTTGTGTGTATGAACAAAGGATTGCAGTATGTGTTTTGCCTGTAGGTATGTGTTAGCTTGTACCGAAGCCTTGGAGGCCATTATCTAGTCGCTTGTGTGTAACTTGTGTTTGCTTTTTGACGGTGAGCGATAAGACTCTGGAGCGAGGGCACGAGCGCAGAGGGCACGCGAGACCCCTGCACGAGGGTACGCATGAGGTTTTATGGGTTGTAACACCCCGATTTTTAGAGCCTTTTTGAAAATTTTCAAATAAAAAGAACCATTTGATTTTGATGATAATTCAAAGCTTAACTTGAGAATTTCAGATCCGGATTGTTTAAATGACTAAGCTAAACTTCAACTAAATCAAAGTTTGGTTCTTTTGATGTAGCTCTAGCTCTCTCGAGCTAACTCCCTTTTCTTGATAGGATTTACTTTCCTTCATCCCTGCTTTGGACATTTTTATATGTCCGCATCGTCCCCTTGTTTGACCTCTCGTTGTTGTCCGGATCTATTCTCGATCCTAGACCACAATCTTCTTGCTGGGCATGTTCTTGTGCCTGTGCCTCCTCTAGGTTGATCTAGCCGCATCTCCCTCACATCTTTTGCTTGAGTATCCTCTTGCTTATCGAATGCTCAAGAATTCACTTGAACCTACCGTGGCCAATTAGATCTTCTTTGCATTCGATTGAACCACCTTTGTGCTCAATTGACTCCTTTTCACCCCGATCCTGTAGCCTCTCTTTGAAAGGTCCTTCTAGTGCGATCCCAGATTGCCACCCCAATTCACTGCAATACCATTCTTTAGGACCTCTTTCCCATTCGCCGACCTTCTCTTTAAGTTTGATTACTTTGAATCTCTTTGTTGGGTTGAATCTCTTGGATCGACCTCTTTTCTGCTCGCACTTCTCTTAAGTCTAGACCTTTTGTCACCGGCACTTCTCAATGCCTGCACTTCTTTTTATTCTGACCTTCTTGTAACCTCGTGATTTCTTATATGCCTTCAAACCTCCCGAGTTCATTCAACCCCTAGCCATTTCTTCTGGCCTAAAGGAACTCCTTAGGGTTCATTCTAACTATCACGGCTTTAATCTCACCCTTGAGGTTGGAGCCTCCTTTGAGTTGCTTTGACTCATGAGCTCGTTGACCACCATTTGTGGATCTCCTCCGTGAAATCCTTCTTTCTTGGAACCCCACCGTCTCGACCTTCTTCCCTTTGTTTCAATCTAACGGTTTGGACCTCCCTTACTTTGAATCCTAAGGCCTGCACTCCCTGCATGTTATTTCTCTCTCGGGACCTCCTTCACGTTGATCTTGGCCGTTGGACCTCCTCTTGGAGATCCAACCGCCTGCACCTCAACTTACTTTTTAATCTTAACCACGAGACCTTTTGGTAGTTCTTGACCTCCCGCCCAGACCTCTCCGTGGCTTTTTAGAGTCGGCTTGGGACCCTTCGCTGACCTCTCTTAAAGAGATCCTCACCGTCAGACCTCCTGTTGATCCCGACCGTCAGACCTCCCCATGTCTAGACCTCCTCCGCATCTCTCGACCTCCTCCACTTCAGACCTCCTTGAGTCGCGGACCTCCTTTGATGAAGTCCCGTTGTCCCAACCTCACCATGTGGACCTCCTCCATGTGTATTTGGACCTCCCATGTTCGACCTCCTTTGTGTATATCAGACCTCTTAGTTTCTTAGACCTCCTCGAGGACCTCTTGTGGGGCAAGACCTCCTTTTTGACCCGATCTGTTTAATTTGACCTGCCCCACCGCCAGCCTTAACCATTCTCAATTCCTCCGCCACGAGTTATATTGAGCATTTAATGCGGTCTTGTCACATTAAATGCATCCATATACGTGGTGTTTTACTTTGAATTGGGTCACTTAACCGCACTCGACATTTTTCTTAGTCCTTCCCAAAGCAACATAAGTCGTCCTTTCTCGATTTTTTAACTGTGGTGGTAGTGACACCGCTTCCGCCACTCACCCATCTTTGACCTACTTCCATACTTATCCTTGACATATATATTTCTAGTTTTCTTCACCCTTTTTGTCTATAATTAGTCCAGAGCTCTACCATTTTACCTTTTTCACATTCACCATCCTCGTTGGTCCAGTTGGTCGCCCAGGAAGACTTGGCTCTCACAACCTTCCCTTCCATCCATTACTTGTCCCCGTAAGTTCCTTTGGTAATCTGCTCCATTCTTGTGTTTACCACGCCACCATTTCAACTCCCGCCAGTTCTTGTTCTTGTTGCCATAATAAACGGTGTATCCTTCCCAGACCCCTTTTCTTGGATTTCGCCGGATTGTGGGCTTCTATGTGAGGACCTCCTCTGTGGTCTCTCGCACATAGAGTATCTTCTCGACCTTCTTGGCCGCGGCGCAAGGATTACCTTCCGTGGTCCCTCTGCTCCTTGGTCAAGATCACCTTTGAAGTCCTTTGTCAAAAAGACCACTTCCTCTCAAGAAGTTGGAACCACCTCCAAAGAATCCTTCTAAATACAATGCTCTTCTCGTTAATTGAGTTTTGAGGTTCCTCCAAGTTCTTTTGGTTCTTTATTTGGAGCTGTTGGTTCTTTATTTGATCGTTGTTTGAATCTGTTCTCTTGCCGTAGATCTTGACGCTACAGAGAGCCAGAGCGGTGAGAAAATAGAATCTTAAGCTATCAAGCAAGAGGCAAGTTACACTTTTGATCATATTGCACCCAGTATTTCAATTTATTTATGTTCTGCTTCAAAGTATCATGCATGCCTATTTCTACCAAGTTATTTCAATACTGCCTTTAAACACATAGTTATACCACTTTCTCTCATATGGCCAACTTTGACATTGAACCAAATTTGTTGTCACCTTAGGCAAAAACTGTTGACACAATAATGTGAACCAAGAATCATTTGAAAACCCATGCTTAGTTAAGCTTAGACCAAAATTGTTGTTTTGGGGAAATCTTTACCAACATGACCAAGAACTGCTTTTGAATGTTTTAACCATGACATTGGGTTGTCATGGAGGTATGAAAGTATTGCTCTGAAGCAAAGAAAAGGAAATGGATTTAGACTGGGCGAAATTGGTTGGCTTGGTTGGTGCAAGTTTATGCACGGATCGTGTCGTTATGATAGATCGATGCCCTTGGGTTTGTGGAAGTCGCCCTAGTCATTTGAGGACCGGTCTTTGAGCCACCAATGCCATGCCTATAATGGGCTATGCTAAAACCGCGGCAACCACATGTCTCCACCGTGGGGCGTGGACCGATTAATTTGCAAAACTCTACCATATGTCGCCCATTGGAGGTGTGGGAGGTCTTGTTTGGCTAATGGTCTTTATAACCCATCGCTCCCACCGGTGCAAGAGGGGCTTCTCACGGATTATGATCCACAGGGGGTGAAACCTTAGCAAGGAAAGGCGTGGTGGAGCAATGCATTGTAAAGGCCTTGTCATGAGCTCTAGACCTCTTACCTTCTAGTAGTGAGAGGTGGCACTCACAAGATGCCAAACAAACTAGAGTACTCATGTCGTCGTGGGTAAAGTGCACAACCTCCGCAGAGTTAAATCTATTCAATAGCCGTGTCCGCGGTCATGGACGTGCTGGCAAAGGCCACTTGAAGTTAGTTGTTGACTTTGGGAATTTCTGGAAATGATTTTCAAATCTGTTTTGGGACTGCCGTCCCATGGGTTTGGGCAGGAGCCTAATGTCGAGGGTATCCTTCACCATCTTATGATGAATGTTATCCAACCTAAAAACCGATTTGATGAAATGAATTTTAATTATTGTATTACTGCCTTAGAACTTAATACATGTATTTGAAAGAAACATGGCTTTATGCAAATCAACCATATTAAGCCTTCCATTGTGATATCCATTATGCATGTCATCTTGTTATCTGACGGGTGTAACTTGCGAGCACGGTTGTTGTGCTCACTCTTGCTTGATGCTATCTTTTAGCAGGAATTGAGAGCTTTAAGGTGATCTGCTCGGTGGACCAAATGGTCCGGATCGACTAGGATTGCGCCCTCCAGCCGGTTGCCTGTGGTGTATCGGGTGGCTCACGTGTTCATTTTGTTATACTTTGCCTGCTGGCTTGTAAGATCTCTTGTAAACAACTCCGTTGGTTATTAATAAAGCTTATGTTGTCGCTATGTTATCATCTTGTTGTTGCTGTGGAAGAGCTAGCCATGATCATTGGGACTAGCTCTGGTTTCACAGGAACCCCGAGTATGCTTGACCTCCATGTCCACACAAAGGAGTGAATGCAGGAGGTATCGGGTGGTCCCAGATCTCCACGACCTCCTCCGGAGGGTCGGGAGGTCTTGGGAATGCTCTCGCACCTCCTCATCCTTCTCTGCTTGGCCGTGGTAAGGCCCTCAGTGCTCCCCGGTTCCTAGGCTCACTCGGTCACGTTCTCCCGACCTCCAGAGATCTCGCTGACCTCCCGGGAGGTCTTAGGACTGCCCGAGAGGTTCTTATGGACCTCCCGGGAGGTCCCGTGGACTTTCCAGAGGTCATGGAGGATCTCTCTGCCCTAGAGTTGGGTCACATGTAAGCAGAGGTTCGCGAGGGTTTTATGGAAGGCCCTGCACGAGGGTTTTGCAAGTCCCTGCCCGAGGGTTTTATAAGGCCCCTGCACGAGGGTTTTATGGAAGGCCCCTGCACGAGGGTTTTGCAAAGGCCTCGATGCAGAGTTTGTAAAGGCCCTGCATGCCCGAGGGTTTTATGGGCAGAGGTTCGCGAGGGTTTTGCAAGGCCCCTGCACGAGGGTTTTGCGAAGTCCCTGGCGCCGAGGGTTTTATGGAGGCCTCTGCACGAGGGTTTTATAAGGCCCTGCACGAGGGTTTTGCAAAGGCCTCGCTTACAGAGTTTTGCAAAGGCTCTGCATGCCCGAGGGTTTTGCGAAGTCCTTGTGCGCGAGGGTTTTGCGAAGGCCTCGGGCACGAGGGTTTTGCGAAGTCCTCGGGCGTGAGGGTAAGCGCGAAGGCATGCAAGGGCACACGAGGGTGCGTGAGGGCTTCGAGCATGAGGGCATGCGCGATGGCCCGATGTCGACGAAGGCGCGGCGACGGCCCTCGGTGGTTACACAAAGTCATCGCGTAGGTGCCCCGAGGCTGGGGCTCGTGCAGAGACGAGGTGGTAGGATTACTCAACACTAGACCCCCCTGCCCCTTGGGTGCCTGCAAAGACGCCCGAGGGGCAAAGAAGAGTGCTGAGGTCTTGTATCTTGTTGATGAATATGCTTGGCCAAAGACTGGGCCAAATTCCAGCTTGACGGGAATGTAGGCACTCGAGACTTTGCCAAATTTTGACTCGGTGTAGCGCGAGGCACGAGAGTTGAGGAATATGCGCAAGGGCACCAGTGACTTGGCCAATTTCGGCTTGGTGGGTACGTGGGTGCCCAAAGACTTATGCTTATTTTGTACTCCATATCGTGTGAGTGCTCCACGTGAGGGCAGGTACTAAATTGACGCTTCGCCGCCCTTCGCGCTGGGTGGCTTTTGTTGCTCCATCCTCAAGATGAAGTATCAATGCCGAGGCACCCCACCGAGGCACAACCTCGTAAGGGGGGTGCATCCGAACGAAGCATGTGCAGCAAAGTCATAGACGCAAGACCAAATTTCACCGGCACAAACTTTCTAGGGCGGCGCGATCGGGTGAAGCCCACGAGGTGAAGGCGAACGCGAGGCCGCCGAGCCGAGGTATAGCCTTCGAGGCCGGGCAAGGCCGGGCGAAAGGTTTGGTAGGCGAAGTCTCGACGCGAGGCCGCCGAGCCGAGGCATAGTTTTCGACGCGGGCGGCCATCGCGAAAGTTTTTGTAGGCGGTCTTAGATGCGGTCGCCGAGCCGAGGCATAGCCTTCGAGGTGGGCGGTGCATCGGGTGAAGCTTACGAGGTGAAGGCGAACGCGAGGCCGCTGAAAGCCGAGGCATAGCCTTCGAGGCCGGGGTAAGGTCAGGCGGGTTAAGTAGGCGAAGTCCTGGACGCGAGGCCGCCGAGCCGAGGCATAGCCTTCGAGGCCGGCGGCGCGTCACTGCGAATCCTTTTGTAGGTGAAGTCTTAGATGCGAAGCCGCCGAGCCGAGGCATAGCCTTCGAGGCGGGCGGTGCATCGGGCGAAGCCTACGAGGTGAAGTTATGGCGAGGCCGCCGAGCCGAGGCATAGCCTTCGAGGCCGGGCAAGGCCGGGAAGCTTAAGTAGGCGAAGTCTCGACGCGAGGTCGCCGAGCCGAGGCATAGTTTTCGGTCGGGCGCGCACATCGCGGCCTTTTGTAGGCGAAGTCTTAGATGCGAAGCCGCCGAGCCGAGGCATAGCCTTCGAGGCGGGCGGTGCATCGAAGTGAAGCCTACGTAGGTGAAGTTGCGAACGCGAGGCCGCCGAGCCGAGGCATAGCCTTCGAGGCCGGCGCGCCGGGCGAAGCCCATGTAAGCGAGTCTTAGACGCGAGGCCGCGAAGTCGAGGCATAGCCTTCGAGGCCGGGCAAGGCCAAGCGGCCTATGTAGGCGAAGTCTTGGACGGAGACCGCCGAGCCGAGGCATAGCCTTCGAGGCCGCTTGCAAGGCCAAGCGGGTTTATGTAGGCGAAGTCTTGACGCGAGGTCACGAGCCGAGGCATAGCCTTCGAGGCCGACTTGCATCAAGGGAAGCCTGTAGGTGAAGTTCGACGCGAGGTCACGAACGAGGCATAGCCTTCGAGGCCGGGCGTAAGGTCAAGGGAAGCCTAAGTAGGCGAAGTCTTGGACGAAGCCGCTAAGCCGAGGCATAGCCTTCGAGGCGGCAAGATGTCGGAGTGAAGCCTAAGTAGGCGAAGTCGCAGACGAGGGGTCACGAGCCGAGGCATAGCCTTTGAGGTGGGCGACGCCACACGTTGAAGCCTTTGTAGGAGAAGTCTTAGACGCGAGGCCACCGAGCCGAGGCATAGCCTTCGAGGCAGACGACGTGTTGGATGTAAGCTCGTAGGTGAAGTTGTCCTCCTCTTGCTCCATGGCTTGATGAGAGTTGTCGGTAGAACTCCTCGTAATGGTCGCGTTCGAGCTAGAAATGCTGCAAAGGATGTAGATAACACGAGCGCCTATGTGGAAAAAAGAGAATGATCAACACTTATTTCTTGTAGCAAGATAACATTCGCTTGACATGAGCATTGATCAAGTGTTGCCGAGGGACTAGTAGAGTCCCATCACTTTTGATACTAAGATCTCCGAGGTGATAGCCTTATGCGAGCATGATGGTCCTTGATCAATATTCGAGCCAAGTCGACGGTACATGATTCGAGCCGCCAATGAGACCGAAGTCATGGACATATCAAAGGGGTGGCCACGAGACTAAGTCGGGGCACCGAACGCCCATAGGGGTGGTAGCCCTCAAAGGACTTGGAGGCACCCATGAGGCTAACTCATGTATATCTTGAAGGTGTGCCCACAACACAAAATCATGGGCACACCGAGGGCGCCCACGAGACTAAGTCATGGGGCACCGAACTATGAGGGCGATGAAGCCCTTTACCCCGTATGTGGGTTTTTGTTATGATCGGAATGCATAAGAATGGTTAACCCTTGCAAAGCAATAGAGCTATGCATGGGATCCGGAGGTCGTTCGTGGCGTGGCCTCGAGTCCCCAAGACATCCATCAACTTGGTATCGATCAAATTTGTCGCCATGCCCTAAGTCTAGTAGGACACGAGCCGCCATGGTGGGGGCGACGGACGCCCAAACCACCATGGACTTTTGTTAGGGGAGACCACGGAGGTCGTACGCCCTACGCACCACGAGGGTGGTCGCTCATGCCCTAGGGCCAGTAGGACACGAACCGCCATGGTGGAGGCGACGGACGCCCAAGCCACCATGGACTTTGTTAGGGAGACCATGAGGTTGTACGCCCTACACACCACGAGGGTGGTCGCCATGCCCTAGGGCCAAGAGGGACACGAGCCGCCATAGTGGAGGCGATGGACGCCTGTGCCACCATGGACTTTGCTAGGGGAGACCGCGGAGGTCGTGACACCCTATGCACCACGGGTGAAATCCATCCCTTGGAGGAAAGTGTCTTGAGAGCCCATACGAGATTTATATGTCGGACTGCCCCTAACAAGAGGCTGTTAGGGAGCAGCCTCGTGAGCGAGCCTTCATCGCCAGGCCGCATGGACGCTATGCGCCCCGGGTGATGGTTGGCCCTGTAATCCTTAGCCTTCGGGTCGCGAGGGTGTTTTGAACTACTCTCCTTGATGGACCTCGCATTGACTCGCACAAGGGAGGAGGATGCATGGGGCCCTGTGGCATGTAGGACGTTGCCATCCCAAGGTGGATAGCTCGATCTCCGGCGAGGGTGTTTCTACCGGGGCTCCTTCAAAGAGCGGATGGGTCGCCCATGAGATCTTGCCTTCGTGAGCCGGAGGAGGTTTCGTGGACTTAGAGTATTTTTGGTAGGAGACATAGCCTTTCATCGATTAGCTACGCCCCCACTGGCCGGCGCCAATGTTGTAGGTGTAAAACCAAACACGAGTGGGGGTGGACGCCGCCGTCTGACGGGCCATCGCCCACGAGAGTAAAAATGACACGAGGATTTATACAGTTCGGGGTCCGAGAGGACCGCCCTACTCTGTCGGTGAGCCAATCTGGGTTACTCTCGAGAGGAGCCCCGAGGGCTCACCAGCTTGAACATGTCTCTTTATTGCTCAAGAGAGCCATCCCCTTGAAAGGAGGGATACATGGGGTATTTATAGGCTCCCAAGCCTGTACAAATGACCAAAATACCCCTTGGGGGATGGCTATGCTATGAGTACAAGTGAGGGGTATTACAGTCTTTTATGAGCACAACAAAGATTTCTGTCTATATTGTCTTCCGAGAGGCGGCCTCACAAGATGATAGATGAATTATTCTTCCAACAAGCATCAAATAAATATCCAAAAGCATTGACTGCTTCGTGAACCTTAGATATAAATCTTACGATGATTGTAATATACCTTTCCAAAGTAGAAGATATTATGGTCTCTACATAATTCTTGGATGAGAGAATGGTAGGCCATAGGTCTCACTCTCATAACACACTATCATTACCATAGCAAACTAAAAAGGGTGCCAAAATATATGCTTTCGTAAACCTAACTCATTTGAATATCTCAAAGGCTAACTCAAAAAGAAATGACCGCCGATTAGCACCATACTTTCTCGCCACTATAAAACCCATCGAAGGCCTAAACAAGACATCAATTTTTTAAAGAAAGCATATATTTCTTTTATAGTTTTGAGTATGTTGTCATAGAATGGTATTGACCTATTGTATCAATGGTTTCAAAGATGCAAAAACCCGAAAGGAAACACTTGTACAAAGAGGTCAATACTAACTTGAAGAGTCATACAAAGGTAGTGGTAAAAAACATGATTTTTAATACAAAGTTGTAATATTCCCGACTTTGCAACTTCTTTAGAGATTAGGTAATGATCCGTGGCAAGACCTAATATATACAACTTAGCACCTAGTGGTAGAAGCACCTAATATTTCAATGCATGGTGACAAAGAATAGGAATCAAATTATTAGCATGCAAGAAAAAGGAGAACAAAATAATAGCATCGATCATATCCAAAGATAGGTGAAAGAGATCACAAGCGAGTAAAATAACCGTAGGTAGTCGTGGTCTTCATGAATGATTCTAAGTCGCTAATAACCATATCCGATGGCATCCATGTGAAGATGCGATGATCCATGGCTAATTCTCAATGTCAATATTTTCGCCCAAAAGGGAAGTCCATGCATATCCAGATAGTGAGGCAAAAGACTACTTCAATAATTGATTGCATATATCAAGAAGCGTTTGACCTAGTAAGTGTATAGATGCACACACAAGCCAATTCTCAAGTTTTTGCCAAATAAATCGATAACACTACAATCCCGTTTTCGCTTTTCACGCAATGGTATAGGTACACCAAACCGGTAAACGGTTTGTAGAAGAGAATCTTATGGAGCATGCAAGTCTATGACTGGTTTTGGTTTTGGATTGAACTGTCGTGTCTTTGTGGGAAATGAAGACATTATAGCTTGAACTGTTAGTGCGCTACCAATGATTGTTGACAGGTTCTATGGCATTTTTTAATGATTGATTATAGTAGTTCCTTTGATGGTATAAACTTTCTTGTGATATGATCTACCTATACCATTTGCGCTCCAATATGGCAATCCCGATGTTCTCAGGTCCCCGCTAGTTGAAGCAAAGAAGAATGGTACATACTTGGTGGTAAGTAGTACCGCCATTTGAAAGCACAATGCATGTTCCTCTCAGAATTGAGGAAAATAATGGATGACTACTATTATCGCGATGTGGACCTTGACTCTTATTTCAGCTTGTGCTACCATAAATTTCTCGTAAATTTGGCATGTTCTAACAATTGTTGTTATGCAGAAACATTTGCTCGTTACAAGATTTGAAGAACACAACTGCGTTACCAAAGCAGTAATGTTGTCATGAAGAACACAAGATAAACATTACACTGCATATTAGGGGCATCGACAGCATCATATGATCAACAAGATTTGAAGAACACAACTCCTTTGAATCTCAGTAAATGCTAACCCCGATATTCTCAGATACCAAATATCATGCTTTGAGAAAATGGAACGCCATGCATAGATATTAGATAGTGTTAATGTTATCCAAACCTTCTATAATTGACCATGCATTTAACTATTGATTTTATTTAGCATATAGATTGTGGTGGTACCAAGTTTGTAGTGAGGTTGCATATTTCCAAGAGGCACCAAAAAATGATAGTGTCCATTCTGCAAAGATTGACACAAGGTTACTATATACGCTTTCCTCAAATCACATTTTATGTATCTTACCAAGTATTCTTAGCTTATCCTTATGCTTAATTTTACAACAAGATGAGTTTATCATGATCTGAAGATCATTAATTCATTATGCACTTCAACCATTAACTATAGGATGTTGATAGCTATCTTAGCTTATTGATAAGGATCTCGCCATTTATGGTTTTCGCTTTTTTTAGATTTGATTATCTTTATAGACTCCTTATTTATCTTGTGTTCTTGCGGTTGTTTTGTTTCTAGGTAACATTTGGACTTATGCGTAAATTTTTTGGGGAAGGAGTTTATCCCGATGTGTTCATGACAAACTTATACTATGGAGGCACAAGAATTGCGTGTGTGCCTTTTGAGTTTCTATGAGCCAATCAAGCAATATTAGAGAGGGTTAAAACTTACAACTGTGGCAAGCACGTTAATTGAACCAAATCCTATGAAGAATTTCCTTTTCCTAGGTAATAATAGTGGGTACCACCTAGGTTTCACACCATAATTTGTTTGTTGTACATATAAGAATAATAAGAATAATGGTCAAGAGAGAGCATGATACACGTGTTCTAGAGGACATGTCGAACAATATAGGTTAATGGAGTAATGCATTTTGCTCCATTGTATAAGTTTGGTTTCTTCGTGAGGTTATCTTTAATTTGAAGTTTAGAAATATATATTTTTCTTATGTGTATGCATTCTTTTGTGAACACTTTCGATCTGAATCCAACATTTTACATCATGTATATATGAATATATATGAAAACGCATGTGAAATGATATATCCTACCTTTTTTTTTTTTTTTCAAGGAGCCTTTGCAAAGTGAGAGCTTGCCTCTAGTCGTTGAATCTCGGAGAAAAAATGGAAGTGTACATTGGTTAGCATCGAATTCAGAGCATCCAAGAGTTCAATAAACAAAGGCAAAATTGCTTAGTCAATACTATCTATCTCGTAATCAATAAAGAAGTCTATTCCAGATATGATAATTTACGATTTCGTGTGCATGAACTAAATCGAGCATAGTGGATATGTCAAACAATATGCAACTTCCAAGTACTATGAATAGACAAATACCGACAAGAAAAGAAAAGGCAACCAAATTAAATGGATCACCCTTTGCCATGATGTAGGAGCAAAGGACAATCTTTTAATACACGGTGATATGGATATGGGATAATTTAATAATGACAAGTTAAATGTTGCACGGATTATTCTTTGATAACTTCTTACTTGTTCTTATTTCAAGACTCGGTGCTCGCAATCTACATTTAGTAATAGACAATGCACTTGCAGCAGCCAGAGAGCAAGATCGACCACCGTGGGTAAACGATTACCACCGAAAACGTCGGTTTTGATTCCCTATATTGCTAACTTCATAGTAAGCATGTTCAGTAGTTTGTGAAAGTTTTACTTCCTTTTATTTGTATCAAAGAACAGTAAACACCACCTTATGTATATGTAAAGATAGTGAAACGTTTTCACAAATAGGAAGTTTACTCGAATTCCATTTTCCCATAGGATCTAATACACAAAGTAGATTTGAAATGAAATCAAGTCATTTCATGATGAAAGATCATAAAAAAATAAAGTGGGTGCAAAGAAAAGGGCAAAGAAAAAGTATAAATATCATTCACATTGGTCTAAAGGATACCGCTTAGTATCCCTCAAATTAGGAATCCTAATTGGAAATAAACTTAGACTCACATTAGAACAAGGATAAGAGAAAATCCTAATTGGAAACAAGCATAAATTCTATACAACATGGGTTGATGAGACCAGAGACATACAAAACAAATATGATGCAGAGATCAAGATGTGTGTTTCATCCGCTCTTATAACAAAACTATAAGATTTCAAAACCAAGAACTACAATTTCACACTTTTCTCAGATGCGCAGACATCGAAGAACACTATAACCTTTAATCTAGTGGAACCAAGAAGAATAGAGTACTAATGAACTCACAGCTCAAAGCAAGTTACAAGGATCGATTTGATGCCTCTCACCAACAGAGGAACCAACCAAGAGCTAACAAAATTGATCAAGATAATCTCCACAGAAAGTATCAATTTCGTGATTTGAATTCATGCTATATTGGGCTAGAACCAAGGATATCCAAAGGATATTCATTTGAAGTCATGCCATCATGTCACCAAATCAAGCTCGCATAATTGATAATAAGTTCAAACAATTGAGAGAAATCGAGATAAGTGTTCACTGTGATTGCTCGGCAAGCAGAGAGCAGCAGAGAAAGAGAGATAATAAGGTGAGATGTGAGGTGGAGAACCGGACGAAAAAGGAGGAGGAGAAGAGATGTACCTTTTGTAGTGTGAATTTGCAACCGCAGGAGATGTTGGAAGGAGGCAATCGTCGTGCATTCAAAGATCATGGGTCGTGGGGCGGTGCATGGCTCGTCTTCTTGGCGGTTATGAGCTGGCGGTTGCCGAGCGAGCCGACGGCGGTTGGCTAGCACGCAACGTCGTGGGTGGGTGGGCGCCACCACTGCCGGAGGCCGCCACGCCTCGCCCTCGACCTCGCCCCTTCCATTCCCGATTCCTCCTCGCTTAATCGCTTCCTTTCCTCCACCTCCTGTCCCTCACGCAGCTTCTTCCTCCTCCTCCGGCCCCAGATCCCGCGTGGGGGGAGAGGTGGGCAGCAGTTGATCCGGTGGGGCGGTGTCGGCGAGGGAGGAGGGAGGCAGAGAGAGCAAGGGCAGTGGGGAGAGCAGAGCATGAGACCCAAGCCGGCGGCAAGGGGAGCGGAGAGTCGGGAGAGCGTGAGAGTCTGCAAGGCAGCAGAGGCAAGGGTGAGGCGGAGGGGCCGCGATGGCAATGGAGTCTGCGGCGCAGGGCGGGCGAGGCGAAGGACGACGCGGCTGTGGCGAGGACGATGGAGAGGAGGAGGCTTTTTCGGGCAGGTTCTGTGTTTTTATGGGCGAAGTAGAAGGATCGGCAAGGCAAGGGCGCGATGATGGCGGCGGGGCGAGGGGCGGCCGAGGCAAAGGAGTCAGGAGAGCGTTGTGTGTTTGTGGGGCGAGGGAAACGACGGTTGTTTAGCCCGTCGCTTTTGGTGGATGATTTGTTTTGTGAGCGGACTAAACTCGAAATTATAGTAGCAGAGAAAGGGTTGAATTTAATCAATTAAACGGATTATACCAGCGATTATATGAAAACATGAAAACGGACCAACTAATTAGACAATGCTCACATTCACAATCGCTCCGATTCATATAGATACGGAACATTTTGCCAGACGACTCCACAAAATCCCGGCCCGTTCGAGAGCCCATTCATAATTTCCACAAGGCCACAACACCAGAGTCCAAACCCCAGACCCTTGGCTTCTAACCTTGCCTAAACCCCATCGCCGGAATGCTCCTCCGCTCCCTCCTCCGCCGCGGCGCCGCCGCCGCCGCCGGCGGACGCGCCTCGGCGCGACCTGACCACGACGAACCGAGGCAAGGTCCGCGCCAAGGACCCCCGCGGCGTGGCCTCCGAGGACGCCGCGGCTGGGGACTTCGCATCCTCCGCGGGCGGGGGCGACGACCTCGACGCCGAGTTCGAGCTGCCCACCGACCCGCTGCCGCCGACGTACGACCCCGCGCTCGACGTCGAGCCCGGCGGCCGCCCGCTCTTCGCCTTCACCGACACCTTCGCGTCCTTCTCCCACCGCGACGCCAACGCCTACGTCGATTTCACGTACACACCCCTTCTCTTCTCCCTTTGCCGTCTCGATTGGATCCAAATGCGGTGATGCGCGTGGCTGTGTTTCGAAGTGTTCGTTTTGTTTATGAAGTTTGGATCTTAGATCTCAGTCTCGTGAAACTTTTGGTGTTGATCGCGCCAAATAAAATGCTGTTTGGTAGAAACCATTGGTTAACTTGTGGTACCAAATTTTGTACTGATAAGGTAAAGATATCAGGGGATTTGGTAATTGTATCAATGTGACTAGGTGTGATGCTGTATGCACTATGCAAGTCTATCTGTATGGCTTATTAATATTTTACGTTTCCTGTATGCAACTTGATGAGGTATGGCTTTTGCTGTCATTTAGTCTCTCCCTTGATTTTATCGAGTTTAAAAATTGTTGTCATAGTAAAAAAACTTAGTGAGGTCATTTAAATTATGCTTTCCCCCATTGAACAATGTTCTGGCCCACCGTCTAAACGTCTATCTATTTAATGAATTGCTACTTTGTGTCAAGTTTGGTATTCTTGGTCTTCTGCTGCAGGATATACTTCTTTTGTAATATTTTTTTGTAGCTGTTACACTGTTTCCTTTCATTGGATGCCAAAGATTAAAAGTCTACTACCGTAGGCTGCAATAATAAGTTAATTCTTGAACATGTAAGATTAAGATTTAGGTAATTGAATTTTATTATGATCAAGTTTCCTGGTGCTACTTGAGATCGCTTTTGGGGTATTGATTGCTGCTTTTATGGCCTTTGTTTCAGTTTGGATGAATGGAAGGTCAGATACCAGAGGGATTGCCAGCAGGGATGATGAAGGAGTTTCAGGAGACGAGACGATGCGCTGTGATGGTGAGGAGAGTTTCCTAGACCTCCGGATAACTTCCGGAGGATTGTTGATCCGCCATTACAGCCAAGCGCAAAGGTGTGTTGATACTTTTGCATCTTGGGTGTTGTTCCCAGTTATTAAGATTGTGTGTGACGTGCTAGCTATTGATAGAATGTAGTATACACATTGCTTGTAGTTTGCCTAGCTTACGTCTTTCAATATTTCTTAGATGAGAATTAGTATTGGCTTATTAACATTTTAGTTAACATAATCCTTGTTGATGACATCGCACCAATCTCTTAGGAAATTATAATGCTCAGGTAAATGCTGCTCCTGTTAACATGTTTCATATTTGTGGTTTTAATGATCTGATGCACCCCTAATTGACTATGCATCTTCTTTTCTTCTTCATGGAGACTAAGATAATATTTATGATGATCGTCAATTCAAGATTTTTTTCACTCATAACCTATACTATCACAGAAACAAAAAAAAGTGATTGAATTAGGTTACTTAATTCTAGAAGTTGGATGATTTGTCACCCAGCAAGACCATTCACAAAAGGCTATTAGTTTACTTTAATTCTTTTATGCTTTGTTAGATCTTCCATGAAATAAGCTCTCGCTTGATATTGTGCACAAGGCGGATTTGGAATATGCCTTTATGTCATTTTTGCCAGCTTATACCATTTGAAAATGGGGCCAAATACTCTACTGTTACTCTATAGTTTTGTAGCTTGGCACACTCTGGCAGCTAATGTCTGCAGGCATGCAGAATTGCAGATAAAAATAATGTGTTTGACAGTATAACATATTGTCTATTATTTAAATTTCATATGTTGCAAGGGCATACTTGTTTGATTTGCATCAGAATAAAAACCATCTTTATGGGAACCCATGGTGTTTCTACGGAGCACATTATCATTATCAAGACATATCCAGTACGAAATAATTGTGTAGGCATATATGCGTTGTAGCATTGTATCTTGGATTATTAATTAATGAACAGCTCGCAATCATCTTTCCCACCTTATCTGTCTTCAGAGACCAAAAGACAAATTGTCTTGGATGGCCCCCGGAGTTGTGGTAAAAGCATTGCACTAGCGATGCTTGTCCACTGGGCACGTACTGAAGGATGGCTGGTATTCTATGTTTCACAAGGGAAGGATTGGACTCATGGAGGATTCTTTTATAGAAACACATACAGTGATCTTTTTGATACCCCACTACAGGCTGCAAAGATCTTGCAGGTGCTAATCTCTACATGATATCTATATTCCACTTGTTTTCTCAATATTTACGAATGTGCATAGAATGCATTATCATTATGGGCTGTTACTTTTTTTCCGCTATTTTGTCTCTTCGGTATAAGCACCCCAAGTTTTTTGCTAGCTTGATGCTGGTTTGCCATTCATAATGTATTAACCACTTAATGCAAAAATAAATCGAAGAACACTTTGCGTTGGTCGGTGCTTAGGGCATATTGATTAGCGCCCAACTTTTTCTTGTAATTTGGAACTGGTAGAGTTGTAGTATCCTTGCATTTTGATATTATTTTCAAATCTGTGTTAACCATGCTATGCTTTGTAAAAATTTAATACAAATGTCGTCTATCACTAATGCATACTGCATAGCAAAATGGATTTGTCAAACCTCAGTTATATTGGTTTAAAAAAAATGTATTGCTAAAAGGTCAATATGAATGTAAACTTATGCTTGTTCCATCTGGTTTTGTACATGTGTCCCTTATTACCCTTGGATCCATGAATTCTCCATGAAGTGAAGTCTATATTTGCAATGCTGGAATTGTTTTTTTACTACAGTGTAAATCTTGTATTTATGTGACAACAAAATTTCTTGTTGATGATCACTCACATGGGATGCATAGCTAGGAAATTGCTACTATAACTTGCTGGCTGGAACAACAATTCCTCAGTATATGTTTCTGTTGTTGCTTCAGGATTTTTTGAAGTACAACAAAACCCGCTTACAGCAGTTACCATGTCAATTATTTGAGCCTACTCTTCTTGGAGAAGGTGCCGGTGTTGGAACAATGAAAGGGGCTGACACAGTGGAAATGATTTGAAGGGTCCACCTTGTATGATCTCATTCAAACTGGGATAACCCACTCGCATGCTTCAGTTGGTGTGGTAGTTCGTTTAAGGAAGGAGCTGTGACTTGTTAAAGATGTGCCTGTATTGTTTGCTATTGATCAGGTATGGTTGGAGTGTTGCTGCCATGCCTGCGGCGACTTTCATATTTGATGGTTATACACCCAGTAATGATCAAACCCAATAAGATGCCTTTTCTCTTTCTTTTGCAGTATAATAGCTGGTTTACATTCAGTGAGTTCCAGGAACCTGTAATTGTTAGATCTTGTCGACCTATCCATGCGAAAGAGCTTACAACGGTTTGTTTCACCGTGCTGCTTACGTCATGTATTCTGTACTTGCTTTAATTTTCTCCTTTTGAAAATAGCAAACATTTGCATCTCCTTTCTCATTCTATAGCATTTTTGGTTGGGTTGCAGTAAAACTGTAAAGGCTATCCCCTTTTCTGGGTGTTCATTTTCTTATCTCTTACAGCCTTTGTAGTGCTCTGTTCTGTTTGCTAATATAGCCATGATGTGGTTTGTGGGAGTGGATTTTGGAGATCTGGATTACATGGTTATACTAGACTAGGAATTTATGAATGGTGTGTTCATGGTTCTAATCTGAGAAAGCAAATTAAAAATCTTGTTTCTCATTGTGTGGCATTGGTAGCGGTTTTCTAACTAAGTAACTGTTACATTCCACTCCGATCACACAAGTATCTCGATACAAACTGTGTCCAATAGAAGAGGATTAAGACTGGGAGTAGATGAATTGGGGAAAGGAAAGTTCAGAAATAGCTATTCGGATAATACATCGATTGAGAACCGAAGACATCTAGTTTGAGGATGGAGAAGAGTGGGGACCGGATGTCCGGGAAGAAGCAAGAAGAGGGAGGAAGAGCCTTCTTGTTCGGTGTTTTTCTCGATGGCCTCGTGTTGCTTCCGCTTGCCCCTTTGTACTCGACAACTAAGACCCTTGCTTTCCTTGGCCCACGCCCGTAGCAAGCCCAGTCGATTCGTGACATTCCTCCCCGCTGAAATTCGGTTTGTCCCTAAGCCATTGCAAAGATTTTCGCCGCTCCGTTTCTTTTGAAGCTTAGATTCAAATACACCGATTTGTGCATCATATCTCTGTTCTCTCGCTTCAAATCGCCGCCTCCAAGGGCTCAACAGGAGGATTCAACAGAATCAAAATAGAAGAACCGATAAACCGGATGGACTTTCCTCGAGCATGCTTTCACAACCTCCTCGACCTACAATACCACCAAACATTGCAATATAGGATTTAGAACAGCCCTCGAGAAATCACTCATGAGAAATTCTCCTGGTTCCTTCATGGCCTCTTTCATGGGTTTGAATTTAAGAAGCTTTGGTGGCTTGACCTGTGTGACAATACCACCTCCATATGTGCCAAATGAGGAAGTGTCTTCTTCTAGAGTAAAAGAATAAGGCCTTGCATTCTTAATCTTTCTTGGTTTAACATCATTCATTCTACCATTCCTCGGACTTCAGAGAACACAACTAGATCACCATCCAGAACCCCAGACGCCATCATCAACACAGAGACAAGTGTCAGTGTTGTCATTATCGATCGATGCCACAATTCCTATATGTGGTTCCTCTCCATCAACATCCAAAACAAGAAACCTGTGACCAAAATCACAAAAGACACCGCCAGAAAGACCACAGACTTCAGACTTAATGAAAGCAATGGGTGGTGATGGTCGTGGCAAGAATCGTCAAATTCAACCGCTTTCTAAGCCGATACCAAGAAAGACCACACTGAAATTAGAAAGGTGCTCCTTGGTCAATTCACCGTTAAAGTAGAGACGAAACAAAGATTGTTTGTTGGGTTTGAGCACTCACTTAATACTCAACGCTATTCCGTGGACACAACTAACACGAGAGAACACTCTAGAGCTACACCGAGTACGACGGAGAGAACCTCTATTCTCTTGTACTACTAAGCTCTATGAAGATGAAACACAGGAACACCGGAGACACAACTCGACTTGTGTCGCTTTTGTTCCTATGCAACTTAACTTCACAAACTCGAATACACATAAGCTTATATAAGCTACACACGCACTAGCACCCATGCACCACTAAGGCACGCATGCATGCACCATCTTGCACTACACCACTACACCACTCATCAAGACTACGCATGCATGCACATCGACCATCGCACTAGCACCACACCTCCACTAACTCATGCATGCATGTAACCACACGACCACTAACTCACGCACACCTCCACTAATGGAAATAACATGCACATACATCTTCTAGCCACATGTGCAACACATACATGCAACAAGATTAAAACTAACATTCTCCCTAATCTTGTTGCACTAAAGGTGGTGGTTAAATCGTCGAGTCCGCCATGACAAGCGGCGCTTGCTTCTTTTTCTCCTCCTTTCGGTGCACTCCTAGGAGAAATAACCGCACTTGTCGCACCCATAACACCTCACCTTAGCCTTGTCAAATTTGCCATGCTTGAGCCCGCCCTTCTTTTCCTTAGCCTCCATCGAGGCGGGTGAGCAACAAATGCTCCTCTTGATCCTCATCATCTTCGTCAATCTTCACGCGCTCCTCAAAAGCTTTGGTAGGCCAAATACCTCTGTCGGTGTCATCTTCTTCATGTTGCCGAATTGCTCGATGGTGGTGGCAATCGGCAAGAACTTCCGCGAGACTCAAGACGAAGGATCTTCTCCACGACTTCCAGCCTCTTTCTTCTCACCAAGAGTCCTCATCCGCTAACCATGGTTGTCACCGTGCAAACAAACTCATCAACGCTTTCCTTCTCCTTCATGTTCACTTCTCAAGCTCCCTCTTCAACGCCCGACTTTTGCCCTTTGCACACGATCCGCGCCCATGTGCATGGACTTGATCGCCTCCCATGCCTCCTTTGTTGTATCCATCTCCATGATCATGAGGAGTGTCTCCTGAGACGCCTTGGTAGATGGCCGACAATGCCATCTTATCATGGCTCTCGCCGATGTCGACGCCGCCTCCACGGCGCCCCATACACCTTGCACGATCATGTGCACCTCATCTTCGTCTTCCATGCCGCGTAGTTTGTACTCGCCAACAACGGCATCGAAGCAGTATGGACACCTTCGCCACGGCGCTTTGGATACCACTATCTCGCGGTTGCCGGTGCTTCCTATCATTGCCCTCGCTCGATACCAAATGTTGGGTTTGAGCACTCACTTAATACTCAACGCTATCCGTGAGACACAACTAACACGAGAGAACACTCTGGAGCTACACTGGAGTACGACGGAGAGAACCTCTATTCTCTTGTACTACTAAGCTCTATGAACATGAAACACAGGGAACACCGGAGACACAACTCGATTTGTGTCGTTTTGTTCCTATTCAACTTAACTTCACAAACTGAATACACATATGCTTATATAAGCTACACACGCACTAGCACCCATGCAGCCACTAAGGCACGCATGCATGCACTACTGCACTAGCAGCCACACCTCCACTAACCCACGCATGCATGTAACCACACAGCCACTAACTCACGCACACCTCCACTAATGGAAATAACATGCACATACATCTTCTAGCCACATGTGCAACACATACATGCAACAAGATTAAAAACTAACATTGTTAAGCTCCTGTAGCTTCTGAACACAAGCTTGAGCACGGTTTTGCCCAACATCCTTCTCTGAGAGGAAGAAGTTGCTTGATAAGTCCCATAGCTCCACATTACCATCATCGTGCGAGGTTACTAACCTGACACCCACAAGGACAAGGTTCTTTGCTTGAATTCTTAGGCGCTTAGGAAGAAGCATGCTGCCATCAAGATGATCCAAATATTGTGAAAAGGTGCCAATAGTGTGAGCAAGAGAACTGGGGTCAGTGTATTGAACTCCCAGCTTCTGCTGTGCCACTCTGATCACTTCAATTCTCTTGAGCAAAGGAGGTGGCCAAGGCTCAATCTCAATCAAGCTCATAAACAATAATTTCTGTAGCTGCACAAGGGACTTGCCATCATGAAGAATTCTCACCAGATGCATCCACCCTAGTGGTACACTCGATGTTATGACTGAACTGAGCTTCTCGTAAGCTAAAACCTTTTTGCCCTTTATACCAGCGATCCTAGCAAGACCAGCAATGGAATACCCATGACCAGCAGAGAAGGCAACCTCAAATTGGTGTTCAGCTTCGTTGCACTCCTTTCTCAGACGTCTGATACATCCAAGCTGATGAAAAGCTATTTGCTTCTGTGTAGGAGTGACTGCCAATTGAACTAGCTTCTCTGACAAGCATACAATTGTTTCTGTCCTTGGATCAATGTTCATTGCAACTTCACTAAGCAAGCAGTACAGTAAAAAGGTGGCATGTCCAACCATGAATAGTTGTTGCTGTTCAGTTGCACTCAACAAGAGACTAACTACTAGCTCATCAGTTATACAGTCTGGTAACTCCTGTAAAAGCATTTGCAAGCAAGAAGCTGCCAGAACAAGTGCATTTACTTCAAATGCCAATGACATTCTTCCTGTACGCCAAGAGTGGTCACAGAATCAAGCTGTATGTTATTGCATTCGTCCTTTGAAGCAGCCCTCAATATTTTCTGAACACCAATAATGTTATATGTCTCCTTTAATTTTGCTCGAGACAAGAAAGTTGTGCGAGCTGAAGAGTACCAGGCAAACAAAGGCTGCTGAGACTGCTTCTCGAATAATTCCTCTAGCAAAAGATCGTCAGGTATGAAGACCTCTTGTTTCTTAAGTAGCACAATCTTATTTCTAGAACGAACAGGAACCTTTGAGACACACCTAGAGAGAAGCTTCTGTTGCTCAACATGGAAGGGTGGCAGTGGCCACGGCTGCTTCGACTGTGAGTCACCTTGATAGCAGATGAACGCCAGCCCTGGTGTCAATCATAACTCAACACCTTCTCCCACAACCTCCACTTGCACAGGTGGCGTACCTGGTTGCCGCTCGGTCATCCTTATTGTTGGCGGCCAGAGTACCACCGTACTCTTGTCCAGTATTTGCTCGAACACCTTGTGATCATCGGAGTGCTCCGGGCGGTCACGCACCGAATCAGCGGCAACCGGTGGCACGGGGCTGGAGACGATGATGTCGTTCCACTTGCCGGTGGCGGGCGGCGTCGGCAAGGAGACCACATAGTGACCAGCAGGCTCAACGACATTGGAGGAGGTGTCGAGGTTGACGTCGCGGCCGCTCTCGATCATGCTATTCAGCGTGGCAATTATCTTCTTGCACAACTCCTGGACCGTCTCCTTTGGCTCCTTCGATGTTGTCTCGGGAGCCAATTCCTTGAGCTCGTCACATGGGGCTTCCCGAGCTCCAGCGACAAGGAAAGTCGTTGTCGTGGGGCCGAGGTAGTTGAGGTCGTGAGTGTCGCCACCGCCGAGGTAGTCGCGCCATCGACACATCGGTGTTGTGGCTCGACCCCAACGTCGAAAATGTGGCGGCGCCGCCACGATGCTTGCCATCGGGGTCATGTATCGACGCCCACGGCCAAGAAGAACCATTATAGACACAAATACCATGGGTGACATCTCGAGCTCGCTGCCGCGCTCGATCGAAACCGAACGAAGCGCCGACATGGTTCGCCTCTCGAGCACCACCACTTGCTCGCCCCATAAGCATCAAGACACAGTGCAAGACCTCTTCATTCACCGGATCTAAAGACATGACTCACCGTGACGCCGAAGAACACCTCCGGTGGCTCGGCATTTCGTCGAACAGTGGCGGGCGCCTCCTCCATGAACATCTCCACCGTCATCGATCCGACACCGACCACGCCTACTACCATCATGAGTCGCCCACACCATCTTCTTGCTCGAAATCCCACGAATCGATGGCTCTGATACCATTTGTTACATTCCACTCCGATCACACAAGTATCTGATACAAACTGTGTCCAATAGAAGAGGATTAAGACTGGGAAGTGGAATTGAGACTGGGAGTAGATGAATTGGGGAAAGGGAAAGTTCAGAAATAGCTATTCGGATAATACATCAGATTGAGAACCAGAAGACATCTAGTTTGAGGATGGAGAAGAGTGGGGACTAGGATGTCTGGGAAGAAGCAGCAGCAGGGAGGAAGAGCCTTCGGTTCGGTGTTTTTCTCGATGGCCTATGTGTTGCTTCCGCTTGCCCCTTTGTACTGGACAACTAAGACCCTTGCTTTCCTTGGCCCACGGCCCACGTAGCAAGCCCAGGTCGATTCGTGACAGTAACTAGTTCTTTGTACATAGTTTACAAGTCATCATAGCAAGTTTTATATGATAAATCTGTTCTTTCACCAACTGTTTATGTTCTGGAAACGTACATGCATTATGTGAAATGTAGTCATGATATTTTTAGGTCTTCTGACTAAAATGGTGAGAACTATACGATTAGCTTTGTCCAATTCATGTTGTTACACTGGTATAGATATAATCTACGTAACATTTCACTTATTGCTTACTTCAACAGGTCGATGCATATAGGTCAATGATTTATACTGATATGATGGTAGGAGCCTTTTCAAGATTCAACCGCAGTTGGCAAACTACGGCAAGAGCTTCCAGATGTTCCGTCTAACACCCATGTGATGTTTCCACGGTACACCTTAGATGAAGCTGAGACTGTGTGCCACTATTATATGAGGTACTGCTTTTAAAAATCTTTATAGTTTTGTCTAGTGCATCGCATTGGAATTTTCCGCCATGGCTGCCTGGCATTTGCATATGCTTACACAAGCTTATAAGTTTCTGCTACCTATGACTTTTAAAAGCTTCCTTTGTAACTCAATTCAAGCAATGAACATTGTGATCTGTTTGTTGGCCAGGCAAAAGATTATTCGATGTGAGAGCTTTTCAAAGGAGAAGTGGAAAAAGATTTATTATTTGTCAAATGGAAATGGCTCAGAGATCAGGTGGCTTGCTGCCTTTATATGAGGTAGTGAACTCTCGAAGTTACTTAATAACTGTATTCTTCTGTTTTGAAAATGATCAGTAACCATGTAGCTTCAGATGATCTACGAGTTTTAGCACAAGATTTGCCCTTTCACTTAAAACCCCTAGTTATGAGTAAATTCATTGTCTTGTTTGCACCTTTTCGTGCAGTTTCTTGTACCTAGATTGCGCTCAGTTGTGATGGCTATCAAAAAAATGTCGCTGCTAATGTTCCAGCATGCCATGCAGTTTTATAAACTGCAGCTCCCCATTGTTGTATACTTGTAGTATGTCATATGGAACTCTTGGGAGCAAAATTACCACCTAATCACATCCCCAAGATTTTTTTCCCCCGAGCAGCTGAAGTGAAAACACACTACTAATTGGCCGCAGCTCCGGTTTCACCTATTATCTCCTGACGACAACGCTCTTCGTGTGCACTGGGGTGTCCTACTAGTTATGCCGGATACAAATAATAACCAGCCTGCCGTGTAACATTCGTTTAAGGAGCGATCACGGAGAGATGGTGCGTGCAGTTGCGATTATATAGAACGAGCGAGAGGCCTTCGACACCTCGGGGTTCGGAATCCGTCTCCGACTCAGACTGGCTGTCAACTCGGAGTCCGAGGCCGTCTGCATGCCAGGCCCAGTTTGCAGCGGCGTGGGCCTTTCGCCCCACGAGCTACATCGGCCCAAATTGAGAGGCCACTTGTCCACGTGGCAGACCACGAAATCCTAGGGTATGTTCAATAGCTCGTCGTCTCTAACATTTTCTATGTCATCTTGAGATAATTTTAAAGACAACTATTCAAATACATTATCTCTTGAGCTGTTTTTTTAAGCATCACAAACATTTAAATTTTACATGAATCAAGTGACTTGTTTTGCATGAATAAACGACGACTGCGCTCCAATAGCAAAAAGCTTCGTGCTAGTGTCTTGTTTCGCATGATGTGTCCATTGTTTCGTGAGAGGATGATCTCATTCTCTTTTCTCTTTTACTTTCCTCCACGTCACCAGAAAACCTATATGGCAACCTTAGAGACAGCTGAAGTGACACTATTGAAGATGCCCTTACGTGACATGACGATGTTGTGCTGTTGTAGTCATGTTCCGACGCCCGACTACCAGTTAATGCATAAATAAATAAATAATGTTTTTTGCTAAAAAAATCCAAAAATTTTAGCTGAGGACACTCCCAATGCTTCACCCTGTCAATGTCCATAGCATTAATTAGCTACACACATGGGATCCACACAAGATGAGAGATGATGTGGCAAAGAGTTAAGGAAGAGAGAGAGAGAGGAAAGTAGTGTCATGGGACATTGCATGAGCACACAATTCAATCATGAAGAAACAGCAAAATCTTGCATTGTGTGAGAAGAGTAGTGTCTAACAATATTATTTGTTGAGAAAATGCATTAAACAGTGCCATACACTCATCGCTATCATGGACGCCAATGGCAACGACACCACAAGTTCGATGGCTCGCCTCCTCCCTCACGCCGTCACCGTCGACCAGGCATGGTTTGTCGAGCCCTTCTGCGCCTTCGACCATGATGGCAACCTCACCAAGCTCGAGAACGCCTCTACGTCGCTCGCTATCGCCCGTCGTGGCCACGGCAAGCCGTCATCGTTGCGGCGGCTATAGTGTCACCATGGCAATCCGTCGTCGCCCGCCTCCCCACCAGCAAGCATTCGGTGCACCGCCCGCTCGCGTCACCGCCATAGCCTCGATTGTCATCATCTCCATGGTTGTTCGTCACCGTCGTCGTCGCCATGGTTGCCTTCATCAACACGTTGTCGTCGCCATCGCCGCCTGTTGTCGTAGCCGCCCATGAATGTCTCGGGTCTGGTCGGATCTGGACGCTATTGGCGCAGATCCAGCCGGATCTGGGAGGAGACGGGTGGAGGCAGCACTCGGGGATGGCGAGAGAGGCGGCACTCGGCGACAACAGAGGAGGTGGGCTCGGAGGTGGTGTTGGCCAGTGGGAGAGACGGCGCTCGGGGCCGGCGGCGGTCGGCGGGGTAGGAGATGGGCGACGGCAGATGGATCGATGGGGGAGAGGGGAGGCCCGTGTGAGGGAGTGAGAGAAGATTGAGAGAGGGAATATTTATTGTCTGGACCCACCAATAGATATTATGGATTGAGGCGGCGGGGAGTGACATGGGGGATGGTGGTGAGGAGGGGGCCGGACGATGGAGGGAAAGGGACTAGAGCATTAGTTTTAGGGGTTTGCATGCATCCTAAGTGGTCTAAAAATGTAAAATTTGATTCACTGTTTTATAAAAGTTTATCTAGCTGATGGCTAGACAGTCTATTTTGAAATTCCCTCATCAGCTCAATCATTTGCAATGTTGTATTATAATGGAGAAAAGCCTTTTCTTAAGGAGTACCACGTATCCACTCCAAGTCTACGTTTGCTGAGTCTTCGGTAGCGAAACAAAAAAGGCTCTATATATCGTGCAAAAACAAACATGGAACCTCCTCTATCTTGCCACTTGCAACTCGCTGAAGGCCTGTAATTAAACCACCTAAAATCTGGCATTTTCGGACGAAAAAGACTTCTTATTGTACGTTTCCTGCTTATGTAAATTCTTGTTTGTGCAAATTTACCTAACTTGAAATTTAAATGCATAGTGTAACTAGAAGAGCACTGACGTTGCAGAGCATAAAAGAAGTGATATTTCTTTTGTTTCAAGATGAGGCATAAATGCTTGCAACATTTTCTGCAGCACTCCTAGGAATCAAAAGGAAAAACATCAAATCTTGTTGCATCCATAAAATTACACTAATCTCTGCGTTTAGATGTTCAAACAGAGTAAATGGAACACATGTTACATGGGAAATTGTATCCTTCTTGTTTCATCTGTTCATCGATCAGTTGGAAAATTGGAATAAACTACAGTTGCAAATTCAGCTGATGGGCATGCAGAATACGATGAGTGCATTGATGATACGTACGGTACGAAAACTTCTAAGCACACCCTAGGTAAATAATCTGGTCAGGCTATCCTATCCATGTAGACCCAGCTACGCCGTCGTCGACAGCCGCCGTCCACGCGGGGCGCCGCCACTTCTTCCACCTGCATCAGCTCGGCGCCACTTCTTGGCCAGCTGCCGCCGGCCGCTCCTCCGCGGCCACGAACGGCGCTACCGCGATTGTTAGCGCGATAACATTGCTCTCGATCTGTAATGTGACCGAGTCTTCAGGTGACCTTCTCCTGAATGTTTCTACCAGCAATATCGATACTCATGGCACCCGCGTTATGCTCTCACACGTTGTAACCACACACAGCTGGCACGATCTTGCCTGTGCAACAACCAAGTTCGACACCATTGGCACTATCTTGCCTATGCAACAACCATTCTCCACCTTCATTCAGGCGCGATCCATGCTGCTGTTGGAGGAAACGGCCCAGAACACCATCGCCCGCAACGTTGCCACGTCGGCTCTTGTCGCTGCCAGCAGCAATCCATCTCCTGGAGATCGCGGCGACCGCGCACGTCACGATGGCGAGTGCTTTGAGGAGCGCAACTATGACAAAGAGCAATGACCGACGCAATAAGGGGGCTGTGGCCGCGAACGAGGCGGTCGCAATGGCTGCGGACGGTCACTAGACGCCCTGGTTCGCTTATGCGCCATGGGCTGCTCCCTAGGCAAATCAGTGGCGCATGCTGTGGACAGCGCCAAGCAGTCCTGGCGTTCTTGGAGCTCGACCACCACTGAACCAGGCCCAAGCCTACTCCACCATGATGATGCCCGGAGCCGTTACACCTGACGCCGTACCTCGGACTTGGGACACCACCGGCCTTGTTGCAGCGCTCAACAATACTGCAATGCAGTACCCGTCCAACAACCAAGGAGAGTGGTTCAAGGACGCTGGCGCGTCCTCCAACATGACTGGTGAAAATGGTAACATCTCTATCTTATTCTTCATCTATGCCATATTCTCAGCACATTCTTGTCGACAATGGATCCCATCTTCTCATTCTAGTAACTAGCTCTACTATCTTGCGCACTTCTTTTTCTGTTTTGTCTTTACATAACATCCTTTACTCACCTGCCCTTGTTAAGAACCTTATCTCAGTGTGAAAATTTGTTAAAGATAACAATTGTTCTATTAAGTTTCACTCATATGGTTTCTCTGTGAAGGATCTACGCAGCAAGAAAACAATTCTGAGGTCTAGTAGCTTGGCCAACCTCTACCCCTTCTTTAGCACCAATAAAACTTCATCTCCGGCAAACTTCTCCTTCGTTGCCTCCGTTGATCTGTGGCACCAACCGGTTGGCCATCCTGGAAAGGAGTCACTTACTCATTTAGTTTCCAATTCCTCTATTTCATGCAATAATTCTAGAGGCACATCTTCAGTTTGTGAAGCATGTCAGTTAGGCCGACATATCCGGTAACCATTTTCTTCTTCCACATCTTCTACTTATTTGCCATTTCAAATAATTCACTGTGATTTGTGGACATCCCTTGTTGCGAGTTTCACTTGTTACAAATATTATTTTGTCGTGGTTGATGATTTCTCACATTTTACCTGGACATTTCCCTTACGAAACAAATCCGACACCTTTTCCACCTTACAACACTTCTACAAATTCGTTCTCCACCAATTCCACCTCTCAATTCAGTTTGTGTAATGTGATAACAGCAAGTAATTTTATAATTCCAACATGCGCAACTTCTTTGCCACCAATGGGATCAGGATCACCTTCTGTCTATTATGTCCTCGCACATCTCAGCAAAAGGGAAAGGCAGAACGTGCCATACGCGCTGTAAATGGCATTTTGCGCACCCTTCTCTTTCACTCTCAGATGCCCAAGTAATATTGGGTAGGAGCTCTACACACAACTACTCATCTTTCAAACCGATGTCCATCCAAACCAATCAATTCCCTCACTCCATATTTTGCCTTATATGGTCAACCTCCTACATATGATCACCTTCGAGTCTTTGGGTGCTTATGCTACCCAAATCTAACCTCTACCACTCCTCACAAGCTGTCTCCCAGATCAACAACACCTTGTTTCTTCTTGGATATCCAAATGAAAGGTCATCATATCACGCCATGTTATCTTTGATGAGACAACATTTCCCTTTGCCCCAAAACCGCCAAACTGCAACATGTGTCCACCTTCTCCATCGCCACTCACAGACAATCCCAACACATCTTCTCCGAATCCTGTGCCCCATTCCTTTAGCCGCGATTGGTTTCGGTTGGGCTCAGCGCCAACAATCTCGACCGCACCAACCCCCACATGGTCTGGCGCGCCTTCTCCACTATCATCACCTGGCCCTAACGGTACTCTTGCTACCATTTTCGTTGTGCCATTCTCTAGCTCAAACCCAATTCCCACGCATCACCTCTTGCCCGTGACACCACCAGAAAACCAGCATGCCATGCGTACTAGGGCAAAGTCGGTTTCCTCGTTCCCAAGGAACACTTCAATCTTTGTTCTATCACTCCTTCTATTTCTCCTATTCCCACCAATTATCGTTCAACTCTTAAGGATCATAACTGGTACAATGCTATGCTTGATGAATATTGTGCCTTGATGTAGAATAATACTTGGACTGTTGATGCTTGTCCACCAGGTGTCAATATTGTGAGAGGAAAAAGGATTTTCAGGCATAAGCTGAATCCAGATGGCACTCTTGAATGATATAAGGCTCGATGGGTGGTCTGTGGTTTTTCTCAACAGTATAGGGTCAATTACGATGAGACTCTCAGTCCCGTGGTGAAGCCGGCCACAATTCGTGTGGTGCTCAGTTTGGCAATTTCAAATGCATGGCCAATCCATCAAATGAATGTTAAAAATGCCTTCCTTCACGATAATCTTTCTGAAACCATTTTCTGCCAACAACCATATGGTTTTGTTAATTCCTCTGAGACACGTCATATTTTCGTTGTAACCACGCACAAATGTGACTTGCGTTAATTCGTATTTCTGTTAGCTACGCACTCTCTCTTGTACAGTGTATATATACACCATTCAGCAATGAATACAAGTGTGTGAGTTATCTAAGTTTATAACGATCTTGACAGTTATTGTCGAGGCCGCGCGAGTGTGCCTCCTAACCTTCTTGGCCCGCCACCACACCTCCCACCGCTCCTCAGTGGCCACGAACTTGACGACCTCCGTGGTGAGCACGCCAGGGTCGATGCCCAGGTCCACTGGCCTGGTGACGCTAATCCTGGCATTCGCCTCATGACCCCGTTGCGGACGCCGAGGTAGCTTGCCGCAGCCCTGTTCGTGTCGTGCGGAGGATCAATTGCGCGTAAACCCGAATCACCAGCATGTGTAGGATCAAGGATGACCGACTAGAGGGGGGTGAATAGGAGGTTTATAAAATTCTTGTACTCTAATTGGCAATTTTAGCAAGTATGATCTAATTAAAGAAATCTAGCACAATTCAAGAAATATATTCCAAGTTTTCACTAAGACACTTTAAAGCTATGTCAATATGAAATAAAATTCTAGCTAAGCAATCTTACACAAATAAATTACTAGAAATGTAAATGCGGAAATAGTAAAGACAAGAGAGAGAAACCACAATGAAAACAAGTGATGTTTTTCCCGTGGTATCGAAGACTTGCCGGTCTTCACTAATCCACATTGAGGAAACTTGAACGAATCAAGCTGGCTCTGCACGAGCACTTCCCTCTATCACTAGAGTTGCTCTTCCTCCTCTTCGAAGATGGTAAGCACAAGACCACTCACAAACAATGTCAGATCACTTCACAAGCTTCTTTGAAGTGATTGTCGCGCAAACTCTTCTCCAAGCCGTCTAGGTGCCAGTAAGCACCAAGAGTAAGAAACCATAGCTTTTGCTTGAAGAAAACAAGTGCCACAAGGATCAACTAATGATGCAATGCACTTGAATTGTCTCAACTACCTCAAAATATGAAATATGAGCAAATGAGTAGTAGAGAGTGCACTAGAGGCTCAAATATATTCAATGAGGTCCAAGACCCTGAGCTTGGTGCAAGTGAGGGGGTATTATAGCCCCCAACCACAAAACTAGCTGTTTGAGGCTGATCTCAGAAAAATTTAGCATATGCGGTAGTATCGTTGTACAAACCAGATACTACCGCACTCACCATTCAACAGTCGGAATGAGTACATTAAATGCTTCTACATTAGCCGTTATATAAAGGTGCGGTACTACCGCACACACAAGGTCCGGTACTACCGCAAAGCGGTAGCACCGCTCAGCTAAAATGGAACTATCGATTACTAGAGCTTAAAAGAATCCCAAAAACATGCTCTCTAGAAATTACCTACCGCCATGTAAACATCGGTCCTACCGTATTATGGTAGTACCGCTCAAAAGATGTGGTCATACAGTTCTTCAGGGGAGAAGAAACTCCCAAAAATATGCTCTCTGGAAAATACGTATCGCCAACTAGAATCTAGTCCTACCGCTTTGCGGTAGTACCGCTCAACAATTGCGGTCATACTGATTTTACTGAACTGTTTCTAGATGCAATACTAAATGCAATGCATGACATTTGGTTGATCAAAATGACACAAAATAAATCCTCAAGCTACTTAGCCATGATCCATCTTTATAGTACAACATTTAGCCTACAAATCCGGTTTTTTCTCTAAACACCGAGACCGGTAATAACTATAAAAAGATCCTTAGGCTATACATTATCTTTACCTTGAGCCACATCAAACCTTTGTTATCTTTGCATTGCCATCTTCATATTGTCATCCATACTCCGGGACTAAACCTTCTTAAAACATCTTAAGCACACATGTTAGTCCCTTAATACAATGTTGTCATTAATTACCAAAATTATTTATAGGGGTCTGGATGCTTTCAATCTCCCTCTTTTTTGGTAATTGATGACAATCTAAGCAATATGAATGAATTGAAAGATTTGAATACACATCAAGTTGTATATTCTTGTTTTTACTTTTGATTTTGCAAATAATTCTTGAGATGAGTTCAAAGGAGATAAAGAATTTATTGCTTTTAAAGTCAATCAATAAATAAACAACCCCCCTAAAAAAAATATGTGCATGTATATTCATAAAGTGATTTTCATGCACATGAGTAGATTTTTGAAAATTTTGGCGGAGTTTCCTTTATTTATTGAATCCAGGGAATATGCAGAAGATTTATCATTCAAGCATAAAGAGATAATAATCATGGCACATATTCTTGATAGCATAAACCTTGATAATCATAAGTAACAAGCATAAAATTAGCAAAGATAACAAGCAGGTAGCATAACATAACTGTCACGAAGCATTATAAGTTTAACTAGAATATTACAAACAATCAAAAGACCACATAGTTCAGCATAGAGAATAATCATTACATAACCAAATAGTCCAAATAGATAATATAAAGTTTATCCTAATAAGTTCCCAATAGTTCCTTTCATTTCCTCCCCCTTAATCTCTCCCCCTTTGGCATCAAGTACCAAAAAGAGTCATTCTTGAGGAGAGGGATTATGACGACGACAGCGACTGTAATGAAGTGGCGAAGGGGGTACTGCTAAAGAAGAAGCTTGCTCAAGCGCACCCACATGATTGGCTAAAGAAGCCAACTGGTAGTTTGTCTCATGTAGTGCATCGCGGATCTCCAAGATGACTGATTAAATCTGAGACAAAGAGATGGGGTCTGCAGCTGGAGCATCCTCTTGAACTTGAGTGTGTTCTTCCTCTTCTTGAACACGAGCTGGGACTGTAGAGGGAACAGGAGCCCCTTCCATTGGCTTATAAGGCTTGTGAACTGCCGGTCGTGCTCCTCGATAGTGAGTCTTCCTCATGACGAGAGCCATAATATAAGGAGCAAAGTATATCCGTTAGATTCTATCATTCTTAGAAGAATCTATCTCTTTGAGGATAAGATCAATCACATCAAACTTTCTTCCAATCATGATGCTATCTATGATATTCCAGGCATGTCCTCGGATAGCATCAAAGTTCCCACTCTTTGGGAAAAAGATATGATTGATGATGTGATTTATGAGACTAGGCAAGGGTAGAAGTCCTGCAATCTTCCCGAGTGTATATCTTACATTTTCATTATAGAACTGACACCATGTTGGGGCTTGCAATGCTCCACGAGAATAAATCTTTTCTTGTGATCCCGAATAAGTGCTTAGAGCTTGCTCAAAATCTGCCTTGGAAGCTTCTACTCTTTGAGATCCTATCATCCATATCAAATGGTCGAACTCTGGTGAGACATAGACAGTGGAATAGAATTGTTGGATCATATTTTCTTGGTAGTCACATCTTAGTGCCACTATCTTTGTAGACCAGCTGCTTGGAATAGACGGTATGCTCCATCAAAGTGGGCAATAGCTTGCAAATGTGCCCAATCCACATACTTGTGGTCAGCGAACTGTCGGTGATGGTTGTAGAGTTGGGCTTAAACTTCTTGTTGAAACCGGGTGTGGAATCTTGCGTCCGTAGTGCTTGCCGGTTTCTCGAACTGGTTTGGATGACGAAGAAGAGCATAGTTATCCCTTGTGATTTGCATAAGGTTAATTACTGGCTCTTCTGTCTCTGCCATGTCCTCATCTTCTTCTTCCTCACTTTCTTCTTGTTCTTGTGAAAAATCTTCATCATCTTCTTTATTTTCACTTTCTTCCTCTTCTTCAGATTCTTAAGCTTGTATTGAAGACTGTCCTTGATCTCTTGCTCTCATAGCTAGCAAGAAGGAGTCTATTTCTGAGTCACTGTCTTCCCTTGGAGGTGCAGGTGCTCTCACTTATGCAGACTTCTGGGAGGCCGCCTTGCGGCGAGAAGATCTGGCCTGAGATGCTGGAGGATCATAGCGATCAACAGGATCGCCTCCATAGGTGCCATTTTTGCGAATTGAGGTTTCTGTCCTCGGCATAGTTACTAGAATAAGAAACAACAATTAGGACAGAGGTTGGACAAGTCTTAAGTAGTCTTAAGTAAAGGAGCATGATTATCTCAACATGTCTATGCTAGAGTAAAGAGTACTGTTGTAGGCATCCCAGGTAGTCCCATGAGCGGTATACCGATAGCCTCAAAGCGATCTGCACTCACAGAACTTCTTAGGGCATTTGATTGATCTTGCAAGTTGTGAGTATTTGGCATGAGCAAACTCATGGAATAGACATAATATGTCACCAAATACCATTTTCAATTATTTTGCCTAAAAGAAATTGATCAAATCATAAACATTTTTCTCAAACCTTAGAAAATGAGATAAATGCAAAAAGATGAGAAAAGAGATGATTCCTAGGGCATTTACCTAGAGGGATGGATGATAAATGATCTCAATCACCAATGCACAGTCAGAGATCCAAGAAAACTTCCACAAAATTGAAGGATTTGAGAGGAGTTTTGTGGAGAAGAAGAGAGAGCACTTGGGGCTGGTGGTTATGGAGAAAAGGGGATCAGTTGGACCCAAGGGAATAGGGAGGCCAAGGTATAGAAGTCGGCCACAACCATTTTTGGGACCACCAGCCAGATGCAGTAGTACCACACTTAAGGCGCGGTAGTACCGGCGGTAAACCGTGGTATTGTGAGGACCCCCATGTTATTTTCGTAAGACCGAGGCCTTTCCAGTCTTATGAAAATAACTCTAGACCTCAGAGGATTGAAATTCAATTTAAATCCGTTTAAGTGAGAGGACCTGACTGAGCTAGAGCCACGGGTACCATGCATATCGCTCCTTTGCGAGTGTTGCATGGTAGCCGGTTCCCCAACAGCCGAATACACACTTAAATGAATTAAAGATGATTTCAATACAACGGATATGTGTCCCGTGTTGGCTCCCAAGATCAACGACCAACACGCACATATCCTTATCAATGTTAATCACAGCCATACAAAAATCATACATTGATATATCAAGTGGCATACATCTCAGTGCTTAAGTCTACAACTATTACAAAAGCGTCCAACCGGCCAAATTCAAGGATTAACAATAAGTAGCAACAGAAATAAAGTAAATAAACCAAAAGGTCCAGCAAGGTGTGCCTCAAAACCCAAGGCAACCGACTAGGAGTTGGAAACAACATCTATTTGTTAGTGTCGTCGACATCGGCGCTAACGAATTGATCGAGCGTATAGTCATCCTCGCCTAAACAAGCAGACATTCATGTTAAGTACAAAATATACTCACAAGTATTACAAAGAGTAAAAAAATTATACATGCTAGAGGCTATACAAAAGAAAGGCTTTAGTGGCTTAGTTTTGCAGAAAACACACTAATTTTCAACCTACACATACTAGTTTGAAAATTGCCATTTGGTAAACAAAATTTTAATAAAATAAGTACATATAACATTGATAGGTATATATTTCAAACAATACCAAAGCGGCAGCCCACTTTGATAAACTAAAATGCATGAATACCCATTCATGCTGATACCAAGAAGCAACCGTGTCAATTTTTAATTAAGAGTCTAACAATGATGTCTCCCGAATTGTAGCGGTCGTCTATAACCGTGAACATGGATATTCGAATAGATTTAACCCTGCAGGGGTGTACAACTTTACTCACACGACTCAATTAGCCCGTAAGCCTCTGGATAATGACACACTTCATAAGGTATGCCGGATGGGGAAATCGAGATTCGGTACTTTTTTAGCAAGATGACCCCACTGAGTTGAATCACCCTTGTGAGATGGACCCCAACTCAGTACAAGCTACATATAGAGCTTGCTAAGTAGGCACACAAGTTGTGTTGGAGATACCGATGCAATGTAAAGAAAGAAAAAAACAGTGCTCCCATGCACATTATAGAAAATTACATCAGATCCTACGAACATATGATTGAACACACATGTCCTCACACCACCTATGATCCAACCCAATAAGACCCTCCCCTTACTTGACCAAGATGGCTCCCGACCCAGTGTGTGGAAGTACGAGTGTTACTTGGATTAACGACGGCACAAAGTTCGGTCCTTAGCGGTCTGGACAAGACTACCACAATACCCGAGTCTCGTGCACAAAGGCACACACACTACTAACCACTTGTACAGACCCAAATCACTTTTAATTTGACAAAATTAAACTTAACAACTAGATTCAAAGATCTGGACCAAAAGCACAAAAGATAAGTTTGAGGTGTTTCACACGATCGACGTGATAATCCCGTCAACCGAACTAACGCATTCTATATACTCGTATGGCTAAGCATACACATATATAATAGATATATCATTACAAAAATCAAATATTAAGAATATTTGTAATGGAAATATCAAGGATAACTAGCAAGAGTAGGAAATAATTAACTAACTCACAAAAATATCGATATACCAAAATAGCATGCAAGAAAGTGACATTGCAATTCAAAATACAAACTTAACAAAACTTGGGATCAATATGATGCAAGAATAAAATTTAAATGATGCTTGCCCTATTGAAAGTCCACTTGTTCGCTCTCAGTCGCGTAATCATTCACGTCCGGCACTTCGAATTCTATAGAAAAACGACATCGAATAAACACCGAGACAAGCCAAAAAAAATCAAAGTGCTAAAAAATAGATGAAACTTATACAATAGTAAGATGTGATTTTAGATGAATTTAGGTAAAATAATTATTTCAATTGGAGTCAGTATGTGAAAGTTATAGCAGATTGAAAATCAACAATTGAGAAAATGCTGAAAACTCTAGGTTCGATTACTGTTCATCCGAATTTAAACATTTACGAAAATTTGTAGAACAATGGTGGGGATAAGCTTTATATGGCATGAAATATAATAAAAAGTTATGATCAATAAAAATTGAATCACCCTAATTGGAGTTCAAATGAATTGTCTATGAATTTTTGAAGTTAAATCAATTTTTAGTGTAAAAATAATTCATTTATGGATCTAATTCTAACACTGGGATTTTCTGTGACAGTAACATATTTCAAACCTATTCCAAGTTAAAGTATAATAAAAATCAAAACCAACAAAATTGATTTCACTCAATTTGGAGTTGATTTGAATTAGTTATGAATTTTTGAAGTTATTTGATTCTACAGTGTAGAAATAATCCTTTTTCTGATTTTTATTTTGCATTAAATACTTTTCGTACTCAGCCTATCCTAGCTTTTGTCATGACATGTGGGACCTACGCATTTTCTTTTTCTTTCTTCATTTATTTTCAACGAAAAACCGTACTAGCAGGTGGGGCACATTGTCATTGACACGGTCCATGCAAATAGTGCATGGACCAAAGGTCAACATGCACGGTCAATGGTCCATGGACCACGGTCCATCGCGCATTGATTTACGCTGGGCCCACATGTCATTGGCTCTAAAGACAAACCGGATTCTTTAACTCCTCAATTTATGTGTATGGACCCACGTGTAATAGACTCAGCGCAATTAAATGACCAAACATTAACTACACTAAGCAATGATTAGAGCTAACCGACCGAGATTACCCTAATTAATATGCTACAGTAATTGTCGAACATTCCGACAACAAAGGAGCTCCTCGGCTCGATCTCGCCTGGCGTCTCGCCAGCGATGGAGACCTTGGCAGCGTGGTTGAGTGGTAGGAATGGAACCTCCGTGTCTTTGCGATCCTCCCCGTACTGGCGGCGCACCGGAGAAGGGCGGCAGTGAGCTACGGGCAAACATGCATGCGACAATGCGGCTATGCATGGAGCAAAAATGTGCATCCAAGAGTATCTAGGAGTCACATGGGACCTACCGGAGTGACGAAGAGGTTCGGAGGTCGTCGGAGGAAGCTTGGCGTCATTGAGGGCGACGAAGGAGCTACGGTTGTCGAGGGGAGGACTCTATGCGCAAAGAGAAGGACAATGAAGCGTCGGGATAGCTTAAGCATGGTTAGGAGATGCTCTAATAGGCAGCAATTTGTTGGAAATATGCCCTAGAGGCAATCATAGAGATGATTATTCGTTATGTTCATAACATTGGATAATATGTTATCTTGTTCCTAGAATAATATCGTTAATATTTATTATCAAGTATGTGACTTGATTGTGAAATTCTGTATTTCTGTGATGATTATTCTTAACGTTCCCTAGTCGAAAACATATGAGAATATATATGAATAGACTAGCATATGTATTGGTTGATGACTATGTTTCACAGGTCATAGATATGAAGATATCAAACCAATAATATGGACACATGTTAGAGAACATGGTGTTGGATAAAACCCATCTTAAGACACTATTGAGATTGTTATAATTCTATGTGTCATTAGTTGGTCTCAAGCAATGATGATGTATAATCCTTAGACCTGAGATTAGCATGGTTTCCTACATGTGTAATAACACTCTTAGGGGCTGTCAAACGCTACTCGTAACTGGGTAGTTATAAAGGTAGCTTTCAGGTATGCTATAAAACATGCGGAGGAATATGACTGGTCGGATATGGGATTTGCCCCTCCTAACATAACAGGGGAGATATCTCTGGGGCCCTCGTTGTGGTCGGATAAAGAAAGTGCATGGTCATGCTACTAGTGGTCGAAGTGTCGACCACATGAAGTTATTCGACACTTGATCGAGAAAGTATTGAATAGTCCATGGATGACATAATATCTTACCTGGAGTTCAACCAGATATCGTGAGGCAAAGGGAAAATACACGAGTAGGTTGTTCAGTTCGATCAGATACGAACTAGTCGTATGGAGATACGAGCTAGTCGAACATGATCACTAAGTGGTTGAAACCTAGTCATAAGGAGTTACAAACATGTCGAGACTAAATATGGACTGATCGTGATTAGATACGAGTTGGTCGTAAGTGATAAGGACCTAATCGTATATCATATTGCATTAAGGTTCGTCCGATATATTCTATGTATGTTCGGGAATCGTTATGTCCTGCTAGGTACCACTAACGACTCGTGGACGGAAAAGAGTTTTCGAGTCACAAACAGATTACGCATGAACCTATAGGATCGCACATTTAAAGGGCTAGGATTTGATTTGGATAGTGATCCGAATTCTTGTAGGCCACGAGTTCCAAATGGGCCTCAAGTTCGAGACCCACCATGGATGCCTATATATAGAGGGGTGGTGTGATGAGGACATTAACCCGCCGGATACGACCACTACTCCATGTGCCAAGTTCATGCTGGATAAGTTTTGGAATCTAGTTCGTCCTCTAGAATCAGCCTGATAGCACCAACTTAAAATAGGCATAACTTTCACATACGAAGTCCGTTGGAGGTCCACGAGTACTTGATGAAAAGCTTATTTCGGCCTCTTTCCAAAAAATCCAGCCTCACCTCCAAATTCCTTCTGGACTGATCGTAATCATCAAAAGAAGGTGTTGTATCACCTGTTTGGGCCAATTTGGGCTTTGTAATCGTACTCAACTAGGCCCATATACCAGCGGCCCACCTGGTGGCGTGCTTACTGTTCATGTGAACAGTAAACCACGAGCTTTAGTACCACCCCGCTAGTTTCTTTAGATTTGTGGTTCCTCATTCCCTATTTAAGGAGGTCGCACCCCCTCTAGTTTTCTTGGATTTTGTTTAGTTAATAGTTAGCATTGTTGCAACTTCGTGTATTGGCTTGTGTCGTCTAGAGCAACCATAATACCGCTTTCAAAATCCCAATTCAATATTTCAATCTTTATTTGCAATTTCAGATTGCTTTATCTTGTTCTTGCGTGCTTCTTTGGTGTATACAAGAATCGTCCTTCGTGGTCAGGTCAACCGGGTATTCGTGCACGGTTGATAACGACTTCTCAATTAGTTCAGCAATTGCGTGGTTTCGAGCATTGCGTGTTCGTAGCCAGGATCGTCAGAGTTGAGCGACGCCTACCAGACTTATCATTCTCATCGAAAGATCGGGCCAACAAATCAAACCTTAGGGTTCATCAGGTGGTATCAGAGCTACAGTTCATCGGTGAGAATTTTTTTTCCTACAGTCCACATAGCCAAAAAAAAAGGTTTAGTTCATCGTCCAAACCAATTTGTGCCTTTGCAATTTATTCTTTTTAGTTTACGTTGTTGAATTGTCGTTGCATCGTCGAGTCTTTGTGCTGGTTTTTTTGTCTAGATTGGTCTAGTTTAGATTTTTCTTGCAAATCGACTAGTGCTGTTCATCAAAAAAAAGAAAAGGGGCGCTCTGTTCCCCAATCATCGCTGCCTAGTACTGAAGATATTCGGGCAAATTTGGTTCGGCCGCTCCCATCGCGCAACTACATCACGTGGAGCAGACCAAGATCATCCAAGGCAAAAGCAAGCCAAGTCACATATTCAATCTGCTGGACCGCCGACGCGGCCCGATCACGAGAGGCTCCTTTTTCCGCGTGCGCAAGGACGCGCTCGGCAACGACTCCCGCGTGGCCATGACCGCCGAGGTCTACGCCACATTGATCTGGAGCCTGTTTCGGGACGAGCCACCGCCGCCGCCGCGTCTGCTGTCACCTCCGCCGGGGCCTTGCCGAAGCCGCACCGCGCCGTCATACGCGTCGCCTCCGCCGGGCCTCGCCGAGCCACCGCCACCACAGCCCAGCAATGCCGCGAATAAGAAGCCGAGCCGCCGCTTCCAGCTCCTTCGTTGCCGCGGCCGAAGCGGCATCAAGGCTTCAGCCAGGCGCGCTGGCTTCGCCGCCACGCCCGCCGCCTCAAGATCTGGCTGGTGCCGCTCGCCGCCGACGTCGCCGCCGCTTCCACCGTCCGTGACCACTTCGCAGCGCCCGCGTCGCGCTGTCGCCAGCACCGCCGGGACCCGCCGCCAGAGAGAGGCGCTGTCTCCGCCGCCTCCGCCGCCGCCACGCCGCCTCCGCCCACCGTTGTCAGCTACGGTTAGCACCGCCATCGCCCGCCACGGTCGTGTTTCACAAAGCCGCCGTTGCCAGAGAGCATTTGGGGATCAAGCGCTTTTTTTTTTTCGGTTTCGTCGAGTGCATCGGGTTGTGTCCGGTTAAAATAAGCTTCTGAGGTATGAAACCAAAAGAGAAAGGGCCGAAAAAAAAGGAAAGTAAAGTGAAGAAAAAAAAGAGAAAGGCAGAGAAGAAAAAAAAGAGAAAGGTAGAGAAGAGAAAAAAAAAGAAGAAGAAAAATCAGAGCTACCTCTTGTTCAGTTTGCCATATTCATCCATTGCTCGTTGGCGTTGATAGTTCTGGTGCTAGCTTTCCATTGTTACTACTAGTCGTTCTTGTGAGTTGCTCTAGCTAGGCTTAGTTTAGACTAGGACCAGCACTTGTGACTAATACTTTGAACTGCTATTCAACTTTGCATACTGATCTAAAAAATTGCTACTCCTTTGCTACATACTAGCCTTCCGAGCTCCACTTCCTACTAACTCAGCAGGTGCCGTTCCTTGCAATCGTTGGACTGATCGCAAGTGAGAGTATCACGAACCAGCCACCGATTGTACCACTTCCTTGCTGCATTGGTAAGAACTTGTAAGAACTGGGTATAAGCTTGAGTGTGAGTGACTTGGTTGAGCCTTCAGAACCTAGTAGTTGATAGGGACAAGTACTTGTGATTTGTTTCCTTGTTTTCTACTGACTATGGCAGGTTCACGGAATGATTGCAAGATATATCCACCTCTCTTTGAACCGTTGGATAGGAGTGCAAGATAGTGAACGAGGAAGATGCACGCTGGAGACGAGCTTCTTCACCTCGGGAGGTATATGATCGTGATAGTACGTCTCATAAAATTAAATTCACTGTACCTCCTTTTGCTGGGAATTATGATCCTGATGCCTATCTCACATGGGAATTAGCTGTACAACAATTATTTGCATGCCATGAATTTCCTTATCATCTAAAAGTTAGGGTTGTTATCTGTGCATTTTATGATTTTGCATCTATTTGGTGGAGTGAATACTGTCGTACTCATAAGAACATACCTAGAACTTGGGATGCTATGAAGAGAGCTATGAGAGCTAGATTTTTGCCTTCATATTATTCTCGTGATTTGTTGAATAAATTACAATGTTTACGCCAAGGTAGTAATACTGTAGAAGAGTACTATCAAGATTTGCAAACTGCCTGGTCTCGTTGTGGCTTAGAAGAAACTGAAGATGCTAAAATGACTAAATTTTTTGGAGGATTAAACGGTTACATTCAGGATAAACTTGTTTATAAACCTCCAACTATCACTCGCTTGTTTCGTCTTGCTTGCAATATTGAAAAGGAAGTATAGGACGACAATCCAGGACTAGTTGTGCACTTTCATCGACTGTCACTACACCTTCACCTGTACAAGAAACAAACAAGTGCATGGTACACACTTCCACATCAAGATCATCTTCGGTTGTTTTTTCTACTGCTGCATCTACCGTGATTGACGCCCCTGCTACTGTGAGCGACACTTGTCTCACTGCCTGGCGTCATCGGCTCGCTCATTGGCAATTGAGCTAGAGCAAGAAAAAGAAGGAAAAGCTTGTGACTACTCGCCGTCTCCAGTACCAACATCATCTGAGTCGAGTCTACAAGGTAATACCAAAGGTACTGATTTGAACCATCAACTTGAGAACAATATCCATGATTTCATTCCTAGTATCATTGAACAAAGGGAACCTAGTGCTAAGAAAGCAGATATTAATTTCCTAGCTACAGAATCTGATCTTATTAAGAATTTGCATGAAGCCTGTGATACTTTGACTGATTTGCCTGCTGATTTGAGTGCACCATATGATAAACTTGTTGATTTACCTGTTGACTTGAGTGCACCATGTGATGAAATAATTGAGTATATACCTGTTGTAGCGCAATTTTGTGATTTTCCTTATGTTTGACTTGAACGAACCATGTGCTGATCTTAAATCTCATAATTTTGCACATGTCGAATTAATTACACATAAGGAAGTACTTGATAGAATATCTCCTGCTGATACTTTGTACTATATCATGCTTAATGAGCCTGTTAGTTTGGAATGTGATATGGAGAAAGTTTCTGAACTTTCATCTCTAAATTATCTTTATAGCACCTCCACCTACTATTTTAAATTAATTGGAGATTATGGTATAGACAATCAATTTCTGGTTTATCGAATATGCATAACTTGTGCTCACATGGATGAATTGAAAGTTGTTGTTTTGAATAACAATTATTGTGTGCTGAATCTTGTTCAGTATGAGAGGACAATAAAATTTAGTGCTCATCCAATCCTTATGTGTTCACCTTTTATTGCACCATCTAGTATGGACAGTCTGAATAAAAATATTGCATTATGGAAGAACCTACAAATCTTTTCACCCTTGCTAGATGAATTTGCTATTACTTAATTGAAAGATGATTATATGAAGGACTTGTGCACTTTGAATTCAATTACTGTGTTGCCCATTCACAGAGCAATGAATAACTCTACTATATACTTCACTTATACTTGCAAATTGAGTTGCAAACTGAATGCTATGAGAAAATATACCTTTGCTGATTTCATGCATGCACAATCACCTTTAATTTCTAAAGCTTTATCTATTTCTTTACCACTTGTTATTGCTAACATTTTGCAGAAAGATGAGAATGCATTGCTACAAGTTTTAAAGCTTCTCTTGCCATTGGAGGATGAGCGTGCGTCGAGGACGACTCAAATGCAAGAAAGGGAGGATGATGTGGACATCAACCCGCTGGGTACGACCGCTACTCCATGTGCCAAGTTCATGCTGGATAAGTTTTGGAATCCAGTTGTCCTCCGTAATCAGCCCGACAAAGACCAACTTAAAACAGCATAACTTTCACATACGGAGTCCGTTGGAGGTCCACGAGTACTTGATGGAAAGCTTATTTCGGTCTCTTTCCAACGGATCCAGCATCACCTCTAAATTCATTTTGGACTGATCACAATCATAAAAAAAAATACATCATATCACCTGTTTGGGCCAATCTGGGCTTTGTAATCGTACTCAACTAGGCCCATATGCCGGCGGCCCACATGGGGGCGTGGTTACTGTTCACATGAACAATAACCCACAAGCTTTAGCACCACCCTACTAGTTCCTTTAGATTTGTGGCTCCTCATTCCCTATTTAAGGAGGCCGCACCCCCTCTAGTTTTCTTGGATTTTGTTTAGTTAAAAGTTAGCATTGTTGCAACTTCGTGTATTGGCTTGTGTTGTCTAGACCAACCATAATACCACTTTAAAAATCCCAATTCAATATTTCAATCTTTATTTGCAATTTCATATTGCTTTATCTTGTTCTTGCGTGCTTCTTCGGTGTATGCAGGAATCGACCTTCGTGGTCAGTCAACCGTATTCGTGTACGCTTGATAATGACTTGTCAATCGTTCAGCGATTGCGTGGTTTCGAGCCTTGCGTGTTCGTAGCCAGGATCGTCAGAGTTGAGCGACGCCTACCGGACTTATCGTTCTCATCAAAAGATCAGGCCAACAAATCAAACCTTAGGGTTCATCATGGTGGCGTGGGGTATGATGATCTTTTGGAAGAACTTCTAAAACCCTAATAGCCACGCCTTCCTCAACCACGCCGCCGGTGCTAGCACTCCAGCGCGTGGTATCCCTGCCCCGCATGAGTGGATATCTTGGAGGTGTTGTTGCGAAGCATCAGCACTAGGACGATCCGCAACTCGTGACGATCACAGGAGCAAGAGGAAAAGACGCGCGGTGAGTACGACCACTACTGCATCAACTCAAAGATGTGCGGCGAGTACAACTGCATCAACTCGCTACATTGTCTCTACTTCCGCTACGAGTCGGCGCGTCTTGTGGCAATCTCGTGATCTATTACTAGCGGAGGTTCCTTGGTTGCGCGATAGAATTTTTGTTTTGTGCTATCGTAGCCTACCCGTGACCCAACACAATTGGACATTGCCTTACCAGGCCAGAGTTGGAGACGAAAGGAGTGTTGGCGGGCGGAAAAAGGGGAAATCCAAAATTTAGGAGCTCCTGCGAGAGATTAGGGAAATGAGTAGAGGGGAAATACTCCTTACACCCTAAATCACATGGTTACGCACTTAAGAGAGGATGGAGCTCACTGGAGATGAGATTTGCACGACGGTGGCTTTCGGTGCGCGTCCCGACAACGTTGAAGACACGATCGTGTTTCGGACGCTACAAGCAAAAGAGAGAGCTCACATTAGCCTAAATGGAGATGACAATGAATAGTGAAGATGAGGGATACGATGGAAGGAAACTTACCCGAGCGGATTGCGCGAGAGGGCTTCCTTCTCCTCAGCAACAAGAGGAGAAGTGAGGAAGAATGGAGGACAAGGAGAGGGGTTTAAGCGTGGATGATGGACGAAATGATGGTGGTGTTAACTGGTGAAGGCACAGCAATGGTCAGCAAGGTGGTGGATTCATGGTGTTGACAGACGCAGAAGAGATGCTCGGCCGCGTGGCGTGCGTCGCCTACACGCGAACCAGCGGGAGGTAGGAGATGGGACTGGCGAGCGGGCCCGGGTCATCAATGGCTCAGCGAAAGGCTGGATCGGAGCCTGGTTCGGTCGATGCATTTAGTTGGTTGGGTCCAACCGAGTCAAGTGGTTCGGTCCGAGTCAAACACAGTTGACTAATTTGAATTCAAAGCTCTACACTTTGACCGGTGAGCTAAAAATAGCAAATAAATTTTTAAAATTCTAAAACATTTCAGAGAGGTTCCTGAGATGACTTAGTATACATATAAATTTTCTAGACTCACTGTTCATGTTTTATTTGCTTATTCTTAAATCATTAACCGCAGGGGTTGTTGAATTGGGTTTGAATTTTCTTAAGGATGTTTTGGTTTCTAATTTTTTTATAAAATTCATATTTATTCATGATAAATAATGAAATATTTAAATAAATTATTTCCCAGAGATGTTCACAAGTATTTGTTGTTGTTTTTATTTGGAGCTTCAATTTGGGTTGTATGTTCAACTTTGGTTTGAAAATTTTCAATTGCAATAATTTGTGCAAATGCTCCACAATTCAAATGCATGCTCATGAGATGTCTATTAATTCTAATAAATAAAGTTGGGGCTGTAAAAGGTATTACCTCTTTCCTGAAAAAGCCGGGGCTCAACAGGGATGCGAATGATCCTTAATATAATACTCAAATAAATATTCTTCAGATCATTATGCATGCTATAGACAATAAAAATTCCAACTAATATAGTTGTTATCAAATTAGAGAATTTTAAGAAAGATTTTAAAATAGTTTTCATAAGAACTTCAAAAAAAAACTCCAAATGAGAGCAAATAACATGAGGCATGAGTTTCAAGCAACATTAGAATGATCTATGATATTTAACTCATTGCTCGATTTGAAAAACCGGCACTCGTCTAATGGTTTGGCGAAGATATCAGCTAATTGATCATCGGTTCGTGTGTGGCTGGCTAATTTTTATATCTCCCTTGCTCACATGATCTCTCAAGAAATAGTGGCGGATATCTATATGCTTGGTTCTTGAGTGTTGGACCGGGTTATTTGCTATCTTCACGACACTATCATTATCACATAAAAGAGGCATGTTTTCAAATTTAATTCCATAATCCATCAAAGTTTGCCTCATCCATAGCAATTGAGTACAACAATAACCCGTATAAACATATTCGGCTTCAGCAGTGGATAGGGCTACGGAATTTTGTTTCTTGGATGACCATAAAACTAAAGATCTTCCTAAGAATTGATAACTACCCGATGTGCCTTTTCTATCCACTTTGCAACCCGCATAATCGGAATCTGAATATCCAATTAAGTTAAATTTTACACCTTTGGGATACCATAAGCTAATGCTAGAAGAATGCTTTAAATATCTAACAATTCTTTTCACAGCCACTAAATGACACTTTTTTGGTGATGCTTGAAATCATGCATACATGCAAACACTAAACATGATATCAGTCCTAGATCCGGTAAGATAAAGCAAACTTCCAATTATTGATCTATAAATCTTTAAATCTACCGACTTACCTCCCTCATTAAGGTTGAGATGACCGTTGATAGCCATGTGATGAGTCTTGATGGGCTTTGCGTCCTCCATGTCAAACGTCTTGATCAAGTCCATCACATACTTTGTTTGGCTCACGAAAGTACTATCTTTAAGTTGCTTGATTTGATGTCTAAGAAAATAGCTAAGTTCTCCGATCATGGATATTTCAAATTCTATAGATATCATATCACCAAATTCTTTGTAAGAATCTTGCTTAGTAGACCCAAAAATAATATCATCAACATATATTTGACAAACAAATAATTCATCATCTAAAACTTTTGTGAACAAGGTTGTGTCAGCTTCTCTGATTTGGAATCCTTTTGAGAGTAGAAAAATTTCTAAGACGTTCATACCATGCTCTAGAAGCTTGTTTAAGACCATAAAACACTTTGAACAATTTATACACAAGATTTGAATTCTTAGGATCTTCAAAACCGAGTGGTTGTTCAACAAATATAAGTTCGGATATTTTTTCCATTTAGAAAAGCACTTTTAACATCCATTTGAAATAATCTAATATCGACACAAGATGCAAAAGCAAGTAATATACGAATGGATTCAAGTCTAGCTACGAGAGCCGAAGTTTCATCAAAATCCAAACCTTCGACTTGTGAGAATTCTCAAGCGACCAATCTTGCCTTGTTTCTCACAACCATTCCACTCTCGTCTTGCTTATTTCTGAAGACCTATTTTGTACCAATTATGTTGTATTCCTTGGGTCTATCCGCTAATATCCAAACGTTGTTTCAGGTGAAGTTATTTAGTTCTTCAAGCATTGCATTCACCCAATCCGGATCAACGAGTGCTTCATCTACATGTTTTGGCCCAAAAGAAGAGACAAAAGAGTAAATCTTTGGAGGTAAGTTTGGTTGTTGTTCATCTTCATTGTTGTACTCTTCATTAATTTGAATTTGACTTGTCATGAAAGAGGTAGGAGGTTCAATTTGAGTGGAAGATGGTGAGTCATTTAAATTTTTCTTTGGCTTGATGTCGCCTATTTGTATGTTCTTCATTGCTTGCCTTAATTCTTCGTTACCTATATCATCCAAATTTTCTTACTCTTCTTGAGAGCCATTAGTTTCATCAAATTGTGCATCATGAGTCTCGTCAACTAAACCAGAGTTTTTGTTGAAGATACGATAAGTTTTACTATTTAATGAGTAGCTAAGTAGAAAACCAACATCACAACGACTTACAAGTTTTGAAAGACGAACATCTTTCCTTTAAATGTAACATTTGTAACCAAAGACACGAAAACAGGAGATGCTCGGTTTTCTGCCAACAAAAGCTGATAGGAAGATTTTTTTCGAAAGACGATGCAAATAAAGACGATTTATGACATGACAAGCGGTATTGATTACTTCCGCCAAAAAACTATCGTAAGTGTTATACTCATGAAGCATTGTCCTAGCCATTTAAATTAATGTTCGATTTTTCCTTTCTACAACTCCATTTTGCTCTGAAATATAGGTAGTCGAAAGTTCATACTTTATTCCAAGTTCATCACAAAAAATCTTCAATTTTACTATTCTTGAACTCGGAGCTATTATCACTACGGATTTTCTTGATTTTGAAATCAAATTCATTTTGAGCCCTTTTTAGCGAAACTTTTGAAAATGACAGAGGTTTCAGCTTGGTCATGTAGAAAAAAGACCCATGTATATCTTGAGTAATCATCTATAATGACTAAACAATATCTATTGCCCCGATGATTTTATAGGTTGTTGGCTTAAACAAATATATATATATATATATATATATATATATATATATATATATATATATATATATATATATATATATATATATATATATATATAAGAGCTCCAATGGCGAGAAGTTGACATGATACTTTTGGAAGGATGAGAATTTGCAACTTGCTTTCTCGCTAAGCAAGCTTATATAATCTATTTTTAACATCTTTCAGCCAACCATTAACTCATGTTTAAAAAGCTTTTAAAGTTGAATCATACATACATGAGCAAGCCTTCAATGCTAAAGCCAACCCGGTGAGGTTTTTGTAATTAAACAAGTTTTCAAACATGAATCATTTGAAGAGAAATCCACCAAATAAAGATTTTCAAATCTAAATCCTTTGAAAGCTAAAGAATTATCTTTTTCATTTGAAATGGAAACACTTTCTTGAGAAAAAGTGTAAGTTAAACCAAGATCACAAATTTGAGCGGCAGGTTGCAAATTAAAATTGAGTGATTCAACTAGAGATACATTAGAAATTGAAAGGTCATTTGAGATAGTAATTTTACCCAAACCTATTACCTTTTCTTTGCTATTATCACCAAATGTGATCTTGTCATTTCCTTTTCCATTCTCGAATGTGGTGAACATTTTTCTATCCCCAGTCATGTGTTAGGTACAACCGCTATCAAGTACCCAATGTTTTCTACCGGTCTTGTAGTTCACCTAGAAAACAAGAATCAATTTCTTTTAGGTACCTAAATTGGTTTGGGTCCTTGGAAGTTAGTAACCAAGGTTTTGGACACCTAAATAACATTCTTTTTTGCGCCTAAAATTAAAATGCCAATAAATTTAGCTACAACTTGTCGGGGCCCAAAATATACAATTCTGGACCCTCTGTGTATAATGCACTAGTCCAGTGGACGCTTAGTGTACACAAAGGTCAACACAGTGAATATCGATCCACAAGCGTTTATTAATAACATAAACGAGTAATTTGATAACAAATAAGGGTTTTGACCTTATGGCCGAAGTTTACAATTATTAAGCTACGCAGGCTAGCAAGAAATAAAATAGCGTAAGAACGAAGAAACTTCAATGAATCCTATCAATTCACCACAGTAACCGACCGATCAAGACCCTACGATCAAGCACCTTCGATGAACTCCTCCTTGAAAGCAAAGCGAAGACTCCTCCTCTTCGCTGCATGTTTTACAACAAGCATGAGTACGCACCGCACTCGCAAGTCATACTCCAGAAATGCAATTATAGATGCAGGCTTATTCCAAAGGAATGGCTTCTGTGGTTATTTTGCAGAAATGCAGCATTTGCAATTTAAATACACGTAATAGATTGAAAGCATAATTCAAAACAAATAGACAATAATAATTTGGCAGATTTATTTCACAAAGACACATAGCCTAAACAAGTTATTCACATAGCCATATGACTTAAGTCACACAGCTCCCTTCCCAAGGTTTTCATGAAAAACTACCCCTCGTGTGAAATCAACGAGCATGTCTATGACTGTGGACGCGGGTATTCGAATAGATTGTTTAACACTCTGCAGAGGTTGTACACTTTACCCACAAGATACAACTAGTGTAGCTAGCACTAGCCGTAACAAAACGTTTCAGAAACTTCATCTTAACATTGACACCCCCAGTGTGCTTACAAACCGTCAAACAACCCCACATAGGAAGTCAGTCCGACACACACCGTTGGACAGGGACACGGTGAACCGCCCCGTGATGTGACTATCTGGTAGCACACCTCCACCCATGCACACAGCCTAACCTACTACGTGAGTAATCAACATCAAGACTCCATAACTTACTAAGTTAGGCCCGTCCCATACCAGGCATGTGGTTGTACGAGAGACTCAGTTCAATGGCGCACAAAGTTAAGTCCTTAATTGACCAAGACAAGACTTCCAATTAAACTATAAATCCCTATGCACACAGGTTATTAAGCCCACGCACATAGCTTCCACCAAAATATCACACAATCCACTTGCCTCCGTCTAAATCCTTTCCCACCCTGTTGGTTAAGTGCAACATATGCTATCAACGGGTAATAGCACATAGAGCATACAGTTTCTATCACATAGTTCCATAGTCACTTAGTCATCTTCATTTTTGCAACTTATATGAGATGATGACCCGTAGCATGGCTAAGCAAACTAATCGCATCTAACCAACCCACGTTGGTAATACAATAGCACAAACTAAGTAAACCAAACTAGGGTGACAAAAGATTATAGCATACAATTAGACAAGGAGGTCATAACAAATTGGATATTAACTAATCCCAAAAGCATTGAAATAAATAATTAAAGTAAATGTAGTGCTTTGAATCAATATAACTTTTGAAAACTGGGTTCAATATGATCAAAGGTATAACTTGCCTTGGAATAGGTCTAAGTACTGATCTTGCTCTTGAGGTGCCCCTTCTTCTTCAAACCTTCCCGAAGTATCGACGTCTACTCGCAACAAAATAAGCAAACAAAACAAATAAATAACAAAGGCAAAACAAACTCCAAAAATTAAATAAAAATCTCAAATAGATAGATCCTGAATTTAGATGAATTTAGAAATTTGAATGGACTCAATCGGAGTTCGGATGCAAAAGATATGAGCTTGGGAAGTTTGAATCTAAAAGAAAACCCTAAAATGTTTATTCCGAATTTCCGAATTATTTCTTAAAAGAAAAATCGGATTATTGCGCAACGATGATGTCAGCGCCGAATTAAAGAATTAAAGAAAATCGACATGTGGGACCTACATCGCGCTGAGATGGCTCACGGTGAACCAAGTTCACCGAGCGGGATGTTGAGATTGATCTCGACCCGCCTAATCACGACGTGGTTCCACGCGTGCGACACAAATGACACCGAGGTCGATCGCGAGGTGACATGGCGATGAGCAAGACGGCAGCCGGCCGGTGGCGCCGGATCCCACGGTTCGGCGAACGGCGGGTGCTACAGGAGGTAGAGGTGAGACGGGAACTCAGGGGTGGGCTCACGGGTGTTTGCGGATGATCGTGGCGGCCGGCGGTGAGGTAGAAGCGGCGGGGGGGCTTCGTGCTCGACAGTAATAAGGCTACGGCAATGCTCGTGAAGTGAAGACCACCAGAGGAAGCTCAAGACTTATGCGATCTGGGAGGTGCGTCGACGAGGTTCGGGTGGCTCTGGTGGCGAAGAATAGCTCGTCGGAGTTGCGGCACAAAAACCCTAAAACTCTAAATTGCCATGGCAGAGCTTTAGGAGAGGAACGAGGTGGGGATTAGGATGAGGAAGCACCATGCGATCCTTGGGGTCCTTTTATAGGGTCGGGTGCGCGGATAAGGAAACGCCTAAATCGAATCCGTGAAGAACACGAGAGAGAAAACGGATTCTTAGAGATAAGAAGCAAATTGAGATAAGATTTCAACAGTAAACGATTATGGAGAGATAGAGATACGATTTTGACACGGTTTCTAGAAGAAAACAGCTTGGAAACTCCATTGCCGGACGGAGCTTTGAAGAGCTTCAATGGCGGCTCCGAGCTGGACTCCGCGAGGAAGATGACCGCATCGGAGACGACGACCTTGGTGGGCCCACCGGACAGAGGAACACGGAGGCGATCGCGCGCGGGCATTGATCCAAACGTCCAACGTTGATCCAACGGCGGGAAAGGATGGGCCGATTGGGCTCAAGCAGAGAAAGGGACGCGGCCAGGGAGATTCGCCCGATGCTTATCGATATTTTAATTAGTTTTCTTTTTAAGAAAATACCAGAAATCCAAATAAGCAATAGAAAATAGCAAATGAACTTGGAAAGAAAATCTAGAAAATATATCCAAGCTCAAAGAACCCAAATAAAATAGTTTTTGACCATTTTTGATGTTGACTTTAATTATATTAAATTGTTTTGATGTAGAAAGTCCATATTTAAGCTTTTGAATTAAATTCAAATAAAAGCAAACGGTGAATTTTATCCTACTAACTATTTAAAGGATTTTTAAAGCTCAGAAAATTGGGATGTTACACAACTTTACCATATTTAGATTTTCTAAGCATGTAGCATATATCATAAATGTTATAGGATTTACTTTTAGCAATGGAGCATGAATTTTGTAAATGTCCTACATTACGACTTTTGTAACAATATTTTTCATTTTCTTTTACAAACCTTGCAAGCTTGTAAACTTGTTTCTTACCTTTCATGGGAATAAACTCAAGTCCTTATTTATTAAATAAGCACCTTTGCTCACTTAATAACTTGTCAAGTGTAGCTTTTCCCTTAAAGTATCTTTCCAAACTTTTGCTTAGCTTGGTGACTTGTTCTTTTAATTCATTGTTTTCAACAATGAGCAATGGATCATAAGACTTAGCCATACTAGAATTTGAATCAATTTTAGAATAACAAGGCATGGCTAATAAATCATCACAAGAAGTAGAAGTACTAGTCATAGAAATGATATTTGGAATGACTTCTACTCTAAGCATCTCATTTGTAATATCACAAGTAATTCCGACATTTGAATGAGGTTTCTTAATATCCTTTAGAATGAGTGAGTCACAAGCTTCCTTTAACTCTTCATGAGAGTCTTTTAGAGAGAGATATTCTTTCAAGACATTAAATTTTGACTTCTCTTTTCTAATGTATTCATTTAATTCTTCAAGCATATCCATTAATTCATCATATGTAGGTTCATTATCATTAATAGATTTTACATTATCTCCTTTTGCTATGAGGCATGTAGGAGTGGAAAAAAGTGATGATGTTTCCTTGATGGCGATGCCAACAAGTCCCCTCTTCTTGGAGGACTCATCTTCGTCAGAGTCAGAGTCAGAATACTCCTCATCGGAGTCTGTTCTATGACCAAAATGTGAACTTTGTACCTGGAAAAATTGGAGGTCTTCTCCCTTTGCCAAGCATAATTAATAGGATCATCAACTGTAACTTCTTTCCCAAGAGTGGGAACTTTGATGCCATTCGAGGGCATGCATGGAACATAATAGACAATATCGTGAATGGCAAAAAGTTTGATGTGGTTGATGTGATTATAAAAGAGATTAGATCATCCAAAAATGACAGAGTCAAGAGGATCTACTTTGCACCATATATCATGGCTCTCATAATGAGATTGACTCAGTTTAGAGGAGGGCGGCCAGGAGTGCACAAGCCCTACAAGCCCAGAGAAGGGGCCCTAGTGCCTACAGCAGTACCACCTCTTGCTCCAGCATCACCACCTCAGGCTCCAGCAGCAGCTCCAGCAGATCCAGCCTCACTCTCTCAGTTACTCTTAGTGGTCATAGAAATTAGACTCTCAGCAGAGATTGGAGGAGTCTCAGACAAATACTAACAATAGGATTGCAGCTTTGACAGATCAGATTCACTCTCTTGAGCAAGCTTTATCTACTATAGCTCGTTATGGACGCCGTCGTCGCCTCAACACTCCTCGTCATGATCCTCCTGCACAAGATTGATATCTCTTTTGGTACTTGATGCCGGGGGGGGGGATTTGGAAATTAAGAGTGAAAGATTAAGGGGGAGCTCAACTTTTGGGAATCTACCTATCTATTATCTTATTAGCTATTATCTATGTTTGGAACAATATATTTTATGTCTCTGTTTGTAAGACCTTATTAGTTTTTCTCCGAGACTTGTTATGTCAAACTTGGTTATTGAATGCTTATGTTTAAAGTTATCTCAGGTATCTTTTACCAATTATCATCTATTATTGCTTGAATGATCTTTGAGAACTTTGTTACACATATCCAATAAATAAAGGAAACTCCGCAGAATTTTTCAATTATCCACATGTGCATGAAAATCACTTTATGAACATTGATGCACATATTTAGGGGGAGCTTTCTCTATTTATTGATTAACTTTGAAAGCAACAAATTCTTCACCTCCTTTGAACTCAAATCAAGAATTTCTTGGTCATAAAATGTCAAAAATAAGAACATACAACCTTGTGTATATTCAAAAATCTTTCATATCCTTTATATCAATTGGGTTGTCATTAATTACCAAAAAGGAGAGATTGAAAGTATCTAGGCCCTTAGTTTTGTTTTTGGTAATTAATGTCAATATTGTTACGGAACTAACATGTGTCAATGATTTATTGATGACAAGGCTATTGGCAATGCGAATGAGATGAAAGATCAACATGAATCAACACAAAGGTATTGTATAGCCTAAGGACCCTTTTATAGTTTTTATCAGTCTCGGTGTTTGGAGAAAAGATTGGGTATATAGGATAAACGCCGTACTATAAAGAGAGATTATGGCTAGTAGCTTGAGTGACTATTTTTGTGCCATAATGATTAAATAGGGTTCATGCATTGTTTTGATTTGAGCTTCTGGAAAAATATTTTTGTAAATCGGTATGACCGCAAGTAATAAGCGGTGCTACCGCAAGTCGGTAGTACTGATACTTATATGGTGGTATGTATTCTCCACAGAGCGTGTTTTAAGTGTTTTTCATTCTCTTTGAAAATCGGAACGACCGCACTTGAACTGCGGTACTACCGTAGGTCGGTAGTACCGATATTTATATGGCGGTACGTAAATAACAGAGAGTATATTTTTGGGAGTTTTGATCTCCCTTGAGAAACGGTATGACCGCATGATTTGAGTGGTACTCCAGTAGTACCGATATTTTAATGGCGGTACGTTTTTTGTCTAGAGAAAGTGTATTTCTAAGATTTCTTGAGCTCTGGAAAACGGTAGTTCCGTTCTAGCTGAGCGGTAGTACCGCAATCTTTTCAGTCACGACTAGTTCAGAGCATTAAATGCCACTGTTCCGACCGTTGAGCAAAAATCGGTAGTGTCGAGCCTTCAATGGCGGTACTACTGCAAATCCTAATTTTTTTTCAAGAAAGTGGTTGTAACGGTTAGAATTGTTGGTGAGGGGTATAAATACCCCCCACCTGCCTTCTAGCAGTAACTCTTGAGATGAGCATTATACTCTTGCATTGAGCTCTCTTGAGCTCATAGACACTCTTCAACTACTCATTTGCGTTGATTTCTCATTCTTGAGGTAGTTGAGAGCATTGAAGTGTATTGATTCATCAATTGAACATTTAGGCACTTGTAGTTCCTCAAGCAAAACTTGTGATCTATTACTCTTGGTGCTTGCCGGCACCTAGACGGCTTGAGGAAGAAATTATGCGGTGAGCTTTTCAAGGAGATTGTGAAAAGTCCCGATAAGATTGCGATTGGTTTTGTGCTCACCAACTCCGGAGTGGAGGAAGAGCAACTCTAGTAAATCGAGGGTTGAGGCTTAATTCGTGGAGCCAGCTTGATTCGTTCAACTTTCCTCAACATGGACTAGTGAAGACCGGCAAGTCTTCGATACCACGGGAAAAACTTCATTGTCTCTATTGTGGTTTATTCTTGTCTTTACTACTTCCGCATGTACATTTCTAGCAATTTACTTGGGTAGAATTGCTTAGCTAAAATTGTATATAGTTTTGACATAATTCATAATTGTCTTATATTGCTTAGTAGTTTCTTCTCTACTTTTGTTCTAGGAAGCTTTGTTAAGACAATCTTGTTTAATATTGTTAATTGGTCGAAAAGATTTTAAAACCTCCTATTCATCCTCTCTAGTCGGTTATCCTTGATCCTACAAAGAGACTGGTTGGTGTCATCCTTGGCAACTCGGGTGAGTTGAGGAATAGAGTCACCAACGTCTCATACTAATCCGGTAGAGCCCTAAGCATTTTGCGCATAATATCAACATCGATTATATTAGTGCCTAGGCCTTTGAGCTCATTTACAATGTTGTTAAGACGAGAATACATCTCGGTGACGTTCTCATGAGGCAACATTTTAAATCGGTCATATTTAATCCAAAACCTATGCAATTTGGTTTCTTTGACCGTGGATGTGCCCTCAGGAATTTTTGAGAGCGTAGTACATATCTCATGAGCGATTTCAAGGTTGCTCACTCGATTGAACTCATCCGCGTTCAAAGGTCCAAAAAGAACGTTCATCGCTTGAGCATTGAGGTGGGAGTTTCATTCCTCAAGATCAGTGGGGTGTGTAGGATCAAGTGCTATAACGAAACCCTCACTAACAATTCTGGCTATGCGGAAGCCAAGATGCAACATGAACTACTAACATCAATCAACTCTATAATTTTTCTCAACAAATCAACAACTAGAAATAGCTAAACTTCATCACACAACAATTCTGATATCTTAACAAACATAAATTTCAGCAAGGATTTAAGCACTAAATTTCAGTTTATAACAATTCAATCAAGAGGAACAATATTATGAATACGTCCAAATAATTTTAAATCATCAACTAGCATGAATAAATTTTAAGGACGAACAATAGAAGTACCATGAATCCAATTATTACGTTCAATAATTTTCAAATGAAAGGTAGTAACAAAAATATTATTTAATTGGTGAAGTATGTGATAATGTGGATTTCTTCATGTGATCTACTCCCTCCCAGGACGTGTCACCCTCAACGATCACCTAAAAACAAAATTGGCAAGAGTGGGTCCAACACTCAGCAAGTACGAACGAATGACATAAGAAACATTGAATCGAATGCAAAACAGAAACATTTAATAGAATACAAACCATTCTCAAATTATCCCATACATATGAATATACGATTAATACGATGCAAGATGCATATGTCTCTACTTCTCTTCTGCATATACCGGTATAGCCAGTGATACAACCGTCGGCGTTCACTCAGACCCGTGTTATCTAAAATACGGGCATCCACGGCCCGTATGAAGAATCTTTCATACGGGGATCTATTTGCCCATATTGGAATGATGGGACTTATTTGTCCATATTGGAATGATGGGACTTTTAATACCCATTCCCGTGGGTGAGGCATGAATGATTGAAATGAAATGAATCTCAATACCCACTCCCGTGGCCTAAACAAGAAAACTTGGAATGAATGTAATGAAACGAAATAAACACTTCCATACCTTCCAATTGTTATAAGAATTTAACGGAAACAAGCAATCAGTGGAAAAATACTCATACTTCATAAGATTATCCATATCATAGTAATTTAACCAATTTGTACAAACACACATCCAAGATGACCCAAAATGTACTTGCCTCAACCGCGAGACGGATGGCGACAAAAAGAGGACTCTACCACCGAGTTCTCACCACCACCTGGCATTCGTAAAGCATACTAAGGAAACCATTCAATTGCACATAGCATAGCAACAAAACTATGCGAACTCATTCGCTCCTAATCGCGACCCGAAACAATATCATTGCATTGCCAAGTCCCAATCTGTCCAAAACAGACAGCCACTATAGGAAAACCATAACTTTTGATTTAAAGCTCCAAAAATCATGAACTAAAGTTCTCTGGAATCTACACACACATACCCACAAATTCTCGGGTGACCGGAAGTTCCGATTATTTTATCTGAACCCTTGTTTTTATCTCCGAAGACAATTCTATCATCTTCGGTACTATCGACTTAGAAATTGCATATATTTTAATTGGTACAACCAAACACAATGATCTAAGTCATCCTGGAATATACAGAGAACTAGCGTCCATAATAAATTTATTAAAATTTTTCCATTATGAAACAAAAGTTGCTAACAGAGCAATTTTTCCAGATTATCCCCAACAGAAGGACAAAACTGCAACGAAAAATTCAAAATTCCATAACTTTCATTCTACTTGTCCAAAAAATATGAACTTGGACTCTCTAAAATCATTATAAAGTTAACTATCTAAGTCATGGATACCAAAAGTCCAGATTCATCCATTTCCAAACTTTAATTTATAAAACTATGTTCGCTGCCTGAATCCCCGACACTAAACAGTTACTCGGATTGCAAAAATCATAACTAAATATCTATCCATCCAAAAATTATGAACCAAGACTTTCCAAAAATATATTGCAATTACCCACATAACTCTAGGAGACCCTAAACCCTGATTTCGCTTGGAACTAATTCAAACTTACGGATCATCAGAACTGCAAAATTACCGATCTACAACAGCAGGGTACTAATCTGATTTTCAGCAACAAATCACATATAAAAGAATTTCAAAAGCTAAAGGGGAACACAAATTTACCCTAGAATAACCCTGCTGGATCTCGCTGAAGTTCCCATGAGGATCCCCCTTCTTCCTTCTCCCTCTTCCTCTTCCTTTCGTCTTCTTCCTTCCTCTCCTTCCTTTCTCCTCTTCTCCTCCTCTTTGCATAGCAGCAGGGAAGGGGTGCTATAGTATGCACGTGCTACAGTGTGGTAGCACTACAGTACCAGGGTGACGGTACTGTAGCAGAGTGCTAGGGTTTGACTCCTCCCTCCCTTGGTCGGCTGCCCACCTTGGGCCAAACACGTTGTGGGCTTTCGGCCCACAGCCCAAGTTCTCGGAATTACACAAAAATCTCCTTAAAAAATTGTCCAATCAATTCTATAATTAAATTATTCTCTCTAAATCATTTTTCCTCTCTTAAGATGATTCGGAATATTACAATCTTCGAGTCTTTGGGTGCTTATGCTACCCAAATCTAACCTCGACCAATCCTCACATGTTGTCTCCCAGATCAACACCTTGTGTCTTTCTTGGATATCCAAATGAAAGGTAATCATATCACGCCATGTTATCTTTGATGAGACGACATTTCCCTTTGCCCAAAAACCACCCAACTGCAACATGTGTGTCCACCTTGTCCATCGCCACCCACAGACGATCCCAACACATCTTCTTCGAATCCTGTGCCTCATTCCTTTAGGCATGATTCATTTTGGTCGGGCTTAGCGCCAACAACCTTGACCGCACCAACCCCCACATGGTCTGGCGTGCCTTCTCCCTCGTTGTCACCTGGCCCAACGGTACTCTTGCTACCATTTTCGTTGTGCCATTCTCCAGCTCAAACCCAGTTCCCACACATCGCCTCTTGCCCGTGACACCACCAGCATGCCATGTGTACTAGGGCAAAAGTCAGTTTCCTCGTTCCCAAGCAACACTTCAATCTTTGTTCTATAACTCCTTCTATTTCTCCTATTCCCACGAATTATCGTTCAGTTCTTAAGGATCATAACTGGTACAATTCTATTGCGGTGCCCCGTGTCATTACCCCGGAGGGTAATCGCACCTAAGCATACGGATTATTATTCGTCTACCCGGTAGGACACCGCTCCGACGAATAATAAGTCTTACCAAAGTTAACGCAACAGATCAATAAGATAGAAATTGTACTTTATTACAACAGTTAGCTACGCAAGGCTATGGTCTTTAATACAAGTATTTAACTACAATGGGAAAATAAATCCCCTTGCTTGCCTGCCATGTTCCACCGATCATCTATTCATCCTACTCGCCGAATTAGGGGTCCACCTTGCACTGGTCCTCGTAGTAAGCGCCTTTGCCTCCTGCAGTCTCCTCAGTACCTACGTATCCTTCATCCCACTCGGGATAGTTGCCGGCCGGACTAGGATCTAACAAAGGAGAATAATAGCAAGAATGAGTACTAGTGTACTCAGTAGGCATTTATTAGCAAAGATGCACTGTATGAATCTTCTCTGTTCGTTATCACATTTTCTGGCTCATCTCTTTTTCTGGAAAATAATTTATCAAGATTTACGTGGCAGTTTTAATTCTGAAAATACTACTTGTCACTCGGTAAGAAGATAAACCCTTAGCGGTCACGTAGACTCCAATCCAGGAGATAGGCATGAATTCATGGTTTGATATATAGCACTACACAGGCTTTGCACCACTTACCCATAGCTACTATGAGCTCTGTGTACACTAGGCCTCTCGCATTTCCTTTGATGCGGTTCCGAGTTCAGAATACATAACGTTTTTCAAGTTACGTGATTACGTCTCCACCCATTATTTTACATCGGTGTCCTGTGGTGCTCACCCCGTCCTCCACCGAGTTCCCATAATGTTGGTTGGGACGGTCATCCTCGCACCCAACACTCCACCTTGCGGTACTATAGCGCCTTGGATCCCCCACTTTTGGACTCTGCCTACCAGTCCTGGGTTCCTCCATAACTCACATATTTTATTACTTACCTGATGTGGAGAGTATAGCCACGTAACAAGGTAGCATTTTCTGCCCATCGAAACGGGAAAATGGTTGGCACTTAAATACGGCCCCTTATCCAGGTGAGAGTTTTGTTGGTCATTATATAATATCCATATGTAAAGGGTCCCACCTCTTTTCTCCTCTCTTTCCTGCCACATGCCCCCTTTACCATTCTAATATTTCTCTTACAGCTCAGCTGCCCCTCTTAGCTGGACTGCTCTTTTGTCATATTCATCTCTTTTATTTTCTCTTCTTTCTTTTATCCGATTTGATTTTGAGACATAGTTTTCATGCACATATGTATAATTATACAGAAAGATAACTTTTACATTTAATATAACTAGGTTGATGTTCAAGAGACAGGCTTGCCTTTGTATTCATAGTAAGGATTTGCGTCAGCGAATTCTGGATTAGATGCACCTGCCTACATTGGTTCGTCCTCTTCAATTATACAACAGACGCACATAATAAATAGATACTTAGTTGTTTTTGGTGCTACTAGGCGTACATCAGTCATTGATTTTCTCTGTTAGCATATTTTAGTTTAATAAATTTTTCAGATCCCTATTAAGTTAGCACTCCCCAACTGCGATTGTTCTACGGTCTACTGGCTCTGGAATCGTTGGTTGCCTACTCTCGCGTTTGCTAATAACGGACCCTGGCCAATTCATTCTAAGGGTGATGTTTACCGGTGTTGTTTAATTTAGGTACTCTATCACTCTTAAATTATTTCTAATGTACCAGGTTATTTGTCTAATTTAGTGAGTTCTATCGCTGATTAATTTAGTTATATAGTCTCAGATTAATTTTACACTTTTTCCCGCTTTTATTTTCTCTCGGTCGGGCTACTACTATCTATCCTCACATGGTTCATCCATTTGTATTTCTTGTTGTTCGTCCAATAACCACAGGTATGCCGCATACGCACTACATTGTACTGATACTTACCACTATTGGTGTTTAGTTCTACTACAAATCCTACTACTAATACTTTTTACTAACACTAATCTCTCTCCCCTACGTAATCTCTAACACTAACCTCTCTCTCCCCTACCTAACCACTAACCTTACTCCCTTTCTCTCCTCTATCTCTTTCGGCCGACAGCCCCCTGGCCTCCCATCCTTCTTCCCTTTTTCCCCATTTCTCCTTCTTCTCTTCTCCTCATTCCCCCATTCTTCTTCCTCCCGGTGCTTTGCTTGGCGCCTCCTTTCTTTAGCTCTCGGCTCGGCTTGGCACCTCGGCACACCAAGACGCCCGCCTAAGGCTCGGCTTGCCCATGAGCCTCCCCGGCTCGGCCACACCACCGCCCATGAGCCAGGCGCCTACCCTGCGCCTCCCCTATGGTTCGGACCCGGTCCTAGGCGCCAAATTTGGGGGCAATGTGGTCTTCCCGATGGTTTCATTTCCCCCGGCGCCCTACCCCGATGGTTTCATTTCCCCTACTTTTCCCATTCTATGTTGTTTCGGTTTTTATGCTTTGAGTTTGATGTTTTTTCTGATGCGGGTTAATTGATGCTCATGCATGGTGAAGGTGATGGGGGTGGTGTTGGAAATATGCCCTAGAGGCAATCATAGAGATGATTATATTTCATTATGTTCATGATATTGGATAATATGTTATCTTGTTCCTAGAATAATATTGTTAATATTTATTATCAAGTATGTGACTTGATTGTGAAACTCTATATTTCTGCGATAATTATTCTAATACGATCCCTGGTCGGAGACATACGAGGACACATATGAATAGACTAGCATATGTATTGGTTGATAACTATGTTTCACGTATCATGGATATGGAGATGTCAAACCAATAATATGGACACATGTTAGAGAACATGATGTTGGATAAGACACACCTTGAGACACTATTGAGATTGTTATAATTCTATGTGTCGTTAGTTGGTCTCAAGCAATGATGATGTATAATCCTTAGACTTGAGATCAACATGGTTTCTTACATGTGTAGTAGCACTCTTAGGGGTTGCCAAACGCTACACGGTAACTGGGTAGTTATAAAGGTAGCTTTCGGGTATGCTATGAAATATGCAGAGGAATGTGACCGGTCGATATGGATTTGCCCTCCTAACCTAACATGAGAGATGTCTCGGCCCTCGCAGATCGGATAAAGAAAGTGCATGGCCATGCCACTAGTAGTCGAAGTGTTCGATCACGTAAAGTTATCCGACACTCGATCGAGAAAGTATTGAACAGTCTGTGGATGACACAACATCTCACCTGGAGTTCAACCAGACATCGTGAGGCAAAGGGAGAATACACGAGTAGGTCATTTAGTTCAATCAGTCACGAACTAGTCTTACGGAGATACGAGCTGGTCGTAGACTGGTCGAACGTAATCACAGAGTGGTCGTAACCTGGTCGTAAGGAGTTGCGAACTGGTTGTGACCAAATACGAACTGGTCGTATAGAGATAGGACCTGGTCGTAAGTGATGAGGACCTGGTCGTAGATCATGTTACATCAAGGTTCGTCCAATATAATTTGTGTGTATTCGGGAATCGCTATGTTCTGCTAGGAACCGCTACGACTCATGGTCGGAAAGGGTTTCCGAGTTACAACCGAACTACGCATGAACCTACAGGGTCACACACTTAACGGGTTGGAATAAACCAGTACAGATATGATTCGTAAACGTGTTCGGATAGGATCCGTCACGAGCACTATATAAGGAGATGCATGAGGCTATTGGGCGGGATAACTTTTTACACCACCGAAACCCTAGCCGCCATCTTCCTGAGAACTCTGCTGTGCGACTTGGTGCTAGTACACCGACGTACGGTTGTTCCTTCCCTGGACGTGTGGATACTGTAGAGGCGCTACTACGACTGTTGCGCTTGAGGCTGATCCGCGATCTTCACAAGGAACTGCAGACGTTGTTGGAGGAGACGATTGACTACGACCACTGCTTCGACTTGCTCGACACTGGACGATCGACTACGACCACTACATCGACGCACTCTACGTTGGACCAGGCTGTTCCAACCCTTCTTCTGCTGCTCTGCGCGTCTGGTGGTAACGATCTGTGATCATCTACTTGCTTAGCTTCCTGGTTTGCTTGGTAGAAATTTTTGTTTGTAGCTATCGTAGCCTACCCGCGACCCAACAGGTGGCTGCCGTGGCTAGCTACGGCGGGGCTTGAGGCCTCTCGCACGTCGGGGAGTGCGAGGGCCGTCAGGTGCGCGTGGCTAGGCCGGTGGTGGTGTCGCCATGGTCGTCGTGGTACTCTCCTCTCCTCCCCTCTATCTCTATCTACTCCGTCCTCCCCCCCTCGCTTTGTGATGGTTTCGGTGATGCTATGGTTAGTGTGGCATGCTCTCTGTGCAATGCTTAGCTTTTGTGGTGTGGTTTGACTTGGGCAAACAAAATAATAGTGGGGCATGAGGGGTGGGTTACCTTGTGCTGCATTGGGAATGGAATGGCAGTGGTGGTGATGCTGGCCGTGTGGTGATGATGACGCTCTCTGGTGCTCCCTTCGGTCCCTTTTGGTCCTTGATAGCTTGGCTTGGTCAGTTGTAAGATCGAGGAGGCCGAATAGAGTGGGGTGAATAGTCGTTTCTAAAATTTTCTAAGGCTACAAACGATTTCTAATGCGGAAGCTAACAACAATTTGGTTTTACACAATTAAAACATAAATCAACTAGTCTTTACTAAGTGCACCAACAGTATAAGACTATTGATAAAGATATCAATCATACAAAGACATGTAAGCAATTTAATTCTAGGAATATAAATTGCAATAGAGTAAAGCACAAAAATACAAATCACAAAGACACAACGATGTTTTACGTTGGTGTTCGGAGACTTGTCGGTCCCCCCTAATCCACGTTGAGGTAAGCTCAACCACATTGGACCGGCTCCACAACTTGAGCCAACACCTCCAAGGTAAGTCCAACCACTTGGACCGGTTCACCACTCGAACCAACACCTTGATCCACTCGGGGTTGCTCTTCCTCTACTCCGGAGATGGCGAGCACCAAACCACTCACATTCGTTCGGGTCTTTTCATAACATTCTTTGAGAAGATCACCGGCACAACTCCTCCAAGCCATCTAGGTGTCAGCAAACACTAAGTGTAATAAGTCGGAGATGCTCACTTGAATGAATCAAGTGCCTAAGCTCAATGGATACACAATCCACTACCTAATGCAACACATGCACTTAGGGTTTGCTCTCTAAGCTCACTAAGTGCAACACATGCACATAAGAGTGTAGAGGGCTTACTTTTTGCTCAAGGGAATGAGAATATCACCAACAACAACACTCCCAAAACCTGTCAAGGTGGGTATTTATAGCCCACACATAAAAGCTAGCCGTTTGGAAGAAAATATGCTGAAAAAACAGGGAACCCCGGTCTGACCGCCAACCAATGGCCGGTCAGATCGTCCTTACTCCAACGGCTATAAAACTAGCCATTGGATACCCAACCGGACTGACCACCAACCAATGGTCGGTCAAACCGCTCCAACCAGGTCAGACTGCCAAGGGTGCGGTTAGACCGCTCCACAAAGGAGCAAGCCAAAACCAGATAAACACACTCTCTGGAAAAACCTGACCGAGTCACTTGACCTGGAGGTCCGGTCAGACCGGCCAACACATGGCGGTCAGACCGGCACCCAAAAACCAGAAAAACACATTCTCTAGAAAAAGCTGACCGGGTCACATGACCCGGAGGTCCGGTCAGACCGGCCAACACATGGCGGTCAGACCGACACCCCACCAGTCAGACCAGTTAACCATAGCGGTCAAACCGCCAAAACAAGGAACCAGCACACAGTCCGGTCAACCTTTCAAGGGCCGGTCAGACCATCCAAAAGCATGCGGTCAGACCGCTAGAGACTTGAAAACACAGATATTGTATTCCACTTCAACTCAATTTGTAAAACACATTTGCCAATTGATGTGCGACGCAAACAAGGGATGAAAGCAAGATTCTCAATAAGTTGCAAAATACATTTGCCAACTTTTAGAATCACACCACAAGAAAAAAAAGTACATAGACTTAAACTATTTACAAAACACATTCGTAAACTAAAGTCACATGCTATAAGGATTATGCATGAGCCTCGATTATTTGCAAAACACATTCGCAAATATCGGCAACATGCTAACAAGAGCTAGAGCAAGCACAACAAGCTATCAACATATGACACTCTCAAGCTACTAGTCAAGACCCTTCTTAATAGTACAGCAACCTATACTAGCAATCCGGTCTTCCAATTAAACACCAAGACGGATAAAATACTATAACACAATCTTAGAACTAGTCATATCTTTGCTTTGCACATTCACTTGAAACTTGATGACACACATCTTCACCTCAAGTCCGAGTCATTGACTTGATAATCATCAACACATGATGATTTCCTTTACTTCAAGTTCTTGACTTGAATATGATACGCATCAACACATGATGCATCCTTTACTCTAAGCTCTTGACTTCAATATCATCAACACATGATGATCTTCTTCACTTCAGGATCTTGTCTTGAACATCATCAACACATGATGATTTTCTTCATCCCAAGCGTGACTTGATGACGATCAACTCATGATGTCATCCAAAGCCTCCATCATCATAGAACATAACCTATTCATCTAACTTATGGAAAATGTTAGTTCCATATGACGATTATCATTAATTACCAAAATACTCTATTAACTCATAATGGCGGGTCTAAATTCTTCAATCCTCCCTTTTGGTGATTGATGACAATCCAATTGCAAATAATTGAAATTGAATTAACATGAGCATTTATCAACTACAAAAGCTTTATATACCCAAGGATACATTTCAAAGTAGAGATCCTTAATACAAGAGGACGGAAGAATCAGATCAATACTAGTGAAATAACAAACCATAGAGTGAACTCCCCCTAAATATGTGCATTCAAATATATGGAATGAAACAAAATATACATATTCACGTTTGACTCTTGGTGGAGTTCATTCTATATTTTGGATCCAAAGAATACAACAATTGGAGGATACGACAATTTAGTTCACGCTCATGAGAAAACATGCATTCATAAAGATCCATAAACTATTTTGGGCAAATTGTAAATTAGGTTTCCATATAATAGTTTACCCATTTTAAACAAAGCCCAAAACGTTTTTCATTTTTGCTAAGAAAACCCCTTTTAGGAACCCCCCCCCCTTTACACAAAGGTTATGCTCCTTTGACACACGAAGGTTTTTTCCATCCAACTAATATCTCCCTCTTTGTCATCTCTTTGAAATATATCCATTCAACACTCTTTGATGACTTCAAACTATCTCCTTTGACTATTATTTGCAACCAAATTCTCCCCCTTTGACATTAAGCACCGAAAATGTTTATATATGGATCACTCTTGAAAGATAGTCATTACACATCACTTGGATACCACATGTCAACAAGGCTTGAAATTGCAAAGTACTTGAACTTCTCTCGCAAAGATCTCCAAAAAAATTCATACAAAGAGAAGAGGGAAAGAGAGAATCCACTCGTACACGAAAAGTACTTGAGCTTGGTCAGGAGAAGAATGATTGCCAATGAATTAAATTGGATACCACTTTGCAGGAATAAGATGATATCATGTGAAAAGATGAATCTCATGCCGATATCAAAATGATTAAGTGAAGCTACCATTTGAAAGAATATCACTTGAATGACAAAATTGCATTTGTAATCAAGGAAAAACAGTAGATAGTAGCTTGCAAAGGTAGCAATAAACATCTTGACCAAAAGAAACAATCAAGGTGACCGAAAGAAATAGAAATAAACAAATAGGCCATTTCTTGTTGCTAACAACAACGACCGGTCGGACCGGATTTCAAGGGGAGGTTAGACTGGTGGATAGCGGTCAGACTGGCTGAGACTGAATCTGTCAGCAGATTTTAGTTCTGATTTTGGAGAAAAAATGGAAATGTTGTATTTTGCTCCAAATTCTCACACAATCAATAATGGAAATGTTGTATTTTGCTCCAAATTCTCACACAATCAATCAAATAAACATATTTCAAGCATTTACAACTTATATAGACTTTAGAAATCCAACTTGCAAATAGTTTTATGAATTAACCTTTTGTTTTTAACAAAGAAACTTATTTTCATGAAATTTCTCCAAAAGATGCCAAATTGAGCATATGATGAAATTTAAAGCATCCAATTTCATATATGAGTCATTAATACCATTATAGACCTATTTATGTAAATAAATTCTGCTCAAATGGCAAAACTCACTTAAGTGCTATAAAATGACCACTTAGGTCAAAACCGTATTTTGGACGAGTTTTGAAATCAAATAACTTTTGCTAGGTTGGTATTTTAAAATTATTTTGAATACAAAAAAGGTTTAAAATATCCAACTCTATGTTATTTCTTTTGGGAAGGTTTTAAAATTCCTTTTAGAATAGATTTTACACAAAAATCTAGTTTATGTCAAAAACAAGATATTATGATCTAGAATTTTGGCTAGAAACTTATTTTCGTTTAAGATGGATTTTTATTGAAACAAAACCTTTGGGAAACATTTGGAAAGCATTTGCATACATATTTCAACTAGTTTTTCAAAGGTATACTAAATATTTAAATATTTTTGACTTTTGGCTTAAATGGCTCGATTTTGAAAATTAATACTAGCATTTAATTAATTTGGGCACATTTAGGGATGTGATATACATGATCATGACTTAGCACTCCCCCTTAATATGCCACTCCCATCTTGCTCTAGCTAAGCAATCTTACGCAAATAAATTGCTAGAAATGTAAATGCGAAAATAGTAAAGACAAGAGAGAGAAATCATAATGAAGACAAGCGATGTTTTTCCAGTGGTATCGAAGACTTATCGGTCTTCACTAATCCACGTTGAGAAAACTTGAACGAATCAAGCCGGCTCCACACAAGCACTTCCCTCGATCACCAGAGTTGCTCCTCCTCCTCTCCGGAGATGGTGAGCACAAGACCACTCACAAACAATGTCGGGTCACTTCACAAGCTTCTTTGAAGTGATTGCTGCACAAACTCTTCTCCGAGCCGTCTAGGTGCCGACAAGCACCAAGAGTAACAAACCACAACTTTTCCTTGAAGAAAACAAGTGCCACAAGGATCAACCAAGTTCTTCTACGACCACCCTCATAGTCGTAAGTTATGCTACGACTACCCCAATAGTCGTAAGTCTTGCTACGACTACCTCATGGTCGTAAGTTCTTCTACGACTAGGTCAGCTACGACCACCTTATGATCAAATAAACCTACTGCACAAGTGGGTCTTATTGATTAAGGGATTCAAAATCATCATCATACCGTTATTCTCATGAGTAATGACACGTAATACTCCATTATCTCCGTATATAGTCATGAGCGACATGGAGGAGTTAATATACCGGTGATTATTACTAACGGCGCTCAAGCATGAGGTGATGAGGCGCCGCTTTATCTGGAGTAATCGCCGCTCCTTCACGCACTATAAAAGGCGGCAATCGAGAAAGGAAGGACAAGATCAATCGGGCCATCAGAATACAAGCACCGTCTGTAATAGTCTTAGTTTTTCTCCGATTGTTCATAATACACTCAATACCATACACACACAGAGTAGGGTTGTTATTCTCTCCGGAGAAGGCTCGAACTCAGTATAAAAATCCCCGTGTCAGTCTCTCTGCGTGATTCCATTCTAGGAGACCCCCCGAATCAAACAATCTTTACGTAAGTTCGGTTCTAAAACACCGACAGTTGGCGCCGACCGTGGGGAGCTTCCGGTAATCTCTTGTCAACATACTCTCTGTTTTCCAAATCTCATGCACTCATGGCAGGAGAATGGAACAAGGAGAACTGGTTCGACTTGGCAGATTACGCAGACGTCGACATGGATGCCGGATTCGATTACGAACCAAGTGATGACTAATCCTATGGCATTAATGCCTCCGGGGATCTTCCCACAGATCCAGGAGACAATGTCGCCGGCGGAGTTGAGGAGGGATCCTTATCCCCTACAACAGTACGTCCGAGAGAGGAATCTACCCTCTCAAAGGACAAGGGTCAATCTGACCAGGACCACACCCAGGTGGACTCACGACACGACGAGAGTTTTTCCTCGGTGTCCAAGTCCCCTAAGGCGGTCCGACTTGGTGAGGCAAGCTCGAAGCCACATGCAGGACTTCACAAGATCTGGTGATCCTCTCTCTCGGATGACGCCAGAGAGAGCGGATCAAGCATGCTTTTCCTACAAATTCGACCATCTCTCCGCAGATCACACTGCCGACGGAGACTAAGATAACCTGACTTCCCTACCTAGAGGATTACTCCAAGTCGCCAGATGGTGTCTCTCGACGACTCCTCAAGCGAGAGGCCTCGAGCGCAAGTGAGAATCATCAACAGGAGGTCTTCGCCCTTCCCTCGAGATCAAGATCACTCTTCTAGAGACCGAGATGGAGACCCTTCCGAGAAGATCACACTGCGCCCCTCGTGACGTTGGCAAGGACGCCACCACCGCGACACGACCAACACCTTCATGAACGCGAGGGAAATCCTCAACATTCTCGCACTTCATTGAGGCAGTCTCAAGAGTCCGACCTAGAAGCTCTTGAGGCTATTCGACGGAAGAAAATTGAAGCCCAGAAGAATCTGTCTGGGCGCATCCAATATCGATCGAAGGAAGCTCAAGAACTTCAGTACATCAATGACTTGCTCGAGAATCCAACTCAAGAGCTAGCTCGAGCACCGAGCTCGACCTCTTCATTGAAGAGATCGCACAAAGGCTTCGAACACGATGGCAAGGCCGAAGCGCCACGACATCATTGAAGTCATAGCAATACGACTTCTTGACTACGGTCGATCGAACATATCACCACGGAGGAATCGACGAACAAGAAGTCACATCGATCACCTACGGAGAAATGTCTTTCGAACGATCGATGATCAAGAAACCCCTGAGAGGTGATCACTCACCATTCCGACATGGGAATCTGCGACGAGATAAACTATGAGGAGTATTCCCTCAGAAGATCGAGATCTATCATAGGTCTGGTCAACCTATTACTGGGTATCGTCGAGTACGACCACCTGATGATATCAACCCTTCTTTCCTGCAAAGGAGGCGTCAAGAAGTCATTACTTGATGTCGGGCATTCTCGCCTAATCTCCGAGCTGTTTGCTGGCCACCTCGTTTTCGACCAGTGAACATGGAGAAGTTTGATGGTTCCCAAAATCCCATCGAATTCCTTCAAATCTACACAATGGCTGTCCGAGCAGCAGGAGGAGGAGAGCATGTAATGGCAAATTATCTTCCAACTGTGCTCGAAGGATCCGCTCGATCGTGGTTACTGAATCAACCACTCGAGTCGATTTACTCTTGGCAACACCTCTGCGACCTTCTATTGTCAAATTTCAAAGGCACTTACAATCGCCTCGAAAGGAGGATGACTTGCACGGATGAGACGAGAATGACAACGAGACCTTGCGCCAATTCATCAAGCGCTTTAGTCAGTTCAGAACTCAATTCCGGAAGTTTCGATTCATCGTCATTAGAGCATTCTGCCAGGAGTCCGTAGTAGGAGAATAACGAAGACATTGCTTTAAACCCACCTATACATTCTTTGAACTCTTCGAGATGGTCGATCGATATGCCAACGCTTCGAGGCGGTCGAGTGGAACAATACAATAGATCGAGAAGACAATACCTCTCGAGAGCCAAAGCGACATTGGTAAGAAGAAGGATAAAAAGCAAAAAGTCCAAGAACAAGGCGAAGGGTCAAAACTCCAAACCGGCGGTTCCAAGGAGGTATTGGCTGTGAATGATAAAGAACCATGCACATCCAAGCCGCACTCCGACAGAGGCAAAGGTAAGCGCCCTAATCGGAAAAATGATAAGCCTAGGTGGTGTCCTTTCCATAAAAAGGAAGGGCATGACCTTCGCAATTGTCGGGTCTTCCAACGAAAGCTTGAAGACTACTACAACGGCAAATGACCACTTCCCACTCTCGAGCAGGTAGGTCAAACAAGTGGTCATAAATCTTCAGATGACGAAGAGGAGATGCTTGTTCGGGATCCGCAACACACCATCGAACACATCTACGGGGATCATCGGCATATGAATCAAAGCGGCGACTTAAAAGTCTGCCGAACGTGAGGTAAACTCCATAGATCCTCCTCTCGTCAATAAATTATCAAGTGGTCAAGTCACTATCTCTTTCGAGAAGAGTGATCGCCCGATTCTTCGACTCGACTGTGTCGATACCCAATCATGGTCGAACCCACCATCAACAATTGTCGGGTCAATCGAGTTTTGTTGATGGTGGAAGCTCGTTAAATATTTTATTTACGAGTGCTCGATGACATGCAAGTACCGGGACCAAAGTAAGACCGATGCGATACTCTTTCCATGGGATCGCATCGATCTTCGCCAAACCAATTGGTCAAGTTTCTCTTCCTTTAACATTTGGTTCACCAAGTAATTTCAGACGAGAAAATCTCCTTTGATGTGGTCGATTTCGATCGACAAGATATAACGCCATACTCGGACGACCAACTTTGGCAAAATTCCTAATGGCTACTCATTATGGATATCAATGTATTAAGATGCTAGGTCCCAAAGGAGTAATCACAATCCATTGTGACAAGAAGATGGCGATACCGCGATCGTCGATCCCTCGAGATGGTAGGACAAATACCAACTCGAGAAGAAAGTCACCTTCGACTAGCAAGTCGGCCTAAAAACTGCACCAAAGCCGAACGACAAAGTCAAAGAGGTTCCTCACGACGCAGGGAGCCCTCGAAGATCGTTACGCGATCGGGATACTTCCGACCCCAAATAGGAAGACGCCTCATCACCTTCCTCCGAGCTAACGCAGATGTATTCGTGGCAAGCATCCGACATGCCCGAGTCCCTGTGGAGGTGATCGAGCACAAAGCTAGCTTTACTACCGACAAAGTACCAGAAACAAAAATTGCGGAGATTTGCCCCGATCGACGAGATGCTATTAAATCGAATTGATAAGGTACTTAAAGCGGGCTTTATAAGAGAGGTCAACCACCTGTAATGGTTGGCTAACCTGTAATGGTTAGAAAGTCAAACGACAAATGGCATATGTCGCGAGACTTTATCGATCTTAATAAAGCTTGTCCAAAAGACGATTTTCCTTTACCTCGTGACGATCGGTTGGTTGACTCTCTGCGGGTTGTGAAATGTTAAGTTTTTAGACGATATTCGATACCACCGGATCAATATGTGTCTAGACGATGAAGAAAAGACCGCATTTATTACACCATTTGGTATATTTTGCTATGTCAAATTGCCATTTGGTCTAAAAATGCGGCGCTTCTTTTCAACGCTTGATGCAGCAACTTTTTCATCTCAATTAGGCCGAAATCTAGAAGCCTATGTTGATGATCTAGTTGTCAAAAGCATCAAGAGACTTAATCATATTCTTGACAAGAAGAAACGCTCGACAATCTCGTAAAACATCGCTAAAACTTAATCACGAGAAGTGTGTATTTGAATCTCTTGAAATTGCTTGGATTCCTAGTATCAATACGAGGAATTGAAGCAAATCCCAAAAGATAAAAGCCATTTTAGAAATGCCCTCAACTACACGTAAAAGAAGTCCGTAAACTCACTTTGGGTGCATGGCGGCTTTAAGTCGTTTCATCGCACGATCGGGAGAAAAGGGACTACCTTTCTTTAAACTTCTAAGGAAACACGAAGGTTTTGAGTGGTCGAAGAGGCAAACGCTGCCTTTGAGGATGTCAAAAGGTACCTTACGAGTGCTCCTATTCGGTCTCTCCGAGGCCGAAGAAACGCTCTTGGTTTACCTAGGCGCCACGCCACAGCAAGAAGCGCAGAGTGGTCGAGAACGTGAAAATGTACAACGACCGGCCTACTACGTAAGTGAAGTTTACACGGACCTAAGGAGCGTTACCCTCGGGTCCAAAAGCTTTATATGCCCTCCTCATGTCTTCGAGGAAATCTGCGGCATTATTTTCAGCGCACAAACTAGTCAGTCTTGCCCGAGTTTCCTTTGGGAGCGATCCTCGTATCAGGAAACAAGAGGCGCATGGCAAAATGGTCGGTCGAACTTGGGGAGTTCGACATCCATTTCGTGTCCCGAACGGCCATTAAATCCAGATCTTGGCGGACTTTGTCGCCGAATGGACAAATCTGAACTCTGCTCAGATCCCCAAAGACGATTCCCACGCACAAATGGATCTATGTACTTTGACGGTCGCTTACTTTAAGTGGCTCGGGGGCTGGGGTGGTCCTCGTATCTTCTACCGGAGAGACCTTAAAGTATGCCATACAATTAAACTTTCATGCCACTAATAATGTGGCAAAATACGAAGGTTTGCTAGCTGGTATACGAAAGCAATGTAAAGCGCTCTCGATTCGCTGACTACTCGTGAGAGGAGACTCTCAACTAGTCGTGAATCAAGTCGGCAAAGAGTACCAGTGCTCTAACCCGACAATGTCTCGGTACTTATCGGAAGTGCGTAAGCTAGAAAAGCATTTTTTAGGTTTCGAGGCACAATTCATCCCTCGAAAGGATAATTTCCTCGCAGACCAGCTTGCTCGAATAGCTTCTTCCCGATCTGAAGTACCAAAAGGAGTCTTCTTGGAACAACTCCAGAAGCCTTCTCTGGTCGACGAGCCAGAGACACCTCCTATTGAGACAGCCTCTCTAGAGTACGAGGATACATGGATGGTGCCCATCTATGATTATCTTCAGAAGGGTTCTGTACCCGAAGACGATCTCGAGGCAGATCGCTTATCCCGAAAAGCCAAAATGTATACTTTGGTCGAAGGAGTTCTCTATAAACGGGGTACTCAAGGGGTGCTCATGTGATGCATTCCGCAGAGCGAAGGATTAACACTCCTTCACGACATACATGGTGGCATCTGTGGAAATCATGCTTCCTACAGAACGTTGGTCGGCAAGGCTTTTCGACAAGGTTTTTACTGGCCAACAGCCCTATACGATGCTAAAGAGTTGGTTAAAAAGTGTGTCCAGTGCCAGTTTCATAGCAGGCAAATACACCAACTAGCTCAGGCATTACAAACAATACCTCTATATTGGCCTTTTGCAACCTAGGGTCTTGATATCCTGGGACCGTTCCCCAAAGCTCCAGGAGATTTCGAGTTCTTTTTTGTGGCTATTGATACGCTCACAAAATGGATTGAAGCCGAACACTGTGGATCGATAACAACAAGCGGAAAAGCGGTTTATGATGAGATGCGAATTACTCGATTTGGAGTACCGAGTCGAATAATTACGAGATAATGGTAAGCAATTTTGGCGCAAAATTTCAGGAATTTTATGACGAGTTGGGTACCAAGTTGTGTTATGCTACATGGCCCATCCCGAGTAATGGGGTAGTCGAACGTGCAAACGACCAAATAATGAGAGGAATTAAGACTCGAGTTTTTGACCAGCTCGTCAAACGCTCGGGGCTTGGGTACAAGAGTTACCCTCAGATATGGGCGATTCAGACAACTACCAATCAGACTCAGGAGAAACACCTTTCTTTCTAGTCTTGGTCTTTGAAGCCATGCTTCCTCGGAACTAAAGATACGGTCAACACGAGTGAAACATTCACAGACTCCAACCAGAACAAATTCGAGCAGATGATATTAATCTACTTGAAGAAAGGAGAAACCAGCCCTAATTCGTTCGGCGGTCTACCAACAAGCCTGCGAAGATACTACGATCGAAGGTCCAACCTCGCACCTTCTTTGTGGGTGACTTGGTATTGAGGCTTTGCCAATCCAAGTCTAATCGAACAAACTTTCTCCCAAGTGGGAAGGTCCTTACGATGGTCAAAGTTACTCGTCTGTGGTCTGAGACGATTGGCAATGGAAGGCGGCGGAGTTCTCTCAATTCTTGGAACATCGACCGATTCACGCAAGTTCTATGTGTAACCAATCATTAGGACAACAAAGACTAAGGTTTTTCTATCTCTATTGTCTTACTTTTGAGTAGTGCTTTCATAATTTTTCGACTATGTTTCAAACACCCGTTTTCTTTACCGGTCGAAAGGCGATAACATCACCTAGTCGAAGCCTCTCCTCTCTGCATGTGGTCCCGCCCACTAGAAGGAGCTTCCTAGTGTCAACTCGTTACTCGCTTTTGTTGCCAACACAAAGAACTCGGGTTTTATTTAGTGAAATTTTTTTGAAGGCCAACTCCTTTCACCTTAGATTATTTCTTCACTTCATTTTTGAAAAATATTCTAAGCAGAGTGCACTTTTAAGATTTATTCATTGCCTTTGGTGTATTCAATTCGCCTTAACTAAGTCGGAGGAAGAAACACATCTAGTCGAAGTCTCTCTCTCTCTTGACGTGGTCCTCGCCCACTAGAAGGAACTTCCTAGCATCGCTCGCTTCCAACTCTTGATAACAGTAAGACTTATTGAATCCTCCAAAGAAGGGCGAACGAATTTTTGAAGTTCTCTAGATGTTTGTTTAACTCAAGTTCTTTGTTCTCGATTTAATTAATCTAGTCGGAGATGTTAACATTACCTAGTCGAAGCTCTCCTCTCTCGCACGTGGTCCCGCCCACTAGAAGGAACTTCCTAGTGTCAATTGCTACCACTCTTTCGACAAGTGCATGACAATTGCGCCAAAAACTACAAGTTAAACAAACCTCTCTGTTTTGAAACCCTTTTAAAGACTATTTACTTAGTTTGTCTAAACAAACTCAAAGAAATAGTCGAGGGCTAGGATAATTTGATTTCAATTCTTAGTCTTTAAATTAGTTAATTATCTTTTGAGTTACTAACTACTCGACAAGATGATTTGTAGAGATAAGACTATTTACTTAGTTTCAACAAACTAAGCAAATAGTCGGGGCTAGGATAAAGTCATTAATTTGACTTCAATTTTTAGTCTTTAAAATTAGTTAATTATCTTTTGAGTTACTAACTACTCGACAAGATAATTTGCGAGAAACAAGATGGATCGATATTACATCAACAAAAGCTTATTTTTCACGTGTTTATTACAAGCTACTCAAGAGGGAGATCCCAACCGCATCTCCTCTGAAACTTTCCTACTAAGCGATTGCATCTCCTCCATCAGACGTCTTCCTTCTGCTTCAGAGCAGTCGAAGTCGGCTTCGAGTGGTTGCACATTAAGGTTGGGGTCATGAGCTTTAAGTTTTGCTAATGCATAACTTACTGCAGTTTCGACCGCTTCCTTTATCGATTCAGCTTGGTTGGTCTTCAGAGTAGTCACCAGATCTTGCAAAATCCCGACTTGATTCCCAATAGTACTTATGTGAGCGGTTATCGTATCATCTTGAGGAGTCTTTCCCTCACTATGTAGCTCACAAAGCACATTGTTCAGGAGCGTGATATTGCCTTGAAGTTTAATCTTCATTGCTTCCATCTCCTGTTGGGTACGAAGTCGAAGCCTCATGGCTTTTTGTTTTCGACCACTTGTTCTGAAAAGAATAAGACTGGTCAAACAAAGATAAACTCCTAGAGGAAGTAAAAACCAAAATAATCACGGGTAAAAGAATTTCTTACCCACTAGTCGAGAATCCAACTTCTTGACCTCTTCATTATGGGAAGCAACGGTCTCAAAGATGCTTTTTCTCCCATGATCTAATGTCCTCTGATTCTTCTTTGCAATAAGGGCGGTGCGGTTATAAATCATGGTTTTTCCGTGATTTCAGGTCTCGAGTCTTCCCAATTCAAGATCCATTCCTAGAAAAGAAGTGGGAGTAAGAAAAGGAAATAACTCAGAAGGAATTGCGGTAAAGAATTACTTACGATATTCGAAGTTCTCGGCGTCTCAAGATCTTGATCTTTATTTTTGGACATACGAGTAAGCTCGTGAATGACCAAGTTTTCTTTGACTTCATTCTCGAGCTTTCTCATCTCATCTTCTTTTTTCAAAAGAAGCGAGAGTTAGATAAAGATCAAAGTCGAAGCGCGGTCTTAAGTTCAAGACTTCTTGTTTGTTCCTTCACGCAATTTAGCGTTTGCGAGTTGGCTTCTTTAAGTTTCCCCAAAAGGAATTCTACTTTTTCCCATAGCTTTTTGACTCCTCTTTTTCATAATCGAGCGAGTCGGCTAAGGTCTTTGCGCCTTTATTCAACCCGCAAAGGATAAAAGTGAACATAAGCATTGGTCAATCGGTTGTAAGTTCTTCTACAACCATCGACCTAGTCGTAAGTTTTTCTACGACAAAATCTCATTGTCGTAAGTTCTTCTACGACCATCACCTATTCATAAGTTCTTCTACGACAAAGCCATCGGTCGTAAGTCTTTAACGACGAAGACCTAGTCGTGAGTTTTTCCATGACAAACCCCGTAAGCACTATATAAGTAGTCAAAAATGATTATGAAAAACAGTGACTTACCACCTCTCTGCCTGTTTGCAGAGTTCCTCTTTTCTGTCGCAGACTCTAGAAGTTGTCGATGATATTCACCGACAACGGCGATTTGCTCTATGGCTTTACGCAAAAGACAAGACAAAGGAGAAATAAGAGAAGATTATACCTGTATGTATAAGTATCATCAAATACTTACATTCATGGTTGATCGAGCAAATATTGAGTAAACCAGCTCTGGGTGCTTCAGCTCGTCCACTCTCTCAACTTGGTCCCACCAAACCTTCTCAAGGCGCTCATTATCAAAAGTGTTCCCTCTATTGGGAATGTCTTTGGGATGGGGGACTCGGTGGCGAGATCTAAAGGCAGAAGACCCCACTATGGAAGCAGGGCCAAAGAAATCAGAACAGAAGTTGAAGTATTCTTCATCTTCCGATTCTGAAATTGTAGTTTCTCTTTGGGTACCAGGAAGGAGGTCTGCAACGATTTCCTTCCCCGCACGGTGGTCAGGCACATCACCACCTTGGGCGAGAGGCTGCGACTTCTCTCTTGGTCCCACGACCACGTTAGTGGTCATGGCGACTATCTCGGTTGACGCGTCACGCCTCAATAGGTGTAGCCGCTACCTCAATAGTAGTAGTTGCAACCTCGGTGGTCATGGCGGTTACCTCGGTGGTTGTAGATGCCACCTCAAGAACTATGGTCACGCCTCAAGAGCTATAGCTACGACTTCGTGATCGTGACAACGCAGAGCCACGACTTCTTCTACCACTGGCCGAGGATGATCCATCGACCACTTCCTTGTTGTCTCTCCGGTGGAGAGGTAGCAATAGGCTTCTCAACGGAAGCATTCTCGAAATTTGAAGGAGTCGGGCAAAAACAACAAAAGGATAGCAAGTCAAATTGTGGAAAGCAAAAGGTAAATGTTGTTCTTACACTTTAGCTTGTTTCACATACCTCTGCCCCGGACTTAATCGAAACTTTGGAGCCATCTTCCGATGGAAGAATTCTTTGACTTCTTTTCTCGACCACGCTTGGTCGTAGTTCAAGTTGGGGAATAGGTTCACCATGACCACGTCTGTGTCAGAGTCTTGAACAGGACCATCTCTATGGTCTCTCGACTTTCCAGAGGGCCGAGATCGGTCTCGATCACTCCAAGAGCAGCGCTACCCTCAACGGTAGGCTCATTTGGATCGGCGTTGTCCTTCACAAAAGACATAAACTCCTTCCGGTTCTCCTTTTCTAGTTGCTTGACAAATCTAGAAGTGGCGTAAACCGTGAAAGCTTTCTTGTCGTAATAGAAGGGTACCTTGGCCTTGCGAGGTTTGTGCTTAAGAGGTTAATTGCTTGACCTCCTCGGCCATTTGCTTGACCTCGGCTTCAATCTGCGGCTATATGCGCCACAGCTTTGCAGAGGATCCGTCAAGGGCTAGAACTCGAGCTTGCTCCTCCTTGTCGCTGGCTCTTGTAAATCGACGTCTCTTGGGCGGAGGAGCCGAGCCTTTGTCTTTGTCAACTCTGCACCGATGGTTATCAAGATGACTTCTTCGCCGTTCCGAGCGATTTTCCATACCTACTTCTCGTAAAGCAAAAATGTAAAAAGAAGAATTACTAACGGTCGTAAGACCTTCCACGACCAAAGATCAAGTCGTAAGTTTTTCTCGACCTTTCCTCGATCGTAAGATTTTCTACTACCATTACTAAGTTGTAAGTTTTTCTACAACATTTCTCTAGTCGTAAGTTCTTTCTACGACTATAAAGTCCTAAGGATAAAATCAACTCTTGATTACCTTTAGGCGAACCATCCTTTCCTCTGCGGATACGACCGCAAGGATCTTAGGAGGCGCCACACTAAGTGGCGGAGGCTTCGCAAAACGAGTCGACTCTAACGTCAATCTCCATTTGGTGAAAGATCTGCTCAAACAGATAAAGGCATTCTTTAAACAATTTTGAAGAAGACCAAACCGAGAGCTAAGTCTAAAACTACTTACCTCCCTCGAGTCCCCGGTGGGTCTTTTGGCCCGTGTACCTCCACATAGGAGGCACTTTCGCTTCTTCAAAGGACTAATTCGACGTGTGATGAAATCCTTCACCACATGCCATCCAAATCAACCCTCTCGCTTTCAAATCCTTGATGGCTTGAATATAGGGGCAATTGATTGATATCCCGGGAGTCGAATCGAGGAAGCTTTTCTTTTCAGCAGTCTTCCTTGAAAGTAAGACTGTCTTCTGAGGTGACTTTCAAAGAAACCACCTCTTCTCGCACAACGCCATGAGGACCGAGTGAACATTTGAATATACTCCTTCGACTTCCGTCATGGAGCTTCAAACCACAACTTCCGGCTATCCAGATTGTCGAGCCATTAGTAGAAATCTTGAAAAAGCTCAAGATCATTTGGAATTCCTGTGCACGCCACACAGATATACAAATACGCCAAGATGGTGATGGAATTAGGACCAAAGTTCACCAATTCCACTCCAAAATGCTCGAGTATCGCAGTGAGAAAGGGGTGAGCAGTAATCGAAGACCACACTCACTGTACGCCTAGAAGACGGGATTTGTCCTTCCTCCTCGACGGCCATTCTTCGCTTATACCAAAACCACTCCACAAGAACTCTCTCGAATCTTCCCAAAGATTGACAAGGGTTTGCATCTTGGCAGATCCATCTCCGACTCGGCCCATTCGGAAACTCTCCGGCCATTTTTCTCAAGAAGAGGAGATTTTCGATCGAGTTGGTGGCGGAGAAGACAAGAACTTGATGAACAGAGAATGATTTGGGGAAAGGTAAGATCTTAGGTTTTACCCCGGTGAGTATTTATAATCACAGACTTTGAGCCGGAGGCGTGACATTCCAAGGGTCACCACCGCCTCGAGAACTGCTTCAACAAACAGCTAATCAAGCGTCGTTTGAGATTCCCAAAGGTGTCCGCTCGAGAAAATCGGTTTATGCGTTTACACCTCAAGCTTAAATTACTTCCTTGGTTAGATCTTTTCAACCAAAGGAAATGATAATCGGAAAGTTCTTTCTTCCGATCACTATACTCGACCACCTCGTGATCGTAGGAATGCTTTTACGACTACTTGATAGTCGAGGTAATTTTCTTGACCAAGCATATTTCGGTCAAAGTAGTATACAATCGAAGAGTTTTTCCTTCGACTATTTTTCACGATCCTCTCGTGGTCGTAAGACCATCTATAACTCCTTTACCAAGTAAGTTGCTTTCACTTGAAGTGGGGGCTAGATGACGAGGATATAATAATCCTCATTTTATCTTTTATCTATAATTTTATTATAGGTAAATATGACGTTATGTGGACCCCGAGTGTACCCTTAATATTATGAGGAAGAGCCTAATGGGTGGTCGTAAGTTCTTCTCGACCACCCCCATAGTCGTAAGTTATGCTACGACTACCCCAATAGTCGTAAGTCTTGCTACGACTACCTCATGGTCGTAAGTTCTTCTACGACTAGGTCACCACGACCACCTTATGATCAAATAAACCTCTGAGACAAGTGGGTCTTATTGATTAAGGGATTCAAAACAATATATATTGTTATTCTCATGAGTAATGACACGTAATACTCCATTATCTCGGTATATAGTCATGGAGCGACATGGAGGAGTTAATACACCGTGATTATTACTAACGTATACCTCACGGGAGGTGATGAGGCGCCGCTTATTCGAGTAACCGCCACTCCTTCACGCACTATAAAAGGCGGCAATCGAGAGAAAGGAAGGACAAGATCAATCGGGCCATCAGGAATACAAGCACTATCTGTAATAGTCGTAGTTTTTCCCCTGATTGTTCATAATACACTCAATACCATACACACACAGGAGTAGGGTTGTTATTCTCTCCGGAGAAGGCCTGAACCTGTATAAAAATCCCCGTGTCAGTCTCTCTGCGTGATTCCATTCTAGGAGACCCACCGAATCAAACAATCTTTACGTAAGTTCGGTTCTAAAACACCGACAGGTCCCCAAGCCCCCAACTGTAGAATTATTGCTCCGGCAAATCAATAATGGGCGATGGCCAATGCACGGCTAGCTGGAGCGGTGGAGATGATTGTGACAGGTCCAACAATGGGGGAGGTAGAGGGTGGGGACGGAGAGGGATGGTGATTAGGCAATGACGCACAATGATGGTGTGATTTGAAAATAGGTGGTGGTAGATGCAGACGGTATCAATGGAGCGATGGGGAGTGATGGTTAGGAGGGAGACCGGGAAGGGAGAAAGAGAGCCATTAGGTTAGGGGTTTTCATGGGTAATGTTATCGTCTTGCCGTCTGAGACGTCATAAAAAATTCGGACGTTGTCCCCACAATTCATTCCCACGATGCATTCATTTCCCTGGTCTTCTTCCCCACCAAACTTATCTCTTCCCCACCACACAAACCACTCACTTTGTCCACACTACTTTGCTACCCCCACCATCTCACCATCCTCCTCATGTGTTACTAGAGCTCGCCACCATAGACACACTCCCCTCCCTCCTCTCTGGTTGGAGAGGAGGCGACGTCCGACAGTGGATAGAGAAGGGGAGGCAGTTAGCGAGCATAGAGCTATCTCCTCCTCGTTGACCTCACCCCTGCAAGCTCGACAACGAGACAACTGACGTCAACCTTTTCTGACAAGGCTCTGAGCTAGTTGTCTGCTCCCCCTCCGATAATCTCAATCATCAAATCTATGGGCTTGTCCTCCGCCTCCAGTATGCTTTTGTTGCAGACATTTTCTCGAATTGGTGTAGAGTTGTTTATCGATTGTTGTATGAACTATTGTACTTTGTTGCAATGTGGTTTATCAAATGTTGCCGCAAGATGTATCTGTTGCAATTGCGTTGCTGATTTGTTGCGCAAGAGTAATTTTTGTTGCAATGTCTCTTCTCAAATGCTGAGACAAAAGGTTTTGTTGCAATCGTGTTTTTGATTTGTTGTATAAGAGTACATTTTGTTGCGGTAGTGATGTCTATTTGTTGCACCGAAGAATCTATGCTTTTTGCATCGAGTTGATAATTTGTTGTATTTTAGTTGCATTGGATGGGGATTTGTTGCAGACTTACTAAATGATTGTTGCGCATCACTGATTTTTGTTGTGCTCGATCGAATAACTGAGATCAAACATTTCAAGTTAGATCTGATGATGGAGAGGAGCGTACGATGATAAAATTGTCATCGTATGTCCAGGCGTTGGTTGCTCCCGGTCTTAAAATGATATAAAATGATCTATAAATTTATTTGAACGTTTATTTAAATTCGCCACGAGCTAGACAATTTCTTTTGGAAATTCTTCGCTCGAACTCAATCATTTGCAGGGGTGTGCCGTCAGAGGCACAGTGACTTGTAGGGCCAGGGCTCCCCTTATGATCCAAATTTTGTCACTACTTTCCTTAGTGGTCCATAGAATTTTATCTATATTCATGCTATTTGGCTCCCTCGTATAATCTAATTTCACACATATCTTATTCGGCTCCCCTCATCTCCAATTCCTAGCTCCGCCACTGTGTGATGTGTATCTACTCCAATTCCACGTTTGCCGAGCCTTGCGTACCGAAACATAATAGCTCTACTGTGTAAAAAACAAACATGGACCTCCTCTCTTCTTTCCACTTGTATCTCACTGAAAGCCTGTAAACTAACCCAAAATATGCCTTTTTCTTCCGATTAGTAGAAATACACGAGGTTCGGGAGGAAGTCCCCAAACAAAGATAGTGTTCAGTGCTTGATAGTATTTATGTGGACAAATGTTGTTAAGTAGGACAAATAATTATCTAATAGGTAGTATAGTTTGACACTTTTATTGGTGAAGTTATATTTTTTTATGTTTACACTATCCATCAAGTTATCAGTGACTTATTTGACTCTGATCCGCATCTGCCCTGTGCCTATATCCCAAAAAATCTGTATTCGTATCCAATGTATCCATACATGACTTCGAATCTGGGATAAAAATATGGGTTATGATACGGGAAGAGCAATATCCGTCCGTATCCAACCTGTTTTCACCCTAGGTTGGAGGACTGTCTGTTATATTAATAAAGTAGAGTGAAAGAGGTACAAAGCGGTGGGGCCAAACAGGGCCTACAGGCTGCTAGGAGGTCCTATGTACAAGGAATGATTTGCTTTAGGCGTTTCACCCCTTGCTAGAGACCAGGCTTCTTCCTTAATCTTTGCGATCGCCACTGTTGGCATGGAGGGCTTGTTTTGGAATATCCTTGTGTTACACTCTTTCCAAATCTTCCAGTTGATTAGTATGACCACCGAGGTGATCGCCTTCCTTGGTAGTCCCTCCAGGTTGTTGATCCCTCGATGCTAGTGCTATTAGGCCAGTGTGATGGTTGCAGGGGTGCCGAACCAGGCCACTGGACAATCGAGTGCCACACATGCCTGGTGTACATGCATTCGTGGAAGAGGTGTGTCGACGATCGAATCGCCGATCTTACGAAAATAAACGAGAAAAATGACGTGGAATATCCTGGAATGGAATGGGGGTCGCTCTTTATTTATATGAACTGGATTTACAAGATGTGGCTAAGTACTACCTGAATTACCATGAATGGAGGAATGTTTAGCAAGCAATCGGACTTAGAATATGAGTCTAAGGCTGATTATCTAGCTTCTAATTCCACCGCTTAGGCTTCATGCATATCTTTTCCTTGGCCTTGTTTTGTGTGTGCGCTTCGCTCTTTTTCGTGCTTCACCTTTAAATAACTTCCAAGATATGGCGCATTACTCACGGAGAAGACGTCCTCTGGTGAAGCGTTACGATCGGTCGGAGCGGTAAAGAAGTTAGCAATGTGCTAACTTCCTTGCGTTGCTTGTGAAAAGCTTAACCGTAGGGTGGTTAATAGTCGATGTCTCGTGGTTGTACCATCGCATGGTTTGGAACGATAACACGTGTTCCATTCATCATACGATAAGAAATACCGATTCAATAATTTTACGGCGGTTATCCGGTGGGATTAGGCACAAAGCCTCATCCCACGAGGTACCCGATAAGTAACCTCTGAATACTAACGACCAGGAGGTCGTTAGTCTTAGGGTTACGACCATGAAGACGTATGGTCTTTTACTATGCATTTAAAATAATACATAGAGGTTTTAATCCTCGTCCACTAGCCCCGAACTTTAAATGAACTGGTCGTGTATATACCTTTTCCGATGAAATCGTATCGGGCGGAACCCATTTAATGTCGTGGTATACGAAGTAATCGTGTTCACTTTAAAGTTGAGAACTTGCCTTGGGAAACGAAGAGTTCCTCTGTCGTTTGAACAAAAGAAGCTTTTTGTCGGTTGGACTTTTGTGGGAATCCTTGAAAGTATCGGAAGTTTATAAAATCTTCTCTCATTTGGGCTCTTAGAATTTTTATGCTTCCAAAATCCCCTTCGATCCTTTAGCTTCTCGCCAAGAAATCCTCCGAGTCTTTTCTGTTCTTCCGACCACAAAGTCTCCAACTTTTGCTACTCATTCTTGAGGATTTTCGCCATGTCGGAGCAGATTACAAAGTGGTTGCCTTCGGAATTGGGCAAGAAAAAGCTTGAGGCTTTGGCGAAGATGGGAATGCTCCCAGATAGGAATCTGATTAATTGGAGACCGGCGACTGGAGAGCATTTTCCAAGCCGTGAAGATGGCGAAATCCCTGTTTTTCTTGCCTACATCGAATGTGGGCCGAGACTCTCGTACACAAATTCCTCCTCCGCGTTCTTGAACATTACGGGTGGAATTGGTGAATTTGGCCCCAAATTCGATCGCAAATATTAGTATTTTCAGCATATTTGTGCGAGGCATACCAGGAATACAACCGAACTTGAAGCTCTTTAGTTATTTCTACCGCATGGTGATGGGAAAATCTGCGGTAAATCTGAGGCGACTCTGGGGAATGCACATTGCGTCTTCATGACGGGAAGGCCGATGAGTACATCTTCATGTCTGTGAAATCTTCGTGGTCGTCGTGGAAAAAATCTTGGTTTTACATGACGGTTCTGAAGACGATGGCCTCTACTTCACGGAACTAGAGCAAGTGAAAACTCCAAGTGGAAGGAAACCAGAAGAAGACAGGATAGTCAAAAGATGGGCGGATGCCATCTATGACTTGAGTCGGGGGCCCGACCGTGGCATGTGGTGAAGGATTTCACCTTTCGTCGATTAGCCCATTGAAGCTCCGGACTCATTCCCTACTCTAGTGCCTTGATCGTGATGAAGCTACCTCAGAAGGTGGTAAGTCTTTGAGATAAATTCCGATCGGTATTTTGATTTGATTAATGTATTACCTTAAAATCTGTCTATTCTTCCTACATTAAAGCTCTTTCCCTGGGAAATTAGAGATCGAGTCGAGGATGATCTCATGGGGAGCTCGGAGAAAAGGTGAATGCCCCAAGATCTTAGCCGTAACTCCTATCGAAGGGAGGCGGCAAGGCTTAAGGTAATTTAATCAAAATTCCTTTTATCATGTGTATACATATATTCCACCAGATTTCCAATCGTGCTCTACTTTTTGCGATCGGTCGGATTGCGAATCATACAATCTGGTGAGGATCAACGCCCCACCTTAGTTCCGACCGAGTCGTGCCTCGAGGCACTTGAAGGAGATGAATCCTTCGAGGTAATAGAACATTTGGAATCATATATGTACGAATTTTTTTAGATAAAGGATTTCTTCACCCAATCAAATTTGTTCTTTGATTTAGGTGGATAAGTTCGAGGGCCCGCAGAATGTAATCAAGGAGGTCAGAGATTCCAGAGTGGTCGTGCACGACCTTATGGTTGTTCTTGAAACAAGCGATCCGAGATTGATGAAACCACTCCCTCACCGGATAATCGGGAATGCGGTCCTTGATGAACCGGTCGAGGACATAGCTTTCGACATCTTGTTGGAGGATGTGAGGGTTCAACAAACCTTCTTTGGTCCGAGAACCCGGCAAGATTGGAGGAGAAGAAAAGGAAGGCTAGCGCATGATTTCTCTCTTGCTGCGTTTGAGTCAAATCCGGAGATTAACAAGGTATGTACAAATGAAAGTGATCGTATAAGTATGTACCTCTAATAATTCCTTGATGATTTGATACTTTGAACTTCCCATCTTTGGTTTGCATAGGTCTTCTGGTGTTCCGGTCGTTTCCGACCAGGTTCTTCCTGAGGACCTGGCACCTGTGGAAGTTCCCGACCAGAGCACTTCTCAGGACAAATTTCCTGAGGGAATAGTGGTCGAAGAAGCCCCCGAGCAGGTGACAAGGGCAACGGTTGAGTTGGATCCTTTGGTGATTGAAACCCCTTCTGTGGAGGTAGATGCCTCTGAGAGGTCTCAACAGGTTCCGACCACTGCTAATAACCCTTCCCAACCTAACAAGTTCCCTTTTCATCCCCGATTCATCGAGGATAAGGAGCTTGATGAGGCGTGGCAGAAAGTATCGGATACCCAGCTCAAGATGCACCTCGATTTGATTTTTGCGGTTATAATGACCAGTAATTCGGGTAAGTATTCTCGACCCGACTTCATAGCTCTTCTTTAAAAAGTTTATAAGAAACTTAAGAAAGAGAACGCTATTTGTGTAGCATTTGGTCGAGAACTTTCTTTGTGATCGGAGGATGACCCAAATGAAGTTAAGGACTTGGAGCAAAAGCACTCCGAGTTGGAAAGTAAGAACTTTTCCTTTTGAACTTTTGTTTCTTCTTCAATACTTTGCTCCTCTATAATTATTCTCCTTATCGCATTCGATAGATCTGGAGAAAATAAAAGAGGAGGTTGTGGTCGAGAAAGCCAAGACGACTTTTCTTGAAGAAGAAATAAAGCTAAGGATCACATTTATTTGTCAAGCAAGTTCATTTAAAGACCGGTTGATCGTGAAGCAACGACCAAATATGAAACACTTAGCAAAACAAATGAAGGTAATATGTCGTAAGCTTGATTTTTCCTTCATTTATGCTTGTGTTCATTAAGCGACGAGTTTTTGCAGAGCAAACGCAAATGCCTTGAGTAAAGAAAACTCAAATTTGAGCAGGATAAAGGCGCTCTTGCTCAAAATATTGATGAAAAGATTCATGCTTTGAACAAGATGATCTTTGATATGGGATCGAGGATCAAGCCTGCCTTCCTTAGGAGATCCAATAGAGAAAATGAACTATTTGGGTCAACTTCTAGGGATCTTAAAGTTCGCTCAAAACTACTCGGACGAATTATGCCTGTGCCCTAAAAACAAAGCGTTGCAAGTGGAGTTAGTTTTGCTTTGGCAAAGCGAAAGCTTCCGACCCTCCATAGATCTCCAAGTGTTAAAGATGACTTCAATCGCCCACTGAGGAGGCGACCAAGTTCATGGAAGAACTCGGGCCACTCGGAGATATAGTTGTAGAGGAGATGGAAGTCTAATCTCAGAACAAGCAAGAGTTAAATTGGGAATATTTCTTAGAGTAGGTTCTCGCAAGTGTAAAAATATTTGAATATCTATGAAAACTTACCTTTTATGTCATTGACAAAGCTTTTGTTTATCCTTGTTTGACTTTTTTTAAAATTTCGTATATTTCCTAGCCCCGATCGCTTATAGTAGAAGAACGTTCATCGCAAGCGGTGAGCCAAGAAAGAGAATAAAAGAGGTCATAACCATGTATGTGAGTTTTTGAAGGTATGTTTGGACATGTAAGACAAAATCGATCGTTATAAAGATTAGGAAATCAAATGTGGTCAGACCGGATGATTTCGACTAGTTATAGATCTTTGTTTGTCATAATGGAAATACCCATAAAAAACACTATATATGGTCGGAAAAAGACTTTGTCAAACTTGACATAAGAAGAAATGCAAATATGTATGCAACAAATTATAAGTGAACTTTGTTTATATCTATTGTCCCATAACTGCAGTGGAACTAATGCTAAGACACGAAGGCATACGACACATTTCTTGAAACGTGTTCAAATTCTCAGATCCGATGGTAGCGAGGATCGAAGAAAAGAACTGCCGCTAGGAAGCTCCTTCGATGAGCGTGACCACGTCTGTAAAAAGGAGAGACTTCGACTAGGAGGCTTTCCGTGTCCGACCAAGAGACAAGAATAGAGCGAGAATCTTAAAATAATGAAGCATAATCTTCGTAATCGTAAGCATATCATTCATGAGATAGTTAGTTGTGTGGCGCTACGATTACTCATTTTCTTTGAGAAAAGAGTGTAGTCGTCGCGTGGGAATCATTTGAAGAAAAATGCTCACGACTAGGACCATAGAGTATCGTGAGATCCTTAAAAGGATATCGGAGAGAAAAATGTCTTCTCAGACTGGACTAACAATAATAAACGACCAGAATGTAGGTGTATATATATAAGCAAAGTTGCACTTCTTAATTAATTAATGAATTTAATGAAATTGAAATTGAAAGAAATGAAAGAATGAAAATTAAACATAGAACTTACGCAATTGATCGATGTTCCAAGAATTTGACAAAATTTGCCCATCGACATAGCCAACAGACGGAACTCGGTCGGGTTACTTCGACCACAAAGTAAGGACCTTCCCATTTAGGAGAAAGTTTATTGCGATTTGTTTGGCTCAATTTTTCGAGAACCAGATCACCTACAAGAAGGTCAGCGAGGTCGCACCTTACGACTATGGTACCTTCGCATGGCTTGTTGGTAGACCGCCGATCGCATAAGGGCTTGGTTTCGCTCGTTCTTCAAGGAAATCGACGCTGCCGAAGTCGTTGCTCATTCTCGATCATTTTCGTCAAAACGATCGATTCGAAAGCAGAGCCAATTTTGAGTTCGAGGAAGCATAGCTTCAAAGACCATAAACCAAAAAGAATGGAGTTTCACCGTCCGCACGACCGGTCGGGTTCGAACGCCCATAACACGTAGGGAAGTTCTTTAACCCAAGTGCTCGACCGCTTGATTAATCGGTCAATACTCGGCGCTTGATCCTCGCATAAGGATACCATTAGCTCGCTCAATCGCTCCGCTGCTCTGCGGATGTGCAATGAAGCAAAATGAACTTTGACACTAAGTTCATCGCAGAAATTCTGGAATTGATCGCTTTGGAGAATCGGGAACCATTATGCGTGATGATACGACCGGGTACACCAAATCGCGTGATCACATTTTTCAGAGAAATCTCTTAGCGGCCTCGCTTGTTATTTTAATGATGGCTCGGCTTCAATCCATTTTGTAAACGTGTCAATCATGACGAAAAGGAATTGAAGCCCCGGTGCTCTTGGGAAAGGTCCTGAATGTCCGATCCCAAAGTTGCAAAAGGCCAAGAAAGAGGAATTGTTTGTAAGGTTTAGCCGGTTGGTGTACTTGTCGGCTATGAAACCGACATTGTACACACTTCATCACAAGCTCTTTTGCATCATGAAGGGCGCTTGGCAAGAATAGCCTTGCTTAGGAAGGCTTTTACCGACTGTGGTTCTCAGAGGAATGGTGTGCTCCACAGACACCTTCATGGATTTCGTTAGCAATCTAATGCCATCCGCTTGAGATATGCATCTCATCAACACTCCATGAGATCCTCGTTTATACAAGGTACTTTCGATTAGAGTGTATGATTTGGCTTTTCGTGCTATACGATCGGCCTCTACATCATCTTCTCGAATTGTGTCATGTCAAGATAATTGTAGATCGATGTCATCCAGCCTCTACCTTGATCGTGGCGGCGCCAACCGTCAACGACTGTGGAGCATCCATGTTCCTTGATTAGTTTGTTCAACTTGCAAAGAATCATGTATGTTCTCGGAAGGCTCAACTACCGAGGGTGAATTGAGTTGCTCGAGAAAAACTCCGGCGGGACGGCCGACCTCGTGGAGGCCATCCGCGCTAACCGGTCCGCCAGAAAGTTTTCCTTTCTAGGAATATGTTGATCTGAAAACCAAGAAGTGCTTTTCAAGTTTTCGTACTTCCGCCAGATAAGATGACATCTTGGTACTAGAGCATTGATACTTTTTCCCACTTGATTCGCTACTAGTTGAGAATCGCCTTTCACTAGTAATCTGCGAATCCCGAGCTTAACGAGTGCTCGAGTCCCGCCAAAACCTTCATATTCTCGCCACATTATTGGTGGCGGAAAATTTAATCGATGGCGTGCTTGATGTGTTCGCCAAGAGGGATATCAAGACCACTCCACCCCGATCCTTGTAACATCAAGGAACCGTAAAATACATTGTCCACTCGTCGTGGTGTTCGTACTCGGGTCCTTGGGTGGGTTCGAGGTTTGTCCATTCGCAATGAATTACGCTATTGCTCGACTTTATTGCTGTTCGTGAAATAAAATGGAGATCGAACGCCCTAGCTCGACAGCCCATTTGGCTATTCGTCCCGATGATTCCTGCTTCAAGGACTTGACCAAGGGATATCCGGTAGAGGTACGACCACTTTGGGGCCTCGAAGTAGTGCCTTAGCTTCCTTGAAGACATAAGGAGGCCATAGAGCAACTTTTGTACCTATGGGTATCTTTCCTTTGGTCCATGTAAGACTTCGCCACGTAATAGACCGGTCGTTGGATATTATTCCTTTCTACAACCAGTACACCGCTAACTGTCTGTGGTGTTGCTGCCACGTAAATTAGCAATGTTTCTCCCGATCTCGGAGAAACTAAGACCGGGGTACTTGTAAGGTACTTTTTGAGTTCCTCAAAGGCATCGTTTGCCTCTTTAGTCCACGAAACTCCCATGTTTCGAAGAAGTTTAAAGAAAGGTAATCCTTTTTCCCTAATCTTGCTATGAAACGCTTTAACGCCATCTGACCCATTAGTTTTGGACTTCCTTCTTCGTGGTCTGAGGGCGATCCGGTCGATGGCGCAATTTTTGCCGGATTAGCTTCAATACCTCTAGTCAAACTAGGAAACCAAGCGGTTTTCAGCAGTAAACTCCGAACACACACTTTTTGGATTTAACTTGAGGTTATGTCTTCTCAAGTTGTTAAAGGTTTCTTGTAAGTCGAACGTGGTCGCCGTTGGTGGTCTTTACGACCGGATCGTCAACATAAGCTTCTAGATTCCGACCGATTTGTGGACTAAAAGTTTTTGCATCAACCTTTGAAAAGTTGCACAAAGATTTTTGAGACCAAATGGCATCTTAATATAACAAGAAGTACCATATGGGGTGATGAAGGAAGTTTTCTCCTCATCTTCTTTACACATACTAACTGGTGGTACCTCAATACGATCTAAAAAACTTAGTAACTCGCACCTGTAAGTAGAGTCTACTAGTTGATCAATGCGGAAGGGGAAAGTCATCCTTCGGACAAGCTTTATTAAGATCTCAGTAAAAGTCGATACACATTCGCCATTTCCCATTATTTTTCCTAACCATTACAGATTAGCAAGCCATTGTGGGTGGTCGACTTCACGAATAAATCCCGCCCGAGAAGCTTGTCAATCTCCGATCGATTGCTTCCTTCCGATCGGGTGCAAAACGTCGTAGTTTCGCTGATCGGTTTTTATCGGCGAGAGCAAGCAAGCGTGCTCGATCACCTCCCGGGACTCGGGCATATCGACGCTGCCAAGCAAACACGCGTCTTGATTTGCTCGGAGGAAGGAGACGAGCGACTCTTCCTATTTAGGGTCGAGTCTTGCCCGACCGTAATCTTTGGCGGTTGATCTGGTTGTCTCGACCCATGTGACGACTTGACGCCGTCCGGAGAAGCGCTTTTGTCGAGTAGTACCTCCTTGGTCCGGTCGGATGGTTTGGCGCCATCTTTGGCTTCGAGTGCTTGACTCGCATGGGAGACGGATTAACCTCTCGGTGGGAAGTTCATCAACCAAAGGCAAAGGATTTCGATCGCATACGTAAGCCATTTTCTGATCTCCTCGAATTGTGATGACTCCCTTTGGCCCCGGCATTTTCAAACTTTGATAACCGTAATGCGTGGCTATCAAGAATTTTGCTAATGCTGGTCGACCGAGGATTCCGTTGTATGCGGATTCGAAGTTTACTACATCAAACGGGATCTTCTCTGCTCGAAATTGTCGTTTTCCAAACGCCACGGAAGGAAACTTGTCCTATCGGTTTAGCGGTAGAACCCTAACTATGCCATGAAAAGCATATTTCACGTGTTTCACCTTTGACATGGGGACTCGTGATTTCTTCTAAAGCTCCTACAAATAATATATTCAAGGAACTACCCCATCCACTAAGACCCGATTAACCCGACAATTATTAATAGTTGGTTCAACGACAATGGGGAACCTACCCGGCCGAGTCGATGGGATGGTGCGATCGTCTTTCTTTCAAGGAAATTATGTGTCCGACCACTTCGAAAGTGCTTGATTACGCTTGGAGATTCGACGAGGTTGACCTCCGCCCATGGCCTTGAGATGACGTCTGAACTCGTATGAAGAAGATCCTCCAAAATCATGTTGACTGTGTGTTGGGGATCCTGTACTCCATCTCCTCGCCGCCATCCTTGTCCTTTTGGAGCTCGTTTCTCCATGTTCTCAGATTGTCGAAATGGTCCTTACTCCGCATAATAATCCTCCAGCTTTCTTCTCGCCAGACACGACACAGCGCAGATCATGCCCCGCTCACCGTGAAGTGGACACCATTTCTTATTCGTGCGAATCCTTGGTCGGAACTTTTGCTTTGCTTCGACGGCATAGTCCTTCTTGCCCTTCCTAATCTTGTCTCGAACGGCGAGGACTTCTTTGTCGTCGGTCTGCGGTTCTTTTTCTTCTTGAGAGACTTCTTGTTCTTTTTCTCTGCTTGTCGGGACCGGTGGGGAATCTTGTCTTCCGATCGATGGCTTCACACCACTCGATTGCTTCACTAGCAATGGCATATTTGTCCGCCATATCAAAAAGCTCAACGGTTGTTCTTGGAGGGTTCATTGCTATATCCTCCGTGAAACCGCCGATTCCTTAGACTGCTTTTAAAAGCTTTGAATAACAGAGGACTCTGCGACTTGGGTATAGAGTTACTGAACCTCGGTGAACCTCTTGATATATTGACGAAAGTCTCATCGATCCTCGCCGGATTCTATGGAGATCGTCCTCCTTCCTGTAGGCGTCGACGTACTCGAAGTTGGCAATCGAAGATCACGAGTTGTTCCCAAGTATATATGGATCCGACCGTAAGTTTAACAACCACGACAGGCGCACCTTCGAGCACGGTGGGTAAATAGTTGGCCATTACATTCTCATCGCCACCAGCAGCCTCGAGAAGCGGTGGTATATATTTGGAGAAATTCCAATGGGTTTTGAGTTCCATTGAATTTGTCCAAGTTGGCTTGGCCGGAATCGGCTAAGCTAACGCACGACTTGGAGCCCAGCAGAGAAGGCTCGACAACGTGATTGATTCATGGCGTCTTCTCGGGAAGGTGCGGATTGTGTCGGCCGGAGACCGATCCCTAAGATTGGAACGCTGGAACTCCGGTGTGACGATCCGGTCGTGGACATTGATATGATGTCCACGCATCACCACTTGATTCAAACGATGTCGGAGATCGTTAGGTCCTAGTGGTGGTGGTTCTTCTCGACGCAGATGGGGAGTACCTCTTGAAATAGCCTTCTCCTCGTGACTCCTTGGTCGGAATCGCCGAGGAGGTCTTGGTATCGATCGCTCTCGGTATGACCGTCTTTGCCCCCTCGAGGGAGGAGCGTTGGGACAAAGTCCTAGTCGACTTCTCAACCCCTCGTTCTCGACGCCCGTCATTTGCATGGTCTGCTGGAGAATTTTGATACCGACATACGAGTTGTAATAAAACTAGGCGTTCGCTAGAGCAGATCGAATTATTTAACATGTTTTGAATACGCCGCAAGTTTTTAGATAGCTATCTGAGAAGGTCTCGTGGTTCATCTTGGTCGAGGTGTACGCCGTCTCAACCTCCCTTGACCTTCGGATTTGTTCGGTCTGTCGCTACCACTGGGTGGGGCGATGCAAAGCGAGTTAACCGATTGACGCCGATTAGTTCCGTTGCCTCCGGAAGTTGGTGCTTGACGCCCGGATCATCTCTAACAACACGTGATGGCGTGGTAGAGAGTGTAGGACCGCAGGCATCTTGATCTTCATCTCCGATCGTTGACCTCGTGCTTCCAAAGATTGATCTTCCGATGAGCTTCCATCATAACTAATGGAGAGCTTGTCGGTCGCGTAATCTTCCACGATGGAGATCGGTCGGAGATGAGCACTTCGAGGTCTTCTTAGCTCGATCCGACGAACCGCCGATCAGATGTCGAGTGTGATCATCCCCACATGGCCTACGCACCGGTGGAGGTTTCATCGACACCGCTATCGGTGACTCGTTGACTCTGGAATTGCGAAGTCAAGGAGAGTATCTTTCACCATGATTTCATCAATGGTATAGAGTTTTCGGGTGATGGAGCTGAAATTTCTTCACTGCTTACGGCCGAGAAGACCGGCTTGAAGAGATCCTCCGCATTCGAATCTGGTCGGAATGGCGGTTCTCCGGTTGCGCCACCGTAGTGGCGGCGCATCTTCATCCATCCGACGACCTCGCTAACGTCGGCGACGCGGCGAGCCGCGGAGGAGGATGAGGAGGATGACTCGCCATTTTCTTCCATGGCGCGGATACATCCTTCCATGTCGAGGTTGGCGAGTCCGCCAATCGAACCGATTTTCCTCATCCCAAACTCCGCATAGTCGCATGAGCGATTCTGAGTTTTTGGGCGAGGATTTTCTTGAGCTAAAAAGAAAATTTCTTCAGAAACTTACGCCTTCTTCCCCACGGACGGCGCCATTTGTCGACGATCGAATCGCCGATCTTATTTAAAATAAACGAGGAAAATGACGTGGAATATCACGGAATGGAATGGGGTCGCTCTTTATTTATATGAACTGGATTTACAAGATGTGGCTAAGTACTACCTGAATTACATCTGAATGGAGGAATGTTAGCAAGCAATCGACTTAGAATATGAGTCTAAGGTGATTATCTAGCTTCTAATTCCACCGCTTAGGCTTCGTGGTATATCTTTTCCTTGGCCTTGTTTTGTGTGTCGCTTCGTCTTTTCGTGCTTCACCTTTAAATAACTTCCAAGAGATGGCGCTATTACTCTGGAGAAGACGCCCTCGTGAAGCGTTACTGTTGGTCGGAGCGGTAAAGAAGTTAGCAATGTGCTAACTTCCTTGCGTTGCTTGTGAAAAGCTTAACCGTAGGGTGGTTAATAGTCGGTGTCTCGGGGTTGTACCATCGCATGGTTTGGAACGTATAACACGTGTTCCATTCATCATACGATAAGAAATACCAGTTCAGTAATTTTACGAGCGGTTATCTGGTCGGGGATTAGGCACAAAGGCTCATCCGACCAAGGTACCCATTAAGTAACCTCTGAATACTAACGACCAGGGAGGTCGTTAGTCTTAGGGGTTACGACCATGAAGACGTATGGTCTTTTACTATGCATTTAAAATAATACATAGAGGTTTTAATCCTCGTCAAGGTGTAGCATTTGTTTTGGGTAAACTCCTACATATAGGGCAGATGTGCTTGTTTGGCCATCCTCGTGCTTGCAGCGATCAGAAGTCCATAAGCGGTTCTGAATTTCAATCCATGAAAAGAATTTGTATCGGGGGGCATGCTTTCCAGATGATCCTTTTGTAGTCTGTCGAGATGGAACCAGAGTAAGCTCAAGCTGGCTGAGTAAGCTCGATCCGGAGTTAGTTTCCAAGTGATGTCGTCCAGCGTGTTTAAATGTAGAACGATCAAGTGTGTATTTCCCCGAGGTCAAGAAATTGTTGCACGTGTTGTACTGTGATACCGCCGGATATGTCAATGTCTTGCACTCATTGTGCATCTGGCTAGGGGTGAAAACGAGATAGGTATTTCCTGTCCGATCTGAAGCCAGATCCGTAGTGGACCATCGGGAAGACATTTTGCTACCTGACCGGATCTATGACAGGATCTAGATATTTGAATCTGAATTCATGATAGGATACGGAACTTACAATTAACCTATTTAACAGCCGGAGGAAAGCTTTCTTCCTCGCGCAGCCACGTCATCAAAAAAACACCGACCGTCAGATCGCCCCGCCATCGGCTCCGCGCCGTCCGATCCTACGCGTTGCCCTCAGTGCGAAGGGGTGCCCCTCACCGCCTTACGCATCCACGTCGCCCCGAAGACCCCTCATCCCCTCGTGTCTCCACTCTCGGGCGATTGCGGCGCTCCCCTCGCAGATTTCCCCTCCGCACCCTCTTCGTCCCTAGCCGCCGCACCCTCTTCCTCCCTAGCCGGCCGCCACCTCGCCGCCTCCTGTCCCTTCCGTCCGCTCGCCTTGCGGCCGCTAAGTTGCCGACGATATCATCGGTCGCCTGCACAGGTCCACGAACTCGCCTCCGGCCTCCTCTTCGACTCCTCTCTCACGCGCCCAGCCCTTTGGTACGATCTCAATCAGCGTGGCGGTCCCTCCTCTCCTTTCGCCGCCCTAGATCTCCTTCCCCACCGCGCGCTCCTTCCCTCTACCTCCCCATGCCGTCTCGGTGTTCCTCCTTAGCGATTGGCGCCGCTCCCGCTCCCAGCGATGCCATCTCTTGCCGCGCCACGACGATGCCGAAGCAAGAAGATACCGTGGGGAGGTTCTTTGGGCCCGGGACCACGCCACGACGATGCCGAGCAAGAAGATACCGTGGGGAGGTTGTGAGCCCGGGACCCGCTAACGACGATGCCGAGCAGTAAGATACCATGGGGAGGTTATGGGGCTGGGACTGTGCCGTGCAGTGTGGACTCGTGGCTGCCTCCTCCCCACTTTGCCCTCCTTTGCCTTCCCTCTCCAACCGTCGGCCTCCCCTGGCGCCCCTCTCCAGTGGCGCTGCCGTTCTGCCACAGAGCCTAAAACTTTATCATCTCAAAAGGAAGAAAGCTTGAATCTTTAATCAAAATATGGAATATATGATGTTAAGCTTGAATCTTTAATCAAAATATGGATATATGATGTTTTTGGTATTGATTGCTTTGTGGTTTGCTAAGGTTTACAGTTGTATTCAAGTGTGCTTCTCTGATGACCATGGCATGTCATGCAAGATGGATTGAATGCATGCATTTCATGAAGGTCCAATTGTTACAGATACTGATTTGTGCCCTTTGTGTTTTTTTAGGAAGCCAATTGAATTGATGCGAAGTGACAAAACTTACAAGTATGTATGGTGATGTTTCTGCTGCATCTTCTAGATTACAACTCCTTTGAAGGAGTGCTCTACTTCCAGGAACAGGTTTAGGTGGGAAATGGTGGCTTGTTCAACACAACAACTAAATCAATCAAATAAATCTTGCAGAAGAAGAGGTCACAAGAAAAAAAGTAAAAATCATAGAGCTCTACATGTATGCATATACTTTTCTCACACTAATCAGTAAATTTGTGCTCCAATTATGACATGATTTATTATTTATTTATGCTAAGTTTGTAATTCATGAGTCAGTCTCCATGTTTATGTTCACATGTAGATGTCTACAGATTATGAATCCCCAGCTAATAGAATCAAAATGCCTTTTTTTATAAGTAGTAACGTAAATCATATCGGACATAATAGATGCTCTAATCATTTTGAACTTGCTTATCTATTCTTTTGTCCTATTTATATGAATATACAACCTTTTCTTGAGTCACTCTAGGAAGGCATTCATGTCTATGTATGCATGTACATCCTTTCACAGACTTTTGTCAATCATATATGTATTCATGTACAACCTTTTACAACCTTTTCTTTAGCCACTCTATGAAGACATTCATGTCGATGTATGCATGTATACTCCTGTCGTGGCGACGGCCATGTCCAGCAGCCGTTGCAATGCATATGCTTTTCTCAGGCTGATCAGTAAATTTGTGCTCCAATTATGACATGATTTATTATTTATTTATGCTAAGTTTGTAATTCATGAGTCGGTCTCCATGTTTATGTTCACATGTTGATGTCTATAGATTATGAATCTCCAGCTAATATAATCAAAATGCCTTTTTTTATAATTGGTAACATAAATCATATCGGACATAATAGATGCTCTAATCATTTTGAACTTGCTTATCTATTCTTTTGTTCTATTTATATGAATGTACAACCTTTTATTGAGTCACTCTAGGAAGGCATTCATGTCTATGTATGCATATATGTATTCATGTACAACCTTTTACAACCTTTTCTTTAGCCACTCTATGAAGACATTCATGTCGATGTATGCATGTATACTCCTGTCGTGGCGATGGCCATGTCCAGCAACCGCTGCCAGTGAGAAAATTCTTTGCATTCTTGCATTCAAGGTGTTCAACGTAATGCCGTTGTGGACATCAGGTAGCTGTGATGAAATAATGAGGTCAATATTGTTATTTTATGCGCTCTGTTCCAATTTACGATTGATGGTAACTCTACTGTGCCTATTTGTTGCAGATTAGCTTGATAGATCTCTATGGCATCCAAGAACAGGTTTATATGGGAAATGGTGATCTGTTCGACACAACAACTAAATCAATCAAAGAAATCTTGCAGAAGAAGAGGTCACAAGAAAAAAAGTAAAAATCATAGAGCTCTACATGTGTGCATATGCTTTTCTCAGGCTGATCAGTAAATTTGTGCTCCAATTATGACATGATTTATTATTTATTTATGCTAAGTTTCTAATTCATGAGTCGGTCTCCATGTTTATGTTCACATGTTGATGTCTATAGATTATGAATCCCCAGCTAATAGAATCAAAATGCCTTTTTTTTAGAATTGGTAACGTAAATCATATCGGACATAATAGATGCTCTAATCATTTTGAACTTGCTTATCTATTCTTTTGTTCTATTTATATGAATGTACAACCTTTTCTTGAGTCACTCTAGGAAGGCATTCATGTCTATGTATGCATGTACATCCTTTCACAGACTTTTGTCATTTATATATGTATTCATGTACAACTTTTTACAGCCTTTTCTTTAGCCACTCTATGAAGACATTCATGTCGATGTATGCATGTATATATATGAATGTGTGTTCCCTTACATCTCAGAACTGACAGGTTCACTAGCAAAAAAAAAAACTTACTTACAGTACATACTTTCCAGTTTTCAGTCAATGCCATTTTTTTAATCAAGAACAAGCTGATCTCTCGGAAGAACCAAGTGGTGGAACATGTGTGCATGTACAACCTTTTGTCATTACAACCTTTCATAGCCTTTTGTCATTCATATATGTATTCATGTACAACCTTTACTTTAGCCACTCGATGAAGACATTCATGTCTATGTATGCATGTATATATATGAATGTGTGTTCTTTACATCTCAGAATCGATGGTTCACCGAAAAAAAACCCCAAATTTACAAAGACAGCTTTCCATTTTTCAGTCAATGTCTTTTTTTTATTCAAGAACAAGCTGCTCTCTCGGAAGAACCATGCGGTGGAACTATTAAGGTAGTAAGTGAAACGTGATTAACATCTTAGTTTAGAGATCCTATGACATATTTTTATGTTCCTGTTCTGGACCTACTTCCTAACAAATATGGAGCCTATAAAATCCTGGGAATTTATGGCATTGGTTGTAGGTCTTAGATTTTTGACAATATCCGTTGTCTCGGTATACTCCTAGATTGAATATTAATATTAAGATTGTCAATTCACACTTACCTTACTTTTATATCTGTCAAATTTCTAATACATTGCTCTCATAAAACTAGAAAGGTTATGTGCTCTCACCTTTACCTCAGGTCCTCCATTGTCTCGCCTGCAGAGTTTATTTTCTCACTAGATTTGCATGCCGTTTCAAGGATGCCATGATAGATCCTTCAATTGTCTTTTAGATACTTTTTTTATCTGTATATTTTCAATATTATGTTACACGCTTAGTTTTGGAAGGATTTTGTTTTTACCTATATGTGCATAATCCTGCAAGTTCATTTGTAGATTTACCTAATGTTCATTATACCTATGTACTTCTTATTTATACGTGTGGTATGTTCATAATATTTACACAACTTTTCCTTTTATAGAACTAGATAAGCTTCCTATAGAAGAATACAAATAGTTTGTTCTCATATACAATGTAAAACTAATCACTCCAGACTTTTCGGTTATTATTTTTATGAAACCTTTTATGCCAATGTGATTTGATGAAGAGAACTGCTGGCCGCGTGTGCCACGCCGTCTCGATATGTTTTTTTTTCATGCCTCTTTTATTATTTTTTATTGTGTTTGATGTATGATGCAAGTTGTAGTCATTGACTGTGAATGAAGATGACGCTTTGTGGTGTTAAGATAGCCTAAAAATTAAATGTAGACTTCTATAATCCTCCTCCTTGCAACGTAAAATATATGTTACCTGACTCTGTTTTCCTTATTGCAGGATGGACATTATATATATATATATATATATATATATATATATATATATATATATATATATATATATATACATATATATATATATATACATACATACATATATATATACATACATATATATATACATACATATATATATACATACATATATATATATATATATATATACATATATATATATATATATATATATATATATATATATATATATATATATATATATATATATATATATATATATATATATATATATATATATATATATATATATATATATATATATATATATACTCCCACCTCTCATATACCACTTAAATCGTATGATGATACCTCTTTATCTATTTGAGCATACTTCAATAATGATTATAAGATACTCCAAAGCGAGTTTTATGAAAAATTTCATGAAAGTCCACTTTTTATAACAAAATTAGTGTACATACTTCTTTTATATATGAAAAAGGGTATATAACAAAAATAAAGGGCTCCAATAGAAAATTTTCAACCAAGTCGCATCGGAGTATCTTATAATTGGTATTTAAGTATCTTGAAAATGATAAAGAAGTATAATATATTCGTTTAAGTGGTACATTGAAGTGAGAGTACATACTCCGTGAGTGCAAGCAGGCGTCCTATATATATATATATATATATATATATATATATATATATATATATATATATATATATATATATATATATATATTGGGATCTTTCTTTGCACAAGAATACATGATTACCAATTTACCATAATGGTTTATCTATCGGCTTAGGTGCCCATGTTTTTTTAGCTTCTTTAACATTAATTTCATTTCTGTTTCCTATTCATTATGCCTATGTACTACTAATTGTGTCACTTGACTTTTTGTTTTCGTTATTGTAGAATTAGTTTTTTCTTTTTAGATATGTTAGGGTTTTCCATTGCACATGAGTGAAAAAAAGGTGATAGAGGTACCAGCTTAAGTGGCCACATCTTTTGATTTTAGAGGACTTCCTTTTGTTTTAGATTGGTGTTCGTTAACTTTGTGTAATGCTAATTTGTAGATGTTGTATGTTCACTTTTAGATACCTATATATATATATTTTGGGGATCTTTCTTTGCACAAGAATACATGATTACCAATTTACCATGATGGTTTATCTATCGGCTTAGGTGCCCATGTTTTTTTAGCTTCTATAACATTAATTTCATTTCTGTTTCCTATTCATTATGCCTATGTACTACTAATTGTGTCACTTGACTTTCTGTTTTCGTTATTGTAGAATTAGTTTTTCCTTTTTAGATATGTTAGGGTTTTCCATTGCACATGAGTGAAAAAAAAGGTGATAGAGGTACCAGCTTAAGTGGCCACATCTTCTGATTTTAGAGGACTTCCTTTTGTTTTAGATTGGTGTTCGTTAACTTTGTGTAATGCTAATTTGTAGATGTTGTATGTTCACTTTTAGATACCTATATACTACTGTTTTATCAATAGTTGTTGTTGAACCCATGTGGGGAGGGCTGCACCACCTAAAGATGCAATAGGTAAATTACTTACATATGAAATGAAAGAGACGTTAATAACAAATTTGCCTTATCCTTTTGCAAACCCGCACATGTTTTTGGTTCACAACTTATTTGACTTTATTTTTTTATTACATGTCTTCTGCACCATTAAAGTACATGTGCCTCGATTTATTTTGTACCCACTGTACTTGACTATTTTTTCTCTTAACAATATATATAGATTTCGTACTATTACGGTATCACATATGCTTTAGTAAGCCACACGATTATTTTGTAAAAAAAAATGCAGGCATATTATAATCCTGCAACCGCCATTCGTACTATGTCCGTAAATAAATTAGTTCAAGTTCCTGCAACCGCCACTCATGTATTGTTCTTGCTTCTTAGTCTGCTGAAATAGTTTATTTATTTTTTAGTATCACCTCTCGCATGATTTTTGCCATTCCTCATAAACATACTCTATTTTCAGGGCAATTAGTTCTAGTTAACTTTACTCTAGAAAAGAGAGCTGGATTAAAGTGCACAAAGGATACATCGGGTTACTTTAGGAGATACAATAGTTTGTCAATGGATGGAAGGTATAATGTTTGATAGATAATCACTACAAAATTTTTCCAACAGCAGTCCTTGAGTTACTATATGTAATGTTCGTTACAAATTATTCACTCTTTGCATCTGTCAATTTTTTTTGTTGTTATATCAATTTGCTATTGCCAGTTTGAAAGACTGTGTGGATTTGTTGGAAAGCATGAAGCAGAAGGGATTGCTTGATATAAAAAAGGTAGCACCTATTTTAATGGTCCAGTGTTTTTTTAAAATTTATCTTTTATAATGTCTTCTCCAGGTTCCTGATTTCCATCTATTTTCATAGTTAAATGCAGGTAAATTGAGTTTTCTTGCCTATCTTAGACTCTTAGTCATTGCATAAGCTTGCATACAGTACTCTATGAAAGGTATGATTGCATTAGTAGTCCATGAACGAGTATTCTGCTGACAGCACGAACTATTCTCAAAGAACATAATGCACTTATATTTAATGCTAGGTTCATCCACACTGTTTAATTTTGTTATGTTACTTCATGAAAGGTATGATTGCATTAATAGTCCATAAATGGGTATTCTACTGACATCACAAACTACTCTCAAAGAACATAGTGCACTTATGTTTAAGACTAGCTTCATCCACATTTTTTTTGGTTTGTTATGTGTCATTTTCAGTGTGCACTGATACTTTGTTTCTCTTATGATGATAAGAATCATGTTAGAATCAATCTTTGTGCTATGAATAGTTCGCAGAACTGTTAACTGTTGTCGCTTATTTAAGTTAACCAAAAAAAAAACTGATATAACAAACTTGCATGTCCTCTTGATTCATATGCTTGACAGGTACTGCTTTTGAATAACCGATGTCTACCCTTTGTCGAAGGCGACACCTCTCTTTTTTGCTGAAATTACCGTGTATACTTCAATGATACGACATAACATGAACCAGCCGCGAAAGTCACTTGGCATCATTGAACTTGGTGGCATGGATCATGCGGCAATAAATTTTGGAAAAGCCTTTGCACTGCAGGTCACACTTTTTACTACATGTGAATCAAAAAGAAAATAAACTATCAGCCTTCTTTGAGCATATATTTTTGTGATATCGTGAGACAAAAAAACAGATAGAGATATTGCTTATTATACAATATGTTTTATCATCTCATATGCTTCGACTATATCCTGCATGAGCATTCTATATTTTTTTTAGGCAAATATCATTTGGGAGCAATTGTGGAGGTTAAAAAGAAATGTTGTTGTTTCTCCTTTTTATTGCTCAAAAATGTCATCATTACATGAAATGAATTGATTGATTGCTAATAATGTGCCTTAAATAACTTGGACATATGTATAAAATTGATCTGCATGTTCTTTTTAGCATTCTTCAAATGAGCGTTGCAATGCTCATATAATATTTCTCTCACAAAGAATGAACTCATATGACTAAATTCTCCTGTTTTGTCTTCTCATTCTTCTTAACGCCAGAATTTCTCATCCTTACGGTTACAACACTATATCATACTGTACTAACAAAAGAACATAATACACACCATTATTATACGCGCATCATCATTTGTTAAAAAAAATACATATTCAGCTACACAGTTAGCTATCTATTTTCACGCGTCAATGACGCGGGTAACATACTAGTATCGGTAACGGAGCCAGATAATCTGGGACGGAACCGGATATCTGGCAAACAAGTTATCTGAAATCTGAATGTTCCCAGCACAGCCAATCTAATGCGCCAAACCCTAAACCCTCGCTGACTCAACCGCCACACCGACACTAGCATCCTCCTCTCTCCTGTCTTGCGCCGCATCGTCCTCCGCCTCCCCAGTCTCCACACCACACCGTCGCTGCCCCCGTCGCCCTACCGCTGCCGCATCCTCCTCCGCCTCCCTAGTCCCCACACCACACCGTTGCCGCCCCCGCCGCCGCATCGTCCTCTGCCCCGGCCGCCGCATCCTCCTCCGCCACGACGGTTTTTCCCCTCGCTTTCGCTGCCGCCCGCCGCCATGGCAGGCTCCTCCGGCGGTGCCGTCTCCACTTCCTCCCTTAGCAAGCCCGACCTGCGCCCTAACCGCAAGCAATTCAAAAAGCACCGCAAGGGTGAGGCGGAGGAGGGGGAGGACGGAGAGCAGCAGAAGCAGCCGGGGCCGGATTCCGCGGCACTCCTCGCCGCCGCCGACGACGCCGACTTCCCGAGAGGTAAATAGCTGCCGCGAAGCCCGAGCACCGTCCTTTTGGTGCGGCCTGGCTTGCTTTTGCGTGCCAGTTTTGTATTAATGCGGTGTTGTGTTGGGTGAGCAGGAGGATGCAGCCTTCTGAGCAAGGATGAGATGGCGGAGGCACGAGCTGAGGCCGAGGCGGACTTTGAGAAGGAGAGGAGAGGCAAGAGGAATAGAAAGGCCAACGCCTCATTTGGAGCTGACGGTGATGATGGCCTGGGGAGCCTCTTTGGCGGGGCCACCACCGGGAAGCTCCCGCGCTTCGCCAATCGCATCACCTTGAAGGTTTTAGCTCTCTGAAACCCTGTCACCGTGTGGGATTTACTTTGCAATCAGCCAATCCTTGTAAGATATGGACAGATTACCTGTTACAGCCAGTGGTTGTCAGGTTGTTGCATAACATTTTATGAGCGCATCAGTGGCGGAGCCAGGATTTTGACGATGGGGTGCGAACTTAAGATGCATCTATTCTAATAGAACAGTTCAAATGATATAGTATGGAAGTGAAATGTGACAAATTACATGTTTGTACTACAACCAACATCACAAAATATTTCACATAGCGTAGGTGATTCTTTGGTACATTGTTATTGAGAAATTAAATCATAATATATTTTTTGTGCTTCATCAGTATTGCAGTAGTTACCAATTTGGCACTGATGTGCAACATACTCAATTACTCAGATAGTGGTACAGAATTTCAGACAGAAAGATGTGAAAGCAACTTTAGACAAGTATTGTACATGTCAAAAGAAGTAGATGTTTCAGTACAGGTCTACAAAGTGTCAAAGCCAATGTTACAGTGCTTTTTCTTGAGCGACATATTTTCAAATGGAAACAGTGAAAGCATGTTTTGATATAGTATGTGTAATTTGACTGCAAAAAATTGTGTCGAGCAAATGCATCTGATATTTATCTCAATAGGAAACATGCTTGCGAATAAATTGACCAAGAGAACAAGAGCAGTTGTTTCTTTGAAGCAATATGGATATACTTTACCAGCATGACTCCTGAATCTCAGCCTGAATGCAATGCTCATGCTACGGGCTAGCATGCGTATATTTGACAATCGGTATCGAAATGCGAAAGCAAGAACCCTCATCGGTTGAGAAGGGGGAAGAAAGACAATACCTTAAACCCTTCCAGTGATTTCAGTCACCAATAGGAACTTGGAGCATTTCTTGAATTCCCCCAGAGGAACAACGAAAACCCAGACCAGCAGACCTCAGCAAACGCTGCCGCTGGCCGCTGTGCCCTCACACGACGCACGGCGCTGGCCGCTGCGCCCTTGGCCGGCTGCACTGCTGCAGGGCTGCTAAGGCCAGCCGAAGGAATGGGGAATTTCCGAATTTGGGGATGGGGTTGGCTTGGCCGACTGCAATGCTAGGGCAAAGGAATTTGGGGATGGTCAGTGGGGATGGGGTTGGGCTGCCGACTGCTGCTTGGGTCGTGGTGACTAGCCTTGGGCCGTGAATTTGGGCCATGTAGATAGAGCAGGAGAGCGGGTGACCAGGTGCGACAGCCCGGGATTGGGAGATAAGGTTGAAACGTGTATTTTAACTACACTTACTTAGTAAGTCTTACTAGTATATATACTTAGTATACCTAATAAATACAAGGTTTTTTGCCAAAAATTTTGGGTGTACATCTGTACACCCATGTCCCTATACTAGATCCGGCCCTGGAGCGCATGGAATCCAGATAAATTTAATGTTGTGATATGTAATTTGCGCCTGCTAGTTCAATTGTCAAACATTATTGGAGACATGTGCTCAAATTGCAAGTTTCACATGGTAGTTCCCAGAGGCGAATGTAAGTTTTCAGATATACACATTTTAAAATCTCAAAGGTACCTCAAAATTATGAATTACAATAAGTTGATCCTTACTTGGTATGTATCTTGGCATGGTAGCATGTGACGGCGGGTGGTCTGTGAGATGCAACATCAAGTTTATTTGAGGCCAAAGTTTCCCTCTGTTCACATGTGACCAATCTCCTATGCTTCCTATAATACAATTTATTAAGTGTAAGAGGATTGGCAAGAAAGTGAATTGTGCAATTCTTAAGATCAGAATTACTTGAGGCACGTTTTAGATTAGATATGGCTATCTTTGTATTGGATGATATTACTATGATCGTTTTGAATGAATGAACCGACGGAAACTCAGGTTGCTTTTCTTTAGCAAATGATCTCATTTAATTGTCAGCTATGTTTTCCATCTGATCTACATAAAGAAAACATGTGAACATGATTACACTAGGAACACTGGTTAGTTATGGGGTTTGTTGTTCTCATGTTGAGATTTTTGGATGATGTACTGCTTATTTGGTGAAATAGCCATGACAAGCATTCTTTTTTTTTCTTTTGTCAGAATATTTCACCAAATATGAAGCTTTGGGGTGTTGTAATTGAAGTTAACCAAAAAGACATCGTAGTAAGTCTACCTGGTGGAATGAGAGGGTTTGTTCGCTCAGAGGACGTGTCTGACATTGCTTTGCAGGAAAATCGTAAGGTATTGAATATTTTGATTTTTTTTTGGTATTTTCCTTCAAGTAGTGCGCAATTATTATTTTTTGTTTGCAAGTTGCTATCTAGTATATCCAACTGATATTGATATTTATTTTAGTTATGCTATTTCATTGTGAACAAGTTGGGTTCTTTTTGCAGGATAGTGAGAGCAGCATATGTGCTGAAGTTGTTCATGTTGGTCAGCTTGTTCCTTGTCTAGTCCTACGAGTTGATGATGATAAGAAAGAAGGAAAAGTAAACAGAAGAGTTTGGCTCTCATTGCGATTGAGCCTGATGTACAAGGGCCTTTCTCTGGATGCTATCCAGGATGGAATGGTATTTCTATTCACCCTAGTTCTGGATATGCATGATACCAGCTTAGCTCTTAGGAAATAACTGTATGAATTGTGGCCATTTTACTTGTGCATCTTAGTTCTCGATATGTATGCTATCATAAATCACAACCATATTAGTCTTGGGTTGCAGATTGACTACTCTAGCATAATGATAAATTGAACAAAACTTTGTATGCTTGCAAATGTTTATTTTTTTTGGGAAAAAATCCTCACACAGAAAACAACTAACACCCAACACAGGTGAGTGCATGCACCCAATCATGCAAATACATGTGAGAGCATACACCCAATCATGTGCACTTCCACCCAGTCAAAATGAAAGGGGAATGACCGAATGAGAGCATGAAGTGAGAACCACTAATACCATCACAGGAAACCTACTGCTCCTTCCTGTTTTCATTTTTTGAGGTAGTCAACATTTTGGTCAGGAAAATGGTAACTTTATTGCCACCCCTCACCCCCACCCATCTCCCTTTCTACCCCTCTCTCTCAATAAGGAGAATTTGTTAGACTTCTCTATAAATTTTGTGTATAAATAAAGGGGCTGTTTGGCTGATTGCCAAATTGGCTGCCACAACTATCGCAAAGTTTGGTCAAGACCTGATTTTTGACTGGTGAGCCATAGGGGTGAGAAAGTTAGGCGCGACCACAACTGTGGCAATGAACCAAACAACAGACACAAAGAGTTGAGCTTGCCTAATTTGGGTTTGGTAAAATGTGGCAGCGAACTTAGCAGCCTAGCACTTGCATATAAAACAATGAGAAACTTAATGGAACTCTGGTTTGTAATTTATAGTAAGTTGTTTTTGCTCACCCAGTAGCTTCTACTGTATCTAGAGTCTGCTCGATGGACTGCCCTTTATCTACCTACCCCTTTTTCGTAGTTACCATGTTAGATGGATTAGATTCTGAGCTAACTCTTGCATGTTTAATGGATGTCTGTGCGTATGTTTCTTAGGTGCTCACTGCACAAGTGAAAAGTGTTGAGGACCATGGTTACATTCTTCATTTCGGAGTATCCACCTTTAGTGGATTTATGCCAAAGGCTGACAAAGGTAGACATAAGCAGTAGCTCAATTTCAGACCACAATTACAATTGTTGTTTGTTCATAGATTACACATACTTAGATAACTGTGCACTTTATGCTAGCAGCTACTCAGACCGGTTATGTGTCCTTATAAGCATTATATTAGCAACAGGTCTAGCACTCTGCTATTCCCGGAGCTGCTTAGTAGCTTATGCCTTATAGGCTTATAGCGGTATAGGTGCTTATAATGTCAATAGTCCAACCTGTAGCACTTACATTTTGTGAGAAAACACCAATAAATTGCACATTGTCAAATGCTGATTATGATGTTCCTTTTGGGGAGGTACTCAAGAGTTGATCAACTGGTATTCTTTTACAGAAAATGTGAAGATTGAGAGCGGACAACTCATACAATGTGTTGCGAAGGCAATCGATAAAACTCGAGCTATTATTCACTTGAGTTCTGATGAAGACTTGCTTTCTAAATCCATTGTATGGTGAACCATTATTAGTCAGCAGCTCTTGAATTTCTTCTGATTTTGTGTGTGATACAGTTATCGCTAATTTACAATGCTGTTTTTTATCTAGATTAAGGATCTGAAAGGCCTTTCTATTGATCATTTAATTCCTGGCATGATGATCAATGCACGTGTTCATTCAGTCCTTGAAAATGGAGTTATGTTATCATTTCTTACTTATTTCACCGGAACTGTAAGTTTTTTCTCAACATTTTAATATTTTCTCTTTTAATTCTCTCATGATTTTGGTTTTACTGGACCGCTTGTTTAACATTTCACATTGTCATCTTTTCTTTCTCAGGCTGATATTTTTAATTTGTCAAACTCTTTTCCCTCTGGTAGTTGGAAAGATGATTACAGTAAGAATAAAAAGGTATTTATTAGTTTCTTCTCTGTAATATTGATAATTGTAGTGACTATGGAGCCTATAATGTTGGCATGGGTCAGAATTTTTTTCTGGGGTGTGAATGAGAGCAATATTTGTACCCATTTTGTGGTTAAACTGGTTATCAACTAAACTATGTTTTTTTTTAATTCTACTTTTTAGACCACTCCTTATCCAAGGTTTTGGAAACCCGAAACAGACCCAAAACTATAGGGGCCCGGTTCTGATTTCTCGCGAAAAACCGAAGTTTCAGATATTTGTTTTGGCATTTTTAAATTTCTGAAATTTGTTTTCCGCAGATTTGAAGTTTGGGATATATTATTTGTTAACAGTTTAGCTCTTTATGCTAGGTGTGTCTTTTCTTTCTGTTGAGAAAATATGTTGGTTTCTTACTCCTTACTCCTTAGGGTGCTCATCTGTTTGCATGGTTCCTCTAATAGTCAAGAAAGAGTTATTTTTAGTTGGAAATTAGTAACAATAGGATGCCTGTCCTGTTTCTGTGTTAAAATTACATTTTTGTATTGTTATTGAGCTAATTTTCCCAATAAGGGCGATATCGCTTTTTCCCACAAGACAAAACTCAACTTTCCTGGACATAAGTACATTTGGGCATGTCAGTGTACAACAACTTTAACAATTTGCAACAGTTATATCGATGAATTTGACTCGCAAATGTATGTTTAAAGTTTAAACACATGAAGTAGCTGGAGGATGTCTCGCAAGTTATGATGCATTGGTTTACGCCTTAAGGGGCTATTTTTTCATTGCCATTTGCCAACAATCAACTGTTGGGGTGCCACATCTCTAGCCGCAAGCCCGCAAAAGTTTTGCTAGCTGACCTATTTGTCAACCTCATAACCGGGGGCTAAAAATTGGAAAAAGCATGGCAACTATAGTGATTGCTTTGTTTGCCACATTTGTCTTAAGTGGATTGTGGCTGCAAACCAACCAGACACTTAGTCCACACATGCCAAAAGGACATGCTTGCTGGTAGTTTAATTGTCTAAGTCTGCATGATGATCCCTCCTCTTTCTTTTGTTTGCATATGTCCAGTTTTCAATCGATGGTCCTGTTGTTGAAAGTTGAAACATGTTTTTCCAGATAAATCACCAGGCTGTCAACTGTTTGATTATGATTTTGGACATTTTGAATGAGTTTTTCATTCCCCTTTGTGCTACAATTTACAGGTAAATGCCCGGATCTTATTTGTTGATCCGTCAACAAGAGCGGTTGGGCTTACATTGAGCCAACATTTACTTCGTCTTAAAGTACCCCCTATTGTAAGTTTTCTGGTTTTGCACGATCATTTTCATATAATATATTCTTGGATGTTTCCATTTATGCCTGCAAAGTTGGCTTTAGTCAAATATAGATAAAGCGACTCTCCTATCCTAGTCTTATTCTTTTGTGATTGGTGATTTTTTGCCCATTTGCAGAATGTTAAAGTTGGAGAAATCTATGACAATTCACGGGTGCTGAGGATGGATAAAAGGGCCGGTCTTTTTCTTGAAATACCCTCTCCAACTCCATCACCTGGATTTGTTAGTGTATGTTAAGCTTTGGTGAATATTCTCCTGTTTGTTATCATTGGAGGGCCTATTCTAGTGTTCAAAAAGATCCATTTTTATAGTGTATGTTCTGTTGTTTGTCATCATTGAAGGGCTTATTCTAGTTTTCATAAAGATCTATCTTAATATTTCGATTTTACAATTTGATCTTCAGATACATGATGTATCAGACAAGGATGTGAAGAACATGGATAAGAAGTTTAAGGAAGGCAGTATTTCACGTGTCCGTGTACTTGGGGTGCGACATCTTGAAGGAGTTGCAATAGGCACCCTAAAAGTAATTACATCTGGTCACTTAGTTTTCTTAGTGGTTGTATTTCTGAAAACGGAAACTGGAGGCATGATAACACCATTTGTTATTATATTTCTTGATTTACTTTTGAATATTCAAATACTTCACTTTTTGATGCTCAGCACACCTTCTTAGTATTCGATACACAGCTCGTGTTACATCCTAAATATTTTATTGGGGACCCAATTGACTCATCCACCTTTTTGACCTTTCATAGCATGTTATGTACCTTGCAATTCTACTCCATACGAGTCGATTATGCTGTGAATGGTAGTTCATATGGTTATAAAAGATCAATAATTCAATACATTGATGTTTTTGTTTAATTGGACGTGGGTATATACTTGATCCATGGAATTAGATTGTAACATAGCTGGATTTTATTTCTTTAAAGTGAACTTTGTTACAAAACTGAGGTATTGAATGAATCATGGGTGGTGATTTGATTGAAATAGTTATATTAGTTTCTGTAGTGCTGTTTAGTATCCCTGTTCATTAATTACAGTTGCTCCTTTTATTAATTATTTTACTACTTTGACTAACTTTGGCCCAAATTGTTGTGGTAGTAGTAAATTAATATGACAGCAAATTATCCCCATTCTCATTCTTCAAGCATGTGGCTATTTCTGTTTTTGTTCCATTTCTATAAAGGCATAAAGTTGGTGTCATCTTATGTATTTTTTAATACACCTGGAAAATCATTTCCCTGCCAGCTGATGCATGCTTAATATCAAATCATGCCAGCTAACATTTCAGGCAGTCTAGTTAACAGGCTTGTAGTTCACTTCAGATAAAATTTCTTTATCAGGTTTTCTTGAACTACTAAAAGAGATAGTATCTGAGCCTCTGAGGATCTCGATATTGCTATCTGTTTGCAGGACAGTGCATTTGAAGGATCTGTTTTCACTCATGCTGATGTCAAACCAGGAATGGTAGTGACAGCTAAGGTTGTCACTGTTGAGCCTTTTGGTGCAATTGTGCAGTTTTCCAGTGGTGTGAAAGCACTTTGCCCGCTTCCACACATGTCTGAGTTAGAACATGTTGTAAAGCCACCGAAGAAATTTAAGGTGCTATTGCCCTCTTTTAATTTCCATTGCTGATACCATGAAACTGCTGTATGATTAAGATTCATAATATGTTTGTGACTGACACCTCAATATTTTTTTGTTTCTTCTATGTAGGTTGGAGCTGAACTACTTTTCCGTGTATTGGGTTGCAAATCCAAGAGAATAACAGTGACATACAAGAAGTCTCTGGTACCTTTACTGTGCTCTTACCCTGGAAATTTCTACTTACCCTATGAATTGTTGTATATTGTATAGCACATGGTGGAATATTATTCTTCATCTTGTTCCTAATTCTTGTATAAACAAGAAGATTCCAAGATAGAAATCATATTTCCGTAGCAATGCTTTGGTTGCCTGAGTGGGCATCCAATAATAAAATTATGGATTTCTTTCAGGTCAAATCAAAACTTGATGTGTTGGCTTCATATGCTGATGCCAAGATTGGTTTAGTGACGCATGGATGGATTACTAAAATCGAAAAGCATGGTTGCTTTGTGAAATTTTACAACGGAGTTCAGGGTTTTGTTAGCAGGTTGATCTCTCAATTTCCTACTTTCGAAACTAGTGGAATTCCTGCGCAATTGCGTGGCTAGATATTGTAACATATTGTATTTGTTATATAAGTCTATCGCCTTTCGAAAATATAGTTATATTTGTTATACAATTGTAATAGTTATAATATATATACATGATTTATCTTTACCGTTATAATCTGGCCCCACAAAATAAGTGGTGTAGATCTTCTCTTTTTCCCCCTCTTGATTAATGAGAGAATTATAGGATTTTTGCTTTTTAATTATGATTTAAGGATTATTGTGGGATTTTCTAGACCTCCAAAGCGAATGAGGCACCTTGAGTAGTGAAAACATGCTCTTGTATCTTTGAAGTGTGTGAGTGTAATGAATTCAAATTTTGTTTCATAGTAAGTGTGAGGGTTATTTATCTTATACTGTTCTAGATAGCTACTATTGTTTTATTGAATTTGGTTCTGAAATATTTCCTTTCTCAATTCCTGGTGAATTTGTACTAGATCTGAGCTTGGGCTAGAGCCAGGTACTGAAGCTGAAAGTGTGTATCATGTTGGGCAAGTGGTCAAATGTAGAATTGTCAGTGTGGTCCCTGCTTCAAGGAAAATAAATGTTAGTTTTGCCATATCTCCTAATAGGTGAGTGCCCTCTGCCCTCTCTTGTTCTTTTTTGATTGTTTTGCTGCTCTCTTGTTCATACCTGGTTTTGTTTTACATGATGACGAGTAACTGGCAGGTTGATTACTCTTAGTACTTTCTGAATTTATATGAAGGTCTTTTGTTGATTCCATTTCCTGCCATCTTTCTATTTTCTTTTTAAAATGTTATATTTGGTTTGAAACATAATAATTCTTGATGGGGTGAGAGTTGAGACCCAGGTTATGAGCATGTGCTCATATGTATAATAAGATGATATGGTGGAGTGCAGTTTATGACATTTGAAATATTAGTCCTTGCCGAACAAAGTAATGCAATTGGTTTAGTTTCCGCTGCATCTGTTGAAACTAGGACGTGTTGGAGAGGAGGAAAAATAATAATAAATAACTTCTGTAGAATTTGAAATACATTTCTTTCTTTTGTGGGCTACAAGCAGTTAGGGAGGAATTCATCGTCAGTCCACTTTTTGTGAGGGCATATTTGATTCACTCAAAATTTTCCCTAGGCTTTAAGTCATGGCACCAAATCACATCCTCTTGCAAGTCTCATGCCACACCTCTTTTGTTCACCCATTGCAGAAAACAAAGATACGTAGCATCCTTCTCTCCCAAAACCAAGAAAATGGCACACCGTTCTTGGAAGTCTATCATTGGACTGTTAGATAAAACTAGGGTTTACTATTCACAACTTTGCATCTTATTCATTAATGAAGGAGATATATATAGACAAAGATACATGAGCCTCATGGGCTACAAGGGCCACATGGGCCAAGAGAGAGAAGGAGAGAAATATAGAATATAATACTCTTAACACCCCCCTTCAAACTCAAGGTGGATCAGGAGGATCTGATGCACTGAGTTTGAGTAGATGAAGTCGATGATGTTCTCTAGTCTGAGCTTTAGTGAAGAAATCTGCAACTTGGAGCTCTGAGGGAATATACTTGAGGGTGATGGTCAACTGCTGACAATGAGATCGCGTGAAGGATGCGTCAACACCAATGTGTTTTGTCAGCTCATGCCTGAACTGGACATTGGCAATTTGAATGGCACTTGTATTGTCACAAAAGAGAGGGTAGGATTGTCACAAGGGACACCAAGATCAGTTAAGAGCCATCGAAGCCAAACGATCTCGATGTTGTAGCGGCAAGTGCTCGAAGCTCGCCTCTGCACTAGAGCGTGACACATGATCGCTTCTTGGACTTCGGTGCAATAAGCGAAGTACCAAGAGAGATACAATAGCCGATGATGATCGACGATCGCCAGGATCACTCGCCCAAGTAGAGTCGAGTAAGCGTGGGTGGAGCCGACTCGAATCGCATAGAACGACGTCTCGACGCAGTTCCTCTCAAGTATCTCGAGACACGAAGAACATGACTATAGTGAATCGAGGTAGGAGCACCGACAAACTGGTGAGCACATGAACGGCATGAGCAATGTCGGCTCGTTATCGTGAGATAGACAAGGCTCCCAACAAGGCGACGATAGCGAGAAGAATCTGTCAGGTACACCGTCTCTGTAGGTCGAAGCCGCAAGTGAAGCTCCATGGGTGTGGCAAAGATCTGAGTATCGACCATCCCAGAGCGAGCAAGCGAGATCTCGAACATAGCGATCTTGAGAGAGATAGTAGCCATCACCATCAGAATGAACCTCAATTCCTAGAAAATAGCTCAATGGTCCCAAATCGGACATCATAAATTGTTCACTCAATTTCTTCTTGACAAAAGCCACGTGGTCCATGTCATCTCCCGTGATCAGCATATCATCTACATACAGAAGAAGCAAAGTACGACCTCGCTGAGAAGTGTGAACAAACAAGGCAGGGTCATGCTCACTCGAAGTGAAACCAGCAGCTCGAATCACAGAACTGAAACGCTCGAACCAAGCACGAGGAGCCTGCTTGATACCATATAGAGCACGTCTAAGGCGACAAACATAGCCTGTAGGAGCCTCAACACTTGGGGGTGGCTGCATATAGATCTCCTCATGTAGATCACCATGAAGAAAAGCATTCTTGACATCCATCTGAGATATAGTCTATGTGCGTATTCTTTCAAGAATCGCAATAAGAGTACTGATTTGTGGTCATATGAGCAATCGAGCAAAAGTGTCATCATAATCTCGACCATAAGCTCTTTGAAAACCTCTTGCAACAAGACGAGCTTTGTATCGCTCTACTGACCCATCTGATTTGTTCTTTATTTTGTACACCCACTTGCAAGTGATAGGAACAGCTCCAGACGGTAGCGGAACATGATCCCAAGTGCCCGTGCACTTTAATGCTGTGAGCTCCTCTGTCATAGCCAACTGCCACTCAGGTACACTGATAGCCTCCTGATAGGTACTCGGCTCAACCATCGCACTCAAGACGAGAAAAACCCCATCTCTCTGGTGCCTGAATAGAAGAACGATCACGTAGGGCATATCGTGATGTAGTAGAACGATTGTCAGATTCGATGGTACTAGCCGGAGGATCAAGCGGAGGAGAGGAGGACTGAGAATCAAGTGGAGGAGAGGCGGATTGAGGATCAGAAGAAACTCTCTGTCGGCGACTATAGTGGAAGGGAAGAGTGGAAGTGTTAGAAACTGATGGAGCTGGTGGAGAAAGTACATGAGAAGGTGAAACTGGTGGAGAAGGTGTATCTGGAGAATGAATAGGAGGTAGACACAAAAAGGAAGTGGAATCTGTGGAAGAAGAAGTGGGATGTGGAGAAGGATGATGAAAGAAAGGACGCCCTCATCAAAAGTCACATCACGAGAGATCTGAATGCGACGTCTTTGAGGATCATAGCAACGATAACCCTTATGCTCGGGACTATAACCCTAAAAACACACTCAATCGACCGAGGGCTCGGCTTTGTGCGCGCCACGAGGTGCTAGAAGGACATAGCAGACACAACCAAAAACGCGAAGATGAGCATAGTGAAAGGTGTGCTCAGACAGACCTCACGGGACACTTGCCTCAAGTTTAGAAGAGGGCTGACGGTTAATAAGATAGACTGCTGTAGAGACCGCTTCCCCCCAGAAGTGAGGGGACAAAGGAGGAAATGAGAAGAGTGCGAGCAGTCTCGATGATGTGACGGTGCTTGCGCTCGGCAACACCATTCTGAGCATGAGCACCAGGACACGAGAGCTGAGGAAGAGTACCCTCAGAAGAAAGAAACTGACTAAAGGCTGAGGAAAGATACTCTCCTCCAGAGTCAGAACGGAAAACACGAATGGAAGAAGAAAACTGTGTATGAACCATCTTAGCAAAAGACTGATAAATGGAAATCAACTGAGAGCGATGTTTCATAAAATAGATCCAAGTATATCGAGAGTGATCATCAACAAATATGACATAATAACTATGACCACCCTTCGAAACAAAAGGAGATGGACCCATACATCCGAATGCACCAAATCAAAAGGATCCAAGACCGAGAGGTACTCTATGGGATATGGAAGTTGTAGTTGTTTTCCCAACTTACAACCAGTATAATGAAAACTAGACTCAACAGTGACATGACCTAAGGAACCCTGGTGAACTAAAATGGTGAGACGAGCTCCACAAAGATGACCAAGTCGATGATGCCACTTGCTGAAGGAAGAGCCAACAGGAGACTGAGATGAAGACATAGCAGAAGACACCAAGGCCTTCGACGTACTGGTGGAAGGAAGATGTAAGGTGTCCAACACATAGAGACTGGGAGAGCCTCTACGGCGATGGCCAGAACCAATCACTCTTCTGCTCTGACGATCCTGAATGAAACAAGAAGAATCATCAAATCCAATGAAACAGTTCATATCAGTTAGTTGGCCAATGAAAGAAGATTTATAGATAGCTGAGGAACAAAAGACACATCAGGAACAGAGAAGCAAGATGTAGAGAGAATGCCCTGATGGGTAATAGAGCAAGGTGTACCATCGCGGTGTGAACATAGGTAGCATCGACCACGCGCCCACGAGCAACAAGCCGAGAGTCATCGGATGTGACATGAAACGAAGCACGAATCCGAACCCAAGGATGAGCGGCGCTAGAAGCGAAGGTGCAAGCGATGTCATAGCGACATCGATCCGAAGTCACAGGAGATGTGGATGTGTCGCGATGATCGCGCCCGATGAGTGCTCGAAGGCCCGAGAGGTGCTCCACGACGACGGTCAAATGGTCATCTAGCACGATAGGCAATAAGTCGATCTGGATGTAACTTGAAACATTTGTCAACATGATGACCAGTCCTCTTGCAATGGGAACAAACCAACACTCCTGTGGGTGTCACTCTGGGAGATCCAGATCGCTGTGAGAGACTCAGAGAACAGCATGTGGTGAGGATCCTGAGACAGGCATAAGGGAATGAAGACGTGTCTCTCTGCAATCAAACTAGAGAGCCGCGATCCAAAGTCGGTGGAGTGGGATAGTTGAGCAACCGAAATGTACTAACAGCTCAAACTCCGATCAAGCCCCATCACAAACCGATACATGAGCGTCACTGAGCATACTCATCTTTAGCAAAGACAAGATCGACAGAACAAAGATGACCTTGGTGTCATAGACTCTAGAGGACCGGTGATGTGAGTGAAAGCACTGTAATACTCCTCCACTGACTGATCAGGCTGCTGCTGAAGACTATGAATGTTCTTGAGCAATGTGAAGCGAAGAGCACCACTGGACTGAACATATCTCTTCTCAAAGTATGTCCACATTTGCTTGGCTGAAGTATGATACTCAAGACTCATCCGCAGAGAAACATCAACACTCAGCACAATGCCGGTCATGACACGATCATCTTCTTTCTGCCAAGCCTTTAACACCTCACATCACCGGTCTTCGGATCAGGAGGATCATCAGTTAAATGAGAGGCCAAACCATAACCCCTAAGAGTAGTCTTGACTGAGAAAGCCCATTCTCGGTAATTCAACCCATCGAGCTTGATGTCTGTAAACACTAGAGATGAACTGCCCCCCAACATCGAGTCGGACTTAGCCATCTTGACGGACCACAATCAACAATAGCTAGCAGCAGAGTGGTAAGCACTGTCAGCAGAGGAGAGCAGAGGAGAGGTGGGCAGTTGCGGACACGGATGACGTCGCCGAGCTGCTCCAGGCGGATGCTCCAGGTGGATGCTCCAGGCGGATGCTCCAGGTGGATGCTCCAGACGGTGGCGGTGGAGAAGCGAGAGCGAAACCAGATCCAGGCGTTGGATCGAGAAGGCGTGGATGAAGCGCAGATCCGCCGAGCTGCTCCAGAGCTCACGGATGGCGGCGGTGGAGATCCGGAAGTCGGCGGCGGATGCTCCAGGGATGCTCTAGGCGGATGCTCCAGGCGGCGGCGGTGGAGATCCGGAAGTCGGCGGCGGATGCTCCAGACGGCGGCGGTGGAGATCCGGAAGTCGGAGGCGAGGTAGAGCCTGCCGCCGGATCTGGTCGGGCGACGCGGTTGCCGGCTTGGAGCAGAGGCGGGGAGCTCGGGGATGACGCCGGCTTGGAGGAGAGGCGGGGAGCTCGGGGATGTCTTGCTCGGGCCTTGCGGCCCAAGCGGCAGAAGCCGGCGGCGGCGGTGGTAGAGTGAACTAGGGGCTAGGGTTACCAAATTGCTCTGATACCATGTTAGATAAAACTAGGGTTTACTATTCACAACTTTGCATCTTATTCATTAATGAAGGAGATATATATAGACAAAGATACATGGGCCTCATGGGTTACAAGGGCCACATGGGCCAAGAGAGAGAAGGAGAGAAATATAGAATATACAATACTCTTAACATGGACTACAGTGCAAGCACTAGTAGAACTATCACATGCTATTAAATAATTTACTGTAGTCATTTGTCTATTTGAAACCTGTGAGATTCCATTTAGTGCGATAGTTCATTGTTGAAGCAGAGAAGCTTTTTTGCATGTATGCAGAGTGTACACCTCTTATCACATGAGGCAACAATTGTTCCTTTCCTTCATTTCGTTTTTCACTACAGCTGTCTTTTTCTCTGGCTTAGGTTATTTCCAACACTTTCACTCCCTTTTTGGCTACTTCTCCCACCTGGGAACCATCAAAATTCTAGCTTTTAACCAGAAAAGGGTCCTGGCTCCCTGCTGGGTTTCTGACTTATACCTGGGTTTCTTCCTGGGCGATTTTCCTATTGTGTACCTTGGCAATAAAAAAATCACCATTCTGTGACCATTAAAATCACCATTCTGTGTTTTTTTCCTTCTCATGTAGGGTTGTTCAAGCTGAGACCGCAAAGCTGGGAAGTATTGTCTCTGGTGTGGTGGAGCGACTTACTCCTGCAGCTGTTGTTGTCAGTGTAAATGGCTTCTCCAAGGGAACGATACTTAATGAACATTTGGCAGATCATCATGGTATATCCTTATCTTTTGTATTTTGTGATTTGCGAGTATTTATTTGCATCAGGAAGCCTCTATCTCTCTCTCTCACACACGCGCACGCCAAATTTCTGATTTATCTGTACATTCTTGCTGTTCCGTTGATCGTGTCCATTTACTCTTTTCTCAATCAGGTCAAGCAGCTCCGTTGAAGAATTTGTTGAAGCCTGGTCACGAGTTCAACCAGCTTTTAGTTCTCGGTAAAGTCATCAAAGTTCTAGCTCTTTCGTTACTCAACTCATATCAACTAAAGGACAAACTTCCACCTGCTGTTCAGTTTCTGGGAGTATAATGTATTGATATTTATACTTGTATATTAAGAATTTGAGCAGAGTTTTACCATGGCACCTGACAGTAAATTGTCTATACAGTGTTATGCATGGTTCAGTCTGTATATAATGTGTTCCCCTTATAATTATGAACAATTTGTTGTTTCAAATCCTTTCTGATGCACTTCTGTTTTTTCTTCTTCATATGGATATTACTTCACAGGATTAATTATTGCTTTTCCCTTTTCGAAATCATGCTCTGCAGATATCGATGGCCAAAATTTAATTCTTTCAGCTAAGCACTCACTTATCAACAGCGCAAATGACATTCCATCAGAGCTATCACAAATGCATGCGGGAGCTGTATTTCATGTACAGTTCTTAATTTAATTTCACTTGTACTTTTAATGAGCAAGTCAGTTGACATTTCTTTCACTTTAGGGTTATGTTTGCAACATCATAGAAACTGGTTGTTTTGTTCGCTTTCTTGGACATCTGACTGGCTTCTCTCCCAAGGATAAAGTAAGCATTTCTCAGCTTTGTCGATCTCTTGTTTATCTGAAAAGAAAGCCTAATCTTTCTTGTTTCCTGAAGGCTGTTGATAGGCTGATAGAAAAGCTTTCCGATGCGTTCTATGTTGGCCAATCAGTTCGGAGTCATATCCTCAACGTATGTATAACACTTTCTTGTTGGCACTGTCATATTTTCGTCCTTCGTTGTTTGCATTCATCTGAATGGTTGTTCCTTTTTTATAGGTCAATGCGGAGTCTGCTAGAGTGAAGCTTTCACTTCAGCAGTCCATGTGCTCTTCACAAGATTGTTCATTTATTCAAGGATATTTTCTTTTGGATCAGAAGGTCATAATCCAAATTTTTTTATGTCTTACTCCAAGTTGAAGAAAAATCTTATCTGAATGCTTTCTGGTAGCTGGTAGCAAATTGGGATTTGGGAAAGGAATCAATAAACGGTGTAGATGAGAGCAATGATGGTGGGGTCATGTGAGGTGTAGGTCAAACCTGCAAGTGCAATCACTATTTCCTTGTGGAAACCTGTTTAGTTAAAGTAAATAGCTAACGTTGTTAACTATCTGTATTAATGTGTTATATTTTAGAGTAGTCCTACCAAATGTTTATGCCTCTATGTTTTAGATAGAGAATTCACAATATGCCACTGAATAACTACATGATTGTATGACTGGGTATCTATGGGCACATGTTGAAATACTACGAGGGCATATTTGAGAAGGAAATTCTAGTATCTCACAATAATAAATATCACATGATTTTAACTATTTATGTGCTAGAAACAATAGGGAAGCACAGACTAAATGTTGGTCCACAGATGTAGGATCTGGTACTAGGTAGGGTCATAACAATATTGCGATCCTAAAGATCTTAAGATCTGGACGACGATCCTGCTTCATTTTCAGCATCCTATGGTACATGTCGGGATCTAACAACCTTGTTTAACACATCATCTCCTATGTTGGCCTTGTTGAGTCCCTGTATCATTGCATAGGGATTGGCAATGTATCATGTGCAAACTCTGGGATGCTTGAATGGATCATGTTCGATAGATCTGATCATGGGATGCTTATAGCTTCCCTTGGGACACTGAAAAGCTAACTTTGCATGATTGAACAGATCATAATCTTCCCTTGTTGGTTCATGGTGGTGTTTGCGTATTTACACATATTTTACGCACTTCTTTGAAGCTGCTGAACCATTTATCTTGCTTCTATACATGCTATAAGCCAGACATGTCAAACTGTTGTTCGCCTTTTCTTTGGTTCTGTATGCCTCTGCTTTTGCAAATGTTAGGAGTGCCTTTTGTTATGTGTGTACACGTGTCAAGTTGCTCATGTGTTGTGCATGTGTCAGCTGTAGCCTGTAGGTCTTCAAGTCATACAAGATTTTAGGACATAAGGGTGTTTTTGTTGTGGCTCTTCATGTCACCCACATAATTTGGACATATGCAACCCTGTTGATCACGCCGGACCACGTCAAATCTGGTTCTCTAAATTTAGGCTTGCTTTGATGGAAATTATACCATCAGGATCTAGCTAACATCAAATGAAGGTTCAAGATATATCACCGTATTTGAGACTTTTGGACTTGTTAACTAATTTACTAGTTGTCTTGCAGCTTTATGTTTTTGATACATATTAACCTCATTCTGTAAGGGTGTTTTAATATGTAGACTTACAATTGGTGGTTACCTTCTTCGTCTAGATGGCGACACTGAAGTATTCAGGTCCTATTAGTTCTTTTCATGATTGGGTGAAGGCTTTTGGCGTTGGTAGCTTGGTCAAGGGGGAAGTGGGAGCAATAGAAGAATATGGTGTTATCCTTAACTTCAAAGACCATCCGGATGTTGTTGGCCTAATTGAACATCATCAACGTAAGTAACTCATTTTCTCTTTTGATGGCATATTAACTGTAATTGATTAGGATAATTCCGAAATTTCTCTTTTCCTTTTTTGCAGTTGGTGGCAGTACTGTAAAAGTGGGTTCTTCTGTGAAGGGTCTTGTTGTGGATTTATCTGATGGAGTTGTAAATTTATCCCTTAAACCAGAACTAGTTAGTAGTGCCAGCAATGATGGAATAAAGAAGGTAATGATAGCATATGCCTTCAGATATGAAATTCTAATTTGCCTCTACCATTACCTTTTGGCCACTTGTTAGTTCTTTGTGCAAAATTCCTGTGCATAGTTTATGCCTGCTGAGATATTTCTTGCTATTCTGTGCTTCCTATCTGCAGTGCTAGTTAGAAACTGCGCACATTAGCCTAAACTTTCAGCACTGTAGCTTAACCCTGGAACATGGCATCACCGTTCTTTCTCCAAATCTCAATTTGCATGGTTTTTTTTTCCTTTTAATTCAACATATAAACATCTGCAAGGTTACTCAATTTGCTAGTATTCTAATGGTACCAATTTCAGTTGCTTTGACGCCAACTTTTGATATCTCAGACTGGTTTGCATATTATACAAACTGTAAGTTAGATTTCTTGGTTGCACTTCAGAAACGTCACAGAGTTGCAGTTGAGGACTTGGAGCTTCATGAGCAAGTGAATGCAACTGTGGAGATAGTCAAAGAGAGCTATGCGGTGTGCAAATTACTCGACTCATCTGACCAACTTTTTAGTTGAATAAAAGATTGATTGCAGTCTACTTTTTCATTGTTTTGTTCAATCCAGGTTCTTTCCGTCCCTGAGTATAATTATGCAATAGGTTTTGCACCACTGATGGATTACAACTCACAACTGCTTCCTCACCACCCCTATGATAATGGACAACGGTAATCTTGTGAATTTACTTTAGTATATTGCTTTGATTATTTACTAGTTGTTAGATTGGTTGGAGACTGAGCGCCTCAGGGTTCTCCATTCTTGCTTGTATTTGTTCAGTTTATGGCGTTTTACATCGCTATGATATCTAAAGCACCCCTACTGGACAACAAGCTTTGAGATACCACTGAGGAAACTTTTTGAGCCTTTTTGTTTGTACTGTACGATAGAACATGTTAAAATTTGTCTCTTGCTGTCGACTTGTTGACACATGTTAGCATTTTAAACATACTATGTCAGTAATATGTTGGTGGGGCATGTGAGACATCTTGGGTTGTAAAGGACCCAAGATTGAGTGAACCTAGCTACGCTCGGCTTGAGCTCAAAATTATCATGGTTTAACTCTGAAACTGCGCTCAAGCTCGAATAAGCTCAAGCCCAAGCCCAGCTTGATTGAGCTCGGCAACAGGTAAACAATACAACAAAAATGATTATTCGTGCTCAAGACAAGGTTGACCTTGCTTGAATTAAGCTCGATGGCACTGCACATACTGCATGCTAAAACATGTAATTTAAGCCTAATCGAGCTCAAGTGTTGGATTGATCTTTGCTCGAGCCAAGCTGAAGCAGCTTGTGGAGCCCAAGCTTCTTTTTGCACCCCTAGACACGTTCCTGGTAGAAATATTGGCTCAACCTATCATGCCCATCTTTTCCTGGATGTATAATGTTCTGGATATTGTAACCTCGTGCTGTCATCATTGTTGATCTTTTATATCTTAATCCTTTTTTTTAAAAAGGAACTAAATCGAAGGATAATTAGTCATATAGATGGTTGTGTAGTCTGGAGTTCTGGATTTGGTTTGATAGCGGCTCGTGCTGTGGAGCTCCATGTTTTGTGTTGTCGTGTGTTGAGTTAATACTAGGAGGTGAACCTTTTCATGCTTTTAGAGATTAACAGACTGCCAAATCCACATCATTTACTTCAGCAGTATTGATTTTTAGTGGTTTTCTTGCAGTTTCTTGTTTTCGGGTGTTAATCCCCCCGCCCCCTCTTTGGGTATGCATGTAGTTACGGTTCTGAGTAATATTTCTTATTTTGTTTTTGTTGAAGCATTACTGTTGTTGTTGGAAGTATCCCAAGTTCTGACCCTTCTGGAAGACTTATCCTACTCCCAAAAGCATCAGCCCAGGCTTCTGGTCTCTCTAGTTCTAAAAGGGCTAAGAAGAATTCAGACTACAAAGTTGGTTCGCTTGTTGAAGCAGAGGTGCAGCTATTTTTTTATCTGCTTATATGATTGGTCACTCTTTACTCTATATTTGCAAACTTCACTTATAAATCCTATTTGGTCTCAGATTATCGATATCAAGCCACTTGAATTTCTTTTGAAATTTGGTGTCAATCTTCATGGAAGGATTCATATTACTGAGGTAAATGCTGGACTTTATTTGAAATGATTTTCTTATGCAATATTGGCTATGCCATTGATTAGTTAATGGTGATACATTTCTGATTTGTTTCAGGTCCTTGAAGATGATTCCACCGAGCATCCTTTTAGTAAACTCAGAATTGGGCAAAAGGCCCATGCAAGAATTGTTGCAGAAGCTGAACATTCAGGAAAGAGTGGCAAAATTTTCAAATGGGAACTATCTATAAAACCGTCTTTGCTTAAAGGTATGCTGTACTTGGAGTCTCTTCTATTTGTCTATTTCATAATACATAACCATCTCATATAGATGTTACCGCTTGGTCCGCTTCTCTTTAGTTTAGTTTATCCGTAGGTAAATTTTTGTATCTGCACGTTTCTATTCTTTGTTGTATAGTGTTTATATCTTGTTGGTGTTTTTTATTCTTTGCTTGACTTACTTTCCTGATTGTTGGATTGTTTTTTACTGGAACCATTGAACAGGAGAGTTAGAAGAATTTTCTTCTAAAGCAGAATTAAATCATTCAATTAATGACATCGTCCGCACTTATGTCGTCAAGGTGGATAGAGAATGGGTCTGGTTAACTGTATCAAGAAATGTTATGGCCCATTTATTTATTCTTGATAGTTCAGCTGAGCCTCGTGAACTAAAAGAGTTCCAACAGCGTTATTGTGTTGGCCAAGCAGTGAAAGGACGTGTTATTGGGGTGAACAGGGAGAAAAGGCTGTTGAGGCTGAAAGCACTTGATAGCCAACTAAGCCAAGGCATGCCCGAGAACATAGATGAAATACAAAAAACAGTCGCGCCAATTGCTGAACATACAAAGCAAGGAGATATCATTGGTGGACGCATTCAAAAGATTTTACCCGGTGTTGGTGGGCTTGTCATTCAGATTGGACCTCATCTTCATGGAAGGGTTCATTATACTGAAATTATTGATTCATGGGTGCCAGAACCCCTGTCTGGATTCCATGAAGGCCAGTTTGTGAAGTGCAAGGTCCTGGCTGTAAGTCGCTCATCTGAAGGATCTGTCCGTGTTGACCTATCACTCCGCTCATCAATGCTATGCACAAATTCTAACCAATCGAGAAGACTATTTGATGATTCGTAAGTGCTATAGCTCATGAAAATATCTGTTCTGATTTAAAAGAAAGTAATGAACAATGATCTTTTATTTGTGCTAAAGATGTTTCTTTGTGTCGAAAATCCATATGGCGATTGTGTTCTCCAAATTGACCTTAAATATCAAGTATTAACTCTGACCAGCCATAACTGTGTTTTTGGATGTGGGGAGTTGGGCTGAGATTCTTTCTGCAAATCCAATCCCAACCCAATCCCCCACATTGAAACAGGCCTTTTAGAATGTTGAACATTTTAGGCAAAATCTTACGGTTGCAATTTTCATAAAACATATTATGTCCACCACATTATGTGTGACATCTTTGCTTTGTAGGGCAACTTCTACCCCCCGGTTTGAGAAGGTCAATGATATGTGCCCCGGCAAAGAGGTTAAGGTATATTTTTTTCCATCTTGTAGTAATTTGCTTTTGTTCGAAGAATTTAAATATCGAAATATGAACTCGATGTAGTGTATGAACAAGACATAGCTTATCACTCAGGCACTGTCTAAAAGATACTGGGTATCATTCCTGAAAATTCAATCATGTGTCTTTATCCATTGAAAAGCTGTAAATAGTGTTGGCGGCAGGAAAAATCTCTACCGGTAATCATTGGTTCTGCGGCCGGGTCCGGATACAAAATCCCTACGGTTTTCCCGGTTTTGCAAGTTCAAATTCTAAATTTCAAATTTCGAATGGTTTTTAATCAAATTCAAGTGGATTTCATCGGGTTTTACCGGAAAACCGTGCAGAAGGCGATGGTGGTTTGGGATTCTGCCTGACCGCCGGTGATGTGATCCCTGGTTGGCGGCAATCTTCATACAACATTTTTGTAATAAAAACTTGGGGCGAATTATCTATAAGCTGTTATACCTGTTAGAATAAACACTTGATGGATTTGTTTGAGCTCATAGAGAGAGCGATGAAGGCAACAAGCTATATTAACATAACACCCAGGGGGCGGCTGTATGTAGATCTCACGTAGCTCGTCATTGAGAAATGCATTCTTGACGTCGAGTTGAGAGATAGGCCACTGTCGAACAGAAGCCACCGCAAGGGGAGTGTGAATATCGGGGAAGAGTACCTCGCTTTCGGTGAAAGCAACGCTGCAGAACAGACATGTACTTGCCAATGAGTCGAGACGGAACACACGGCGAATCAAGCGAGTGCAAACCATGGTGGCGATATGGTAAATAGAGAGAACCTGACCGCGAGAGAATATGAAGTAGATCCAAGTATGACGAGAATAATCATCAGTAAAAATTATAAAGTATCGATGACCCCTTTCGAAACGAAGGGAGTCGGACCCCAAACATCGGAGTGAACAAGATCAAAAGGACGAGCAGAAATAGAATCACTAGAGGGATAGGGGAGCTGCAGCTGCTTGCCAAGCTTGCAACTCATACAATGTAAAGAGGTGTCCCAAAAAACAGACCCAAGAACACAATGACCTACTAGTGACGATAGACGTGATCCATAGAGATGACCCAGATGGTGGTGCCACTGATCGAATGTAGTGGAGGAACTAGAGGTAGTGGTAGTGGTTGACTGGCTGGTGGAGATAGCGGAAGGAAGATGGAGCCAATTGAGCTTCCAAAGACGCTACAAATCATGGTACCTGTTAGATTATTAGAGAGAATAGTGAAATAGGGACTGAATGCTTGAATGTATTGCAAGAGCCTAAAGGGCAATATATAGTGTACAAGTGAAATCCTAGAGACTAGAAACCCTAATCTAGACTACAATTACATAACTACCCTTACATGACTATTACACTAACATGACTATTACACTACTACTCTTAACACCCCCACTCAAACTCAATGCGTATGCAATAGCATTGAGTTTGAAAATGACAACATTAAAAAGAAGAAGATAAATCCAAAGTCCGAGCTTGAAGATGTCGTCGAAGCATGCAACTCTTGAACAAAAAAGTCCTTCGGCTCTTCACATACAAATGTCTTGATTTGGAGAGGTTGAAACCGACAGGAATAGAGAGATATGTCAAATCAAGCCGATGAAGAGAGAGAGACGAAGACGAGAACCAGATCCGCCCACCTAAGAAGTGAGGTGATGGTGTCGAATCTGGCGCTCGACGAAGGCAAAGACAACGGACCAGATCCGCCCGCCCAAGATGTGAGGTGGCGGTGTCGAATCGGTGCCCGACGAAGGAGAGCAGATTGATGATAACGACAAAGAAGGCCATTGGTCAAGAGTCGCAATGATGCGAAGATGTGTAGCAAGATGGCTACAAGAGAGGACCAAGAGGGCAAGGTCGCATCAACAACGATGATGGGGTGACCGCGCTCGATCAATGGACGGACATGACAACCGAAAAAGGAAAAAGCAATCGGTGATCGACAAAGGATATGATGAACTGACACGACTTTGACGAACTCAAAGAGATGTAGTGGACTTGGATGGACTCGATGGAATTCAAAGGAAATAGACTAAAGATACTATCGTGAAGAACAGATATTAGCAATTTGGATACTTGTAGAGATACAAGCATTAGCATTGATGACACAAGCACCAACAAAGAGAGCTAGGCTAAAGACACTCGGCGCAGCAAGCAATTGATCAGAGGCAAGCAATCAACAGAGCGGTCACGGTTAGTATCAAGAGCGAGGAAGCGATGTAGTTGGGAGTTGCGGTTGGTACTAAGGATCAAGCAATACCAAAGCAGAACCCACGAGCGAAGCGAGCAAAGTCTCTGGCAGCAGGGCATTCTCCAGGTGACGTCGGCGCAAATCTGGAGGGGAGGCAAGGCAGATCCGGAGCAGCGGGCCTGAGGAGAGGCAGACACAACGCCGGGAAGCAGGTGACCCGAGGCGGAGTCGGCGTGGACGAGCTCCGCCGGCCAAGAGAAGGCGGAGGCCGTGGCGCCCGCCGAGGCGAGAGCAACTCGGGCGGCAGCGGCCCCGATCGAGATGACCCGGCAAAAGTTGCGAGCCGGTGGCGGCGCCCCAGCGATGGAGGAGCTTAGGGGCGGCGTGAGACGATGAAGAAGCTTCGTCGGGAAGACGATCTGAGCGGATCCATGGAGAAGACTTGGAGCCACCGGTGCAGACCAGATCCGGCGGATCTGAGCGAAAGCCAATGACAGCGGAGGTGGCGGGGCGCGGCCTCGATTCCAAGTGCCTCCGCTCGGTACGATCGAAGGCTCCCTACCAGATCCGGCGAGCCTTGACCGCCACCACCATCCTCTCCGCCAGAGCGAGCACGAGTGGCTTGCTACACGGATCTGGAGGAGGACATCGCCCGAACGAACTCGAGGAGGTGTAGCGGCGCGGATCCTCAGCCGGGCAAAGATCCGGAGCTCGAGGAGACGTCTGGCGCGGATCCGCGAGCAGCAAGCAGAGGAGTCGATGAAGGCGAGGCGGCGGAGCGACGCCGGATCTCGCCAAGGCTGTGGATCCGGACGGAGAGCTCGGATCCGCCGGATCCGGTGAAGTCAAGGCGAGGCGACGAGGATCCGGAGGAGGAAACGCAGCGATCTCGGCGTCGGATCCGTGAGGGGGCGGGTGAGCTCGATCATAGGGGCGACAACCGATGAGCGAGAGAAGAGTAGTCGGGCTCGGCGAAACGCCGAAACAGTTGAAGACAGCTGCTGCTAGGAGTTGCTCTTCTTTGGGACATGAGATGGCCGCCCGGGGTGAGATTGTTCCTCCCGGGAACAGCGATAGAGAGGAAGATGATGGAAGCTAGATCGTGGATCTAGGCTCTGATACCATGTTAGATTATTAGAGAGAAGAGTGAAATAGGGACTGAATGCTTGAATGTATTGCAAGAGCCCAAAGGGCAATATATAGTGTACAAGTGAAATCCTAGAGACTAGAAACCCTAATCTAGACTACAATTACATAACTACCCTTACATGACTATTACACTAACATGACTATTACACTACTACTCTTAACAGTACTGAGGGCCAGTATCAAGCAGAGTCCCCCTGCGGTGGTCTTGAACATAACAAGAGTTATACTCAAGAACAACATTGCAGTTGTGATTGGTGATCTGACCAGCTGACATAAGCTGCATAGTAAGCTGAGGAACCTGAGAGACTGTAGGAACATGAAAAGAAGTGGAAAGTGTGTCTCGGTCTGCAATAGGAAGAGAGGTACTATTTGCAGTCTGAGTAGTGGAAGGAAGAGCTGTGGCACACAAAAGTGAGGTGGGTAGAATCTGGTGTCATGTGAAAGGAAGCACTAAAGTCTAAGATCTACGGAGATAAGATACCCGACGAGGGAGGAGGTGGAGGCGAGGAAGATTGTTGAGAAGCAAGGGCCAGACAAGCGTAACCCGAGGAGTCCGAGGACGAGCCGACACAGAGGCACTGGAGCAGGGAGAGGAGCTGCTGCGTGGCGTCACCAGATGAGCTCTAGCGAGAGGCGCTAGCTCTTGAGTGGGAGGAGCCTCTAGAGCTCTTCGGGGGACGTCCACCCCGGCGACCCTGGTCCCTCCTCCGCTTGTAGCAGTCTTGATACCTGTGGCCGCCATGCTAGCGAGAGGTGCGATAAAGACCATGAGAGAGGCAAAGAATCACGTGGTGCCGGAGGCCGGAGGGACCACGATAGGTGCTAAAAAGCGAGCGAAGGAAGCAATTGGCAAGACAAGACAACCTGTATTTGAGCCGCGCCACGATGACGAGTCTCCTCAGCACAAACACTCGTGAGAGCCTCCACCAAGGTCGGGTGCTGGTGTCGAGTCAGGAGCTGAGCACGCACAATCTCGAACTCAGGTCGGCGACGCGTTAGAAAGTCGTAGAGACAGTGAGTCTCCTGGTGACCGAGGAGCCGCACACAACACGGACAAGTTCAGCAGACATTCGGCCCTAGAGAGTTGAGTTGATGCCACACCTTAGACATATGTTGGTAGAAGTCATCCACAGTGGCATCGAGTTGCTGAAAGGAATGCACCTGGTGCACGACGGAGAGGTCTATAGCATCACTCGTCGGCTGACAGTGAGCTCGGAGGTACTCCCACATCACCTGCGTCGTTGACAGCTTCGCCACATCCATGGAGAGACACGGGCATGCTACCCATCAGGATGGTGATAGCACGACCTTCGGCATCCTGCCATCTCTCGTAGGTGTGTAGCTCGCCGGTAGAGTTCGAGCCTCTCTGATGCAAACATGGGCGGTCTCTGGGTAGCTCGATCCGCGCGTGAAAAGTGGCGAAGCGGTGGCGTAGGGCGAGGCGAACAAGGGTGCTCGCCGGTGAGATGACCCCAGAGGCGCTGGCCGTTGAGATGAATCCTCGGTGAACGACCCAGCTCCACGAAGTTCGCCCCGTCGAAGCCGGCTGGGAAACGGGATGGCGAAGGAGCCTCCGACGATAGTCATTAGTGGAGACTGGATCGGATCTGTAGTCGGGAGGTGGCGTGCTTGGAAGTGGAAGTCCCAGGCAGTGGCTCCAGATAAGTTGGGAGCCGTGGAGAAGCCGGAGCCGGAGTGAAGCTGAAGCTGTCGGCTTCATGTAGATCAGTGGAGCTGGAGTGAAGCCGAAGCCCCCGGCTCCACGTAGATCGGTGGAGCCGGAGTGAAGCCGAAGCCACCAGCTCCATGTAGATTGAGCGAGCACGCCAGGCGATCGGGCTTGGGGGTGGCGGTGGTGGCGTCGAGATGGAGTTCTAAGCGGCGGCTTTGGCGCTGAGTCGTGGGTGGTAAGTGGCTGCTCGGCATCGACGGCGGTCTAAGCCTGGTCGGCTCGGGACGGCGTGGATTTGGTGGTGAGAACTCTGTTGGCGGCGGGCGGGCGTCGGATCGAAGCAGCGGCGGCTCGTGTAGGAGCAGAGTAAGCGTGCTTGTGGTGCGGGGAGCAGAAGGGCACTGTAGGAGCAGAAGCGTTGCTCGTGTAGAATAGACATTTGATCTATTCCAATGGGCGAAAAGGCCAATATATCATGTACATGGTAGGTCAATATGCAAAGAGCACTCTAAACTATATACATATCTAACAATACCTGAGTACAACCGACCAATTTTTTAATGTCTTGTCTAAAGGAACTTGGCACGCGTTGGAAATAGTCATGCATAAGTGATTATAAGATGTTACATTTTAGTTTTGGACTTAAAAACTTTACTACTGAAAAATGACGTTGCATGCTTTTGGCCTTACTATTTAGGGCGATGAGCATCTAACTAAGCTGAAATTGCTGCCAGTGTAATGTGCTGAAGAAATGTAGTTAGTTTTTCGGCTACCTGGCTATGTGATTTTTTACCGTTGTGATTCATATTAGGAGTCTCTCTCTTGGTCTATGTAGCCCATGAGGGCCAACTAATCATGTTGATATATATATCTTCTCAATAATGAATAAGCTGCACAGTTGTGAATATATTTGCTCAATAATGAATAAGTTTAGTCTCGCTTTATCCTCCATTTTTGGTACTACTTCTGCTAATATTCCTTTATCCTCTGTTGTTGGTCCATCTACTCTTTGCCCTTATGCATCTACTTCTGTTTCCAAGACTTTTCCTCAATGACATCATCGCTTGGGGCACTTGTGTGGCTCACGCCTCTATCTTGATTCATCAAGCTGTTCTTGGTCCGGTTTCTGTTGATACCAATTTTCAGTGCAAGGGTTGTAGACTTGGCAAGCAAGTATAACTCCCATATCCTTTAAGCTTTTCTAGATCTGATCGTCCCTTCGATTTGGTCCATTCGAATGTGTGGGGTCCTTGTGTCGGGTGCTTCACTCCCATGACTGTTGGTTCAGGGGCTTCTTTCCATGTGACGTATGATGCATCTTAGCTCACATCATGTCGTCCTGCTGTAGAAGGTATCAAGATTCAGACAGCTGATGGAACGCCATGCATGGTCACTCATCAGGAGACTCTTTCCACCTCCCACTTCGTAGTTTCAGATGTCACACTTGTCTCTATGCTCTCCATGAATCTCATCTTTGTCGCGCAGCACGCATATATGAACTGCTTTGTTGGGTTTGATGATAGCTCCTGCTTTGTGCAAGATCGTCAAACATGAGTTGTCATCAGTACAGGTCATCGTAAGAGGGGTTCTGCAGGGCTCTATGTTCTTGACCGTCTAAGTCTCCCTTTATCCTCCATTTCTGGTACTGCCCCTGCTAATATTCCTTTATCCTTTGTCGTTGGTCCATCTACTCTTTGCCCTTCTACATCTACTTCTATTTCCAAGTCTTTTCCTCAATGGCATCATCGCTTGGGGCACTTGTGTGGCTCACGCCTCTCTATCTTGATTCATCAAGGTGTTCTTGGTCCGGTTTTTGTTGACACCAATTTTCAGTGCAAGGATTGTAGACTTGGCAAGCAAGTACAACTCCCATACCCTTCTAGCTTTTCTAGATCTGATCGTCCCTTCAATTTGGTCCATTCGAATGTGTGGGGTCCTTCTAGCTTTTCTAGATCTGATCGTCCCTCTTCCAAGCTTCAGGGCAAGTGTCCTAGTGATATCCTATACAGAGCACCTGTTCGCTATGCTCATCTTCATGTCTTTGGTTGTGTCTGCTTGCACCTCATGAGCGCACAAAGTAGAACACACAGTAGATTGAGTGTCTTCTTGGGTTTTATTCCTGAGCATGACGGCTATCGTTGCTATGATCCTTAGCATGTCGCATTCGCATCTCTCGTGATGTGACATTTGATGAGGGTCGACCATTCTTCCATAGATTCTAGCACCTCGTGAGCGCACAAAGTAGAGCGCATAGTCGATTGAGTGTCTTTCTGGGTTATAGCCCTGAGCATAAGGGCTATTGTTCCTATGATCTTTAGCACGTCGCATTTGCATCTCTCATGATGTGATCTTTGATGAGGGTCGACCATTTTTCCACAGATTCCACATTTGTGTCTACCTCCTATTCCTTCACCGGACTTACCTTCTCCAGATACATTTTCTCCACCACCAATTTCATCTTCTAGTGTGTTTCCTCCGTTAGTTTTACCATTTTCTGACACTTCCACTTTTCCCTTTCACTATAGTTGCCGACAAAAAGTTCCTTCTAATCCTCAGACTTCCATTTGACCCTCAAGCCAGTACCATGGTCTCTGATGATCGTTCTACTACATTACGGTATGCTCTACGTGATCGTTCCTGTATTCAGGCACCGTAGTGATGGGGCTTTTTTCGTGCTTGTGCAGTATCTGAGCCGAGTACCTATCAGGCGGTAGGCAATATACCTGAGTGACAGTTGGCTGACTGAGGAGCTTACAACATTAGAGTGTACAAACACTTGCTGCCATCTGGAGCTGTTCCTATAACTTACAAGTGGGTGTACAAGGCTCGTCTTGTTGTAAGAGGTTTTCAGCAGACATGTGGTTGATATTATGATGAGACTTTTGCTCGAGTTGCTCATATGATTACAATCCATACTCTCATTGATGTTGCAGCGGTACGCTCATGGACTATGCAGATGGATCTTAGGAATGCCTTTCTTCATGGTGATCTACACGAGGTCTATATGCAACCACCCCCAGGTGTTAAGGCTCTTGCAAGCTATGTTTGTCGTCTTAGAAGTGCTCTATATGGGTCTCAAGCAAGCTCCTCGTGCTTGGTTTGAGCGTTTCAGTTCTGTGATTCGAGTTGCTGGTTTCACTCCAAGTGAGCATGACCCTGTTTTGTTTATTCACACTTCTCAGCGGAGTCGTACTTTGCTTCTGCTATATGTAAATGATATGTTGATCACAGGAGATGACATGGATTATGTGGCTTTTGTCAAGAAGAAATTGAGTGAACAGTTTATGATGTTAGATTTGGGACAATTGAGCTATTTTCTGGAGATTGAGGTTCATTCTGATGGTGATAACTATTACCTTTCTCAGCATCGCTACATTCAGGATCTGCTCGCTCGCTCTGGTATGACTGATACTTGCATTGCTGCCACACCCATGGATCTTCACCTGCAGGTTTGTCCTACAGACGGTGTACTACTGACAAATCCTTGCCGTTATCGTCAGCTCGTTTGGAGCCTTGTTTATCTTACTGCCACCAGACCAGACATTGCTCATACTGTTCATGTGCTCAACCAGTTTGTTAGTGCTCCCACCCCACCTCAGTTCACTATGGTCATGTTCTTCGTGTGCTGAGATACTTGAGGGGAACGCGTCTAGACGTCTGTTCTATACCAGTTCTAGTTAGCTCCAGCTCCACGCTTACTCTGACAACGCTTGGGCGAGTGATCCTGTTGATCGCCGATCTATCACTAGCTACTGTATCTCTCTTGGTACTTCGCTCATTGCACGAAGTCCAAAAGCAGATTCATGATGTCCTTGTTGTAGTCTGAGATCGAGCCGAGCCCTTGCCGCTACCCCCTCAGAGATTGTTTGGTTTCGATGGCTTTTGGCTTATCTTGGTGTTATCTGTGATAGTCCTAGTCCTTTGTTTTGTGACAATACAAGTGCCATTTAGATTGCTAGTGATCCGGTCAAGTATGAGTTGACAAAGCACATTGGTGTTGATGCATCGTTCACACGATCTCATTGTCAGCAGTTGACCATCGACCTCCAGTATGTACTCTTAGAGCTTCAAGTTGTAGATTTCTTCACTAAGGCTCGAGGCTCGAGAACAACATCGGCTTCATCTATTCAAACTCAGTGTATCGCATCCTCCTGATACACCTTAAGTTTGAGAGGGGGGAGGGGGGTGTTGAGTCTTGTACATATTAGTAGTCTCTCTCTTGGTCCATGTGGCCCATGTATCCTATATATCTTCTCAATAACAAATAAGCTGAACAGTTGTGAATAGCAAAATTCTTCTCTCATTATTCTAACAATTTTTACCTATTAGTATAAAGTATATTTTCTATACGGTGTGGTAACGTGATGTGCTGCTAACTTTGTAGGGCTATGTGAAGAATGTGAATTCCAAAGGATGTTTTATTATGCTGTCTCGAATGATTGAGGCTAGGATTATTTTATCAAATTTATCAGATGAGTATGTTGAAAATCCTCAGAAGGATTTCCCGGTTGGAATGCTTGTACATGGAAGGTGAGATCTTGCCATTTACGAATGCATGTATAAAATGCAAAGATTTTTCTTTCATGGATCTAATGGAAAAACCATGCAGGGTCTTGTCTGCAGAACCAGTATCAGGGAAAGTTGAGGTATCACTTAGGAAAAGCACTGCTAGCAAATCACAAAAGTTGGATGACATTAGTTACAGTGATCTGCTTGTTGGGGACATCATTGATGGTCAAGTTAAGCGGGTTGAATCATATGGGTTATTTGTGATAATCCAAAGCAGCGAATTGGTATGTGTTGTCTTGTTTAGACTCTGCAAGTGTTTGAGCTCAGTAATTTGTATGCTATGTTAATCTTCTTTTTGTAGGTGGGCTTGTGTCATGTATCAGAACTTTCTGATGAACCAGTCCTTGATATTAACTCTTGGTACAAAGCTGGCGATACAGTTAAAGCCAAAATTTTGAAGGCAAGTTTTATCTGTTGTCACAGCGGTCTTGCCATTGTATGTGTGTTAAAAATTCACTTCCCCTTTTTACATTCAGATTGATGAGAAACGACATCGAGTATCCCTTGGAATGAAGAAATCTTACTTTGACTCTGATCTGACTGATGATGATGATGATAACGAAAGGGTTCCTATGGACATCAGTCATGCCCCTGAGATGGCTGGAGATCCGAACAATGCCTTAGTTCTCCCTGAACCAGACTCCAGGGCTTCTGTGCTGCCACTTGAGGTCTCCTTGGATGAATCTGAAGTTTCTGACCAAGAGGATGATAATAAAGGTCATGAAATTGCTAATGGAACTGAAGCAAATGTTAAAAAGAGCGAGAAACGGTTAAAGGACAAGGCGAGGAAACAAAGGTTTCCAGACATTTCATCCATCTTTTATGTGCTTGTACCATCAACATAGGCATCACAGGCTTTTACATCTTGACATCCTGTATTATTTTTTCAGGGAACTAGAAATCAGTGCTTTGGAGGAAAGGTTTTTAAAGAAAGATATACCGCAGACTCAAGATGAATTCGAGAAGGTGGTCAGGAGCTCTCCAAACAGTAGCTATGTCTGGATAAAGTATATGGCATTTTTGTTAGACCTTGCAGATGTTGAGAAAGCACGCGCAGTAGCTGAAAGGTAAATCTGCAGTCCAAGAACCATTGTTTTAGATATTGTTTCGAATAATCTGTGGTGGCCTTCCCAGTGGTTATGATTTAAGGATCATCTTGGTGATGCCGCTTTGATTTATTGTCTGTGAAATTTCCATTTGCGTTAAATCTCTTTTGCAAAGAGATGTAATTGGTTTTTCCTTGCTGAAACATTGTTTTGTTCAAACCTTTTGCCCTGTGTTGCATGAATTTTCATCTTATACAATTGTCCACCATGTTCATTAGGGCTTTGAGAACGATAAACATCAGAGAAGAGGAGGAGAAACTCAATGTTTGGGTAGCATATTTTAATCTGGAAAATGAATATGGGAGTCCACGGGAGGTAAATGAGAATGACAGTACTTTTAAGTTTCTTTCTGCTGTTCCACTTGATGATACTGATTCACTGTTGGTAACTTGGTATATACCAGGAAGCTGTCAAGAAGATATTCCAAAGAGCCTTGCAGTATTGTGATCCCAAAAAGGTGCACTTGGCTCTTCTTGCAATTTATGAGAGGACCGAACAGCACAAACTGGCAGATGAACTTCTTGATAGAATGACCAAAAGATTCAAAACTTCCTGCAAGGTTAGTTCGCCACTTTCCTGTCTGTATCTGGAGCAAATTTATGACTTTTGTGATGGAACTGTAGATCTGGTTACACCGCATTCAATTTTCTCTCAACCAACGCTTTTGTCACTTTCCTGTCTGTATCTGGAGCAAATTTATGACTTTTGTGATGGAACTGTAGATCTGGTTACGCCACATTCAATTTTCTCTCAACCAACACAAGGATGTTGAATACATCAAATCCATTGTAAACCGTGGACTTCTAAGTCTGCCACAGAGCAAGCGTATAAAGTTCCTCTCGCAGACTGCTATCTTGGAGTTCAAGTGTGGGGTGCCTGAGGAAGGGAGATCCAGATTTGAGCTGATCTTACGGGAGTACCCCAAAAGAACAGATCTTTGGAGTGTTTACCTAGACCAAGTAATATTGCATTTGTAAACTGTCATCTGTAATTGTTATTCTGTTAAATAATGCAATCTTATTGACAAGCATGATCATTTGTAGGAAATTCGCCTTGGTGACAGAGAAGTTATACAGGCATTATTTGATAGGGTGACATGCCTTAGTCTTCCTCCAAAAAAGATGAAGGTTTGGCTCATTCTCAATGTTTTTTTCTGCTATTAGATACTATAACAACAAATACATGCTTAAAATTCAATCACATATATTCTTGTCATGCATCTTCAGTTTCTGATTGCTGAGTGTACTTGATTCCAAATTAGCAAACTACAGAGTTCACCCATTTTTTCTTTTTATTTCTAAGGGATATAAATTATAGCTGGGATGGCAGGGTTGGTACTTGGTTCAATTAGTTGGGTTGAGCTTAAGCTTGAACTATAGCACTTCTGTTACTGTTCTCTGTTTCCCCACATAAGATGGTATTTCCTAAATTGATGTTTGGATAGATTATTAGTTCTACTGAGGACCCTACCTGATACTTGTCCATTCAGAATTTTTGTGGTTCTTGATATTGGCACATCGTAAATTTCTTCATGCTTAGCGTCTAGATGGGTTATTTTTATGTCTACTTTTTCAACAAAAGTTTTACTAGCATTCCTTGTATTAATGTTAGTTTCTTCATACTATGCTCTTGCAGTTCTTGTTCAAGAAATACCTGGAATACGAGAAGTCTCAGCGCGATGAGGAAAGAATTGAGTACGTGAAGCAGAAGGCACTGGAGTACGTTCAGAGTTCACTAGCCTGATTCCTAAGACCCCCGCCCGCCCGCGGCGAACTTACGCCAGGTGCTGCTTCTGCTGCTGCAATGTGCAAGAGTGGCTGCTGGAGTAGCTTCTTCCGCGAGCGCGAATGGTGATCCGCAACCAGGAGTGATTGTTGCTGAGAGGATCGGTATAACCCACTGAGGGTCCGAGTTACACATTTTTGCTCATGATGGCATCGAGGCAGAAACTATGGAGAATGCCAGTCGTAGATTAGATGTATCTTATGTGCTGCAGCTTGTATGCAGTTGGCGCATGCCTCCGCCGATTTTTTTGTGTTATTACACTAGGGTGATATATGTATTATTGAACACGAATGTTGTTAATGGAAAATGCAGGCCATTCAGTTTTGTTGGAAACGACTGTTCGTAACTTTTCGAAGTATAAGAATCGTCACCCACAATATCCCGTCCAAACCTGTCCCTGGTATGTCGGTGACAATCTTTTCTCAGTCTGCAACAAATCGTATATGTCAGGTCGTTCTTTTTTTTTATTTTAAAAAAGGGAATAATGGTTTACAACCGAATTATTGCGAGTGAAATAAGCGTGTGCGCTGCGGGGCTAGTTTGCTATTTGCATGTGCAACGGCAACGCGATGGAACCTACCAGTGTGAATCGAAGCCGCGATCATGTGCGTGCGCTCCTACGAATTGGGAGAACGCCCGTCCTTCAGCTCAGCTCAAAACTAAAACATTGGAAGCCTGGAAGGAGCTCAAAACTCAAACGTTGTAAGGAGCGTCTGGTCCTAAGGGCACGTGCAATGTAGTCTCAAACCCGGAGCTAGCAATTTTCAGGGTTCGAGTCTGGCACAATAAAAAATTCCAGATGGCCCACCTGTCTGCTTCTACGTTGTTGCCGCTCAGGAGCCATGACCACCGCCGATGCCCGGAGCCCTACGTGATGCGGATCGAACCTTCTGGTGATATCGATCACCGTAGGGTGGCCTAATCTTTATGAACGAACAACGGTAGATAAAGAAGCTCCCGGTTTACTAGGTGCAAAACCAAGAACAGGGATAATTAGTGCTAATCACAATCTGAATGAGTAAGATACAACAAGCACACAAAAGCTTCACCACCCAATTTGGATAGATTGAACAACAAAGATGAGCACGACCGCTCGATGCAAAAACAAAGAACTAGGATGATCTTCGACTTAGCACACACCTAACATGGGTCGAATTTTAGGTGGAACACACACACGCACACAGGGGTTCACCCCTAAAGGCATACAACAAAGACTCAATTCATATTCAATAATCTGAGTTACATGGACGCACACCATGGCTTTATATAGCCCTCCTAAGACACATAACACAAGAAGAAAACTCTCTAGATAACTTAGACACAAAAAAGAAAACACAAAAAATTGTTCTGTCGGCTTGTTTTTGTTGTTGCGTCACGCACAGATGGAACCTGAAGCTGGTACTTGATCCTTTATGTGTATTTTGAAGTTAGCTTTCCAACAAGAATAAGAACACCTAAATATGACTTCGTATGCTAAAGTTATGATATTTCCAAATCGGGTTGTGCTGACTGTGACGAGTTCAATCCGAATTGACTTCAACCCTTCCTATCTTCAAGTTTCTTACTTTGGTCGATTTGAATCCGGTGAAAATATGAAAAAAAAGGAAGTCTTCTAAATATTTGGAAAGTCATGTATTGTTCAGATATCATCTAAAGATGTCATACAAGTCATGTACTCCTCAAGGTTGACAACTCTCGCGCGACGTCCTGGACAAGGATGTCAGGATCGCGACACGGATCGTGGGATCGTACCATCCTACGATTCGACGGATCGATATATGGATCAGAATTTCATAGAATCGTGATCTTGAAGGTAGGATCGCATAGAATTGGGTAGGATCGTGCTTATGATCAGGTAGGATCATGATCATGACAACAAACTATATTAGCATATAAAATTTCATTTTACATATTGTAAGATCGAGGAGGCTGACTAGAGGGGGGTGAATAGGCGGTTTTAAAACTTTTTTTGGTTAAAACCGATTTCTAATGCGGAAGCTAACAACAATTCGGTTTTGCACAATTAAAGCCTAAATCAACAAGTCTTTACTAAGTGCACCAACAATAAGATACTATTGATAATGATAGCAATCATACAAATACACATAAGCAATTTAATTCTAGGAATGTAAATTGCAATAGAGTAAAGCACAAGAATGCAAACCATAATGACACAACAATGTTTTACCGTGGTGTTCGGAGACTTGCCGGTCTCCCCTAATCTACGTTGAGGTAAGCCCAACCACGTTGGACCGGCTCCACAACTTGAGCCAACACCTCCGAGGTAAGTCCAACCACTTGGACCGGTTCACAACACGAACCAACACCTCGATCCACTTGGGGTTGCACTTCCTCCACTCCGAAGATGGCGAGCATCAAACCACTCACAACCGCGCCTGGGTCTTCTCACAACCTTCTTTGAGAAGATCACTAGTGCAACTCCTCCAAGCCGTCTAGGTGTCGGCAAACACCAAGAGTAACAAGTCGGAGACGCTCACTTGAACGAATCAAGTGTCTAAGCTCAATAGATACACAATCCACTACCTAATACAACACATGCACTTAGGGTTTGCTCTCTAAGCTCACTAAGTGCAACACATGCACATAAGAGATGAGAGAGCTTGCTCTTTGCTCAAAGAAATGAATAGCACTTGCAACAACACTCCCACAACCAACCAAGGTGGGTATTTATAGCCCACACAAAAAACCGACCGTTGGGGGAGAAGCTGCTGAAAGTCAGTGAAACCGGTCGACCTTGACCAATGGCCGATCAGACCGGCCATGCTCCAACGGTTATAAAACTAGCCGTTGGACACATATCCGGACAGACCGCCAATCAATGGCCGATCAGACCGCGACAACCCGGTTAGACCGGCCAACACATGGCGGTCAGACTGCACAACAGAACAAAGAGCTATTCTAGAAAAACACCTTCTCTGGAAAAGCTGACGGGGTCACTTGACCCGGAGGTCTGGTCAGACTGGCCAACTCATGGCGGTCAGACCGAGATCCCAAAATCCAGAAAAACACCTTCTCTGGAAAAAGCTGACCGGGACACTTGACCCGGAGGTCCGGTCAGATCGGCCAACACATGGTGGTCAGACCGGTCAACCATGGCGGTCAGACCGTCGAAACAAAGGAACCGGCACACAGCCCGATTAACCTTTCAAGGGCCAGTCAGACCGCCCAAAATCCTGCGGTTAGACCGCCAGAGCTGAGAAAACAAGGATTTTTTGCATTCCACTTCAACTCAATTTGCAAAACATATTTGCCAATTGATGCGCGATGCAAACATGGGTTAAAGGCGAGATTCTCAAGAAGTTGCAAAATACATTTCCCAACTTTTAGAATCACACCACAAGGAATAAGATACATGGACTTAAACCATTTGCAAAACATATTCGCAAACTAAAGTCATATGCTACAAGGATTATGCATGAGCCTCAACTATTTGCAAAACACATTCTCAAATATTAGCAACATGCTAACAAGAGCTAGTGTAAGCACAACGAGCTATCAACACATGACACACTCAAGCTACTAGTCAAGACCCCTCTTAATAGTATGACAACCTATACTAGCAATCTGATCTTCCAACCAAACATCAAGACCGGTAGAAGACTAGGAACACATCCTTAGTCCTAGCTAGTCATACATTTGCATCCTCTTGAAGCTTGATGACACACATCTTTTCTTCAAGACTAGGTCATTGACTTGATAATCATCAACACATGATGATTTCCTTTACTTCAAGTTCTTGACTTGAATATGCATCAACCCATGATACACTCTTTCACTTGACCTCTATCAACGCATGATGGGTCTTCTCTTGACTTGATGATCAAATCATGATCATCTCCTCTTCGAGATCTTGATACGCATCAACACATGATGATCTTCTTCACTTCAGGATCTTGACTTGAACATCATCGACACATAACGATTTTCTTCATCCTGAGTCTTGACTCGATGACATCAACTCATGATGTCATCCAAAGTCTCCATCATCATGGAACATAACCTATTCATCTAACTCAAGAAAAATGTTAGTTCCAAATAACGATTGTCATTAATTACCAAAATATACCATTAACTCATAATGGCGGGTCTAAATTCTTCACATATTGCTATTTTCGGTTACAATAGTTTAATTTGCTTTGTTTTTTGCTGTTTACATGTTGTTCTAAGGTAAAAAAAAGTATTACCATTAATATATTGGATTTTAACTGATTATTTTACTAAAAAATGATTAAAAAAGTTTTTTAAAAAACAAGCTTACACTATTACAGAAAAGGCCTTCACAGACGGTTCAAAAACGTCATCACAGACGGTTTCTTAAGCCGTCTGAGTTTATGGGTCAGTGATGACATGAGGTCATCACACACGGTTTTCAAACCGTCTGTGATGCATACTATCACAGACGGTTTCAGCCACAAGCCGTCTGTGATGACTTATATATCCTGACGGTTTGACCACAAACCGTGCATGATGTCGATATATCTGAGCGATGCATGCATGGGTGAAAACCGTCTGTGATGACTTTTCTATAAAGCCACCAAGAAGTGCTTGTGCCTTTAAAACCGCATCATATATATATATATATATATATATATATATATATATATATATATATATATATATATATATATATATATATATTTCTATTGTTCCTAGTCCTCAACCACTTTGGAGAGATTAGTCACGTAGCATGAGGAGGAAGAGACAGCAACCACGGGCAACCTCATTGAGCCCTTGCAAATTTAAGAAGTATGGCTGCCTGGAAAGCGTCAGGACATCATTACCTAGTTGCTGATACATGATGCCACTTCCCAGTAGGAGTACCTGCGCGTCCACGTCACTTTCTTAACGCATGTGCACTCAAACTGGGAAGTGGCATCATGTATTAGCAACTAAGTAATTGATATCCTCGGCGCTCTGTGCAAACTGTGGTTTAAACTTGCAGGGGCTCAATGAAGTTGCCCGTGGTTGCTGTCTCTTCCTCCTCATGCTACGTGGACTACCCCCAAAAGTGGTCAAGGATATATATATATATATATATATATATATATATATATATATATATATATATATATATATATATATATATATATATATATATAATGCCGGTTTTAAAGACACAAGCAGCCACTGATTGGAGACTTTATAGAGAAGAGATTAGGAATGGAATGGTAGGACGTGCTTAGGACGCAAGGTAGAAGAACTTGACCAGCATGAACACAGTTACACAGACAAATGTGAAATGAATGGCGAGAAGCTACAGATGACATCTTGACAAAATGACAAATCAACAAATAAGTCATAACATACATATCACACATTTTATACATCTATTTTTGCAAATCATCAATCATACATATCAACAGCCCATGGTTCACCAAGCAAGTTTCCACAATCAATAGCAGACAACACTTGGCACTTCTGAAAAGTTAATTGCAGCCAAGCCCCACCGAACACACAACATGAACTAAGCAAGATGCATAGAATGCACATACACCAATAGCCCTCAGTTTAGATCACGAGCAAGGGGACTATTAATATGAACTAATTATCAATTCAATTTCAGCATAAGACTATTAACATCATTGAGCGGTTCAACAAAGAAGACAAAGAAGACCAAGGGTGTCCAAACCCACCACACCGAGAGTAGCCTCGGCATCATCGCGAGCACTAGCTATTTTCATCACGAGCAAGGGGTAGAGGCAGAGAGGAGTAAGGTAGGGTGATACCTCGATCAAGCGCAACCCGGCGGCGACCCCCCACTCGCACAACCCACATCCATCTCCTTCACCTTACATAAATCACACAAACATCGGGACACAACTTAAGGCTCAAGCATAAAAATCAAACTCAACAAAAGACATTAAACTAACAGATCTAGAGGAGAATAGAGGAGGATGGGAAAGCAAAGCCGGCGAGAACTGGCGTGGGAGGCCGGCGGAGAACCAAGCCATGAGCGCGAGGCGACATGCGAGGCCAAGCCAGATGGCTTGGTGGTGGCGTCATCAGTAGTTGTGTACGACCCTTAAAGCGCATAAGACACTACTATCGCACGAGTGTCTTGTGCGATTCGAGTGGTGTCACAACGTGGCGGCGACGGCGACGGTCAAGGCGGCGTCGAGGTAGAGTAAATCTTGTTGGGAGTGACGAGAGTTAGGGTGGGCGCAAACCCTAGCGGCGCTGGGGAGTGACGAGAGTTAGGATGAGCCCAAACCCTAGCGGCCGGGCTCCTACAAATAAAGAGACTTATCACAGATGGTTCTATGATGGAACCGTCAGTGATAATTATCACAGATGGTTCCATAATGGAACCATCCATGATATAGGACATATCACAGATGGTTCCATTATGGAACCGTCTGTGAAATGGTTTTTTTCTCAACTATATATATTTATCTTGTATATGAACTTACATGACATGAAGAAATTACATGTTTATATGTCAATTTTGTCATTTAGATACTGCTGAAAATTTGCTTTAACTATATATACATACATACATACATATATATATATACATATACATATATATATATATATATATATATATATATATAGTAATAATTCAACATATAATTAATATAGTAACTTCACCTCCAAACTTTTTTTTTCATTTTGGAATTTTCATATATATGGCCAAGCAATGTGGCGTTTACAAAAAGATTAAAAAAAAAGGTAGAAACCTATAAATAAAGAAAGTTTTTCTAGTGGCGAAGGTAGGTTGCTATCTCCGTCTTCAATACTTCGTAGGCGGCGGCGTCGGGGGCGGACGGTTCGTGATCGAACGAAGCCTGAAATGTGTCCACCCGCTGATGCGCTCGTTCGAGTGTCTCCCGAAGACCCTCGGACTGTTAAACCAAGAAGAATTGAGCCCATAGGCTCTCTTCCCTTGCTTGAGGGGTCTCGGCCTGGTCGACTCGGTTGTCTGCCGCCTCGATTAAGCAGTCTAAGTGACGGCAAGCCTCCTAGAGACGTGCAACGTTGTTTTGGAGGACCACATCGACGACGCGGTAAACTCGCCGAAAGTGGGAGATCACCCGGAAGACACGACGAAGGAGGATGTCAAGACGGCGGAAGGTGGCCGTCACCCGCTCCGGGAAATTCTCGCACAAAGGAGTGAAGACACTGTTGAAACAATGTTCTTCCGCCGCACGGTTCAACGTACAGCGAGAGAGGTGCTCGTACAGTGCGGCTAGGTAGGCCATCAATGCCGGCGACAAAGGAAGCGAAGAAGCGGCCATTTGTTTTTTTTGTATAAGTGGGGATGATCATCTTCGATGGCGGATGATCCTTTTATAAAACAAGGAATAAATTTGGGCGTGAGGCGAAGAGGCGCGGGAGCCGGCGACATTGATGCGACGAAGAGACGCAGAGCGAGGCGGTATTGATGCGACGAAGAGCGCGGCGCATTTAAGAAACGCGCCGGGAGTATGGCGATTATCACAGAGCGGTTATTGTTAAGAACCGTCAGTGAGGTTTCCTGAATGGTTCTTTTAAAACCGTCTATGATATGTAGAATTATCACAGACGGTTATAAAAACGAACCGTCTGTGATATTACCTCTTCACAGACGGTTTTTAGCGCAGCCAGTAACACAGACGGTCTCTAAACCAAAACCGTCTGTGATGAAGCGTCCAGTATTAGCCTTTTTGTAGTAGTGTTAATGACATGTAAAATGAAGAAATGTACCCAAATTTACGAAACTAAATTAAAAATAAAAATAATAATTATACTACATGAAAACATAATTCAATTTTATAATTTTGATATAATATATATACACTTTTAATAATATGATGGAATCGTGAATCTACGATCCGATCCTGCCAGACCAAAAACGATTCTACCTAGGATCGCGATCCTAACAACCTTAGTCCTAGACAGACAATGCAACAACCAATCAACTTGCCATAACTTTTTTTTTTTGTAGAAAGCTCCATATCAAGCTCCGTTTGATCCGTTGATAACTAACTTTATATAATTTCCAAATATGTATTTTGTGTGCATTGGAAACCTTGGAATTAGTACACATATCTTCAGGATCGTGATAGAGAGAACTACAATGCATGTTGATTGAAAACATGTTTCGCCCTCCACTTGGGCCAACCTCAATCTCCTCCTCTCTAGCCCAAATAGGTGTGTATATGCACTGCGTATCCTATCAATAAAAGTCTATCTCCTTTGCTTTCCTTGCATGCACCCTATTCATCTGCCTCATGTGCACATGGTAGGTCACCCCCAGGATCAAACACATGCACGCCATCTCTGTCTTTCTTCTCTGTAATTTCTAAAATTAATCCATACGAAACAAGTTGCATAAAAGAATTAATTTCAGAAGTAAAAATAGTAGATCTGGCCACACCACAATGCCTCAGCTACGCCGCCGACAACATTGATGCCGAGAGCCCTCGCTGTCATCTGGTCGTGGACACCCTTGCCTTCACCACCGCCTCTGTCGTCGTGGCGGTGGCAGCGACGGAATCAGAGACTCGCTAGAGGAGAGAGATGAGGGAGAAACGAGAGGCCACAGTGGCTCCGGTGAGATCGACGTGTAGGGCGGTGATGGCAAAATAGGGTTTGGTGACGGTGGCGACATACAAGGCGGGGTAGCAATCAAGTGAGAGAAATTGGTAGAGGAGGTCGAGAGGGGTAGGTAGGAGTCGCCAGCGTTTTTTTGTATCGGGAACTTTTGGGGCGGTGGTGGATCCATGATTTTTAAAATGGGTGTTCGAAGTTATAAACATGTTGTGCAATGCAAAACATAAATGTTCGTAATCATAACATAAAAAATAACGAAGTTCAAATTGTTCTTACTAGAGACAACATGTCAAATAATTTAAAGAAATTACAAAATAATTATCTAACAACTGAAGCTACATAAGCTATTAAACTATATAGAATAATCTTCTCTTTTATCTAACAACTAAAGCTACACAAGCTACAAAATAATTGGACATTTGGACAAAATAATCTTCTCTTTTATTCACTGACATATACATACCACTATTGTCTATCGAACTATACAAGCTATGAAGCTAATAAATATCGAATGCCAATTTAAATATCAGTACAAGTCTTTCAATTCTTTCAATTCCAACTCAACTACTTATTGTCTACCTCCAATAGTCCAATCCTATTTACTTTCCCCCAAATCCTCAATCCAGTCGAACTCCCCATTCCCCAATCCAGCCAATAGCCATCTTCCTCAGTTCTATCTCTTCAGGCAGTTTCATGGCCATGGGTGCTTGCTTCCTCCTGCCTCCTTGTGAGGACCCCAGAATATTGGAAATGTGCCGAATTAAAATTATACTAGTAGCATAATTCTTAATTAAGGAACAGTTCGGTTCCCACATTAAAAATCATACTAGAAGTATAATAATAACAAGTAACAAATCCAATATTCAGGTTCCCGGATATATATCATGCAATAGTTCCCAGGATCAGTGACTATTGCACATACATCCTTATACAACATTGCATCATACAAACAAGGCATACACTTACATAATTATACACAGGAGGTTACAATTCAGTTTGGATCTACAATATTATGTGACTTTGGTCACAACAAAACTTTACAGCGGAAACAAAATGAAACCGAAAAGCCACTAATGGCCCCATCACCCTCAGGCTATTGAGTGGAGATTAGAACTAGCTTCACTCGTTAGCGTCACCCTGATCGGCGCTAACGGGCATCTCATATAAATAACCATCCTCACTTGCAGCAAGAGGTTATAAAACCTGAGTACAGAAGGTACTCGCAAGACTTACACAAACTATGAAAAGAAAGTGTTTGACAGAACCTATTCAAAGGATTAGAATTCATGTATGCTTAAGGTTGACAAAAGAAAGGCTGTAAATGGTTTAATTTTGCACAAAGCGATACATCTTAGTCCTACAATTGCTAAGTTTTGACAAATCAATTTTATAAATTAATTTGGACTAAAACAGTAAGTAAAAGAGAACATAATCATAAACAATAACAACTTTAAGGTGGCTGTCCACTACCATTAAAAACATTGCATGAGTATCTCTCATGCCGAAACAGTACCCATACCAAAGTTTTATTTCAAAATATATACAAAGATCTATTCAACTCAAGCATTGTCCATAACCGTGGACACGGCTATTCGAATAGTTTTAACCTGCGAGGGTGTACGTCTTTACCCACACGACTTAGTTAGCGAGAAGCCTCAGGAATAATAGCACACTTCCTTTGGTATCTTGGTAAGATAAACCAAGATTTGGTATTTTTGACAAGTTGACACTATTAATTTGGACTACCCATGTGTGTGATCCCTTCGATTCAAGTTACTAATAGAACACCGCCAACCGGGGCCCACATGTTGTCTTGGAACGCCAGACCGATCGACAAAAATTAAATGAGAAAGTAAAGCCGTGCTAGCTGCACATATTAGATCGCAATCGGAACCCTTAAGGTACGTACATGTGATGGAACACATATACGCCCTCACCCTCTCAAGAACATATGATATAGATATGTGATCAAACACATATGTCCTTACTCCCCTGTTTTCCAACTCAATAGCATCAAATTCTTACTTAACCAAACAGCGCCCATACACCGCGTGTGGAAGTACGTTGGGGCTTGAATCGTCCAGTCAATGTTCAGTCCTTAATCAATCCAGACAAGACGACACATTTCCCAATCTTGTGCACTAAGGCACCATCACTAGCATCCACTTGTCCAGATTTAAAATCAGTGAAAATAAACAAAATTTGATTTCATTTCAGATTTAAATAGACTGAACAAAGAATAAAAAAAATAAATGAAGTTCATATATAGTTCCCAAGTTTGACAAGATAAGCTTGCCAAACACTAACGTTCTACAGACTGCATGGCTAAGCAATTTCTGAAACTAAGCAATTAGTATAGAAGCTCTACCTTAAGTTTGAGTGTATGATCAGATTAAAGGTAAGCCTCAAGTGTCAGGTTGTAACTAACTATTAACAGATCACAAATACTTTTAGAAAATTAGCATGCAACAGTATCTCTGCACTTTGGAAATCTACAGTACAAAATTCCGGGATCAACATGGTGCAAAGAGGATGCTTGCCTTGATAATAGCAAACCTCTTGTTCAGGTTCTTGTTGCTCAATAACAGATTCAACCACTTCAGAAGAACCATAATCTAAAACACAAAAGTCCAATGAACAACAAGAAAATGGCAGAGAGCAAAATATAGAAAAGAATGGATGATCAATATCTTAATGCATACTTAGCAACATGCTTAAGCTATATCTAACCTAAATAAGAACAATAGCCTACAGCTAGCTGCTGATAATACTATTTGTCACAAGTTAGAGTTTAATCTAGAACTACAATTTCAGATTTAGAGCAAACTGAAAACAAGGCAAAAAGAAAAGTTGGCTGCTTCATACATTATGAGTAAAAATATTATTTTTGGGTTTAAGCTACAGCTAAATTAGTAAAGCTAAAAGTTTAGTTTAATACTTACAAACTTACTGACCAGGTTTTGAGAATTAAGAGGTTGGTTCAGTTAGAGTTACTGTTTTAGATGTTGAAACTGAAAATAAGACAGATTATAAGAGAAAGGTTTGCTGCTTTATTATACTATGAGCAAAACGATATTTTTTATTAAGTTACAGTTAAATAAGTGAAACTAAAAGTCTAACTTATCACTTAACATCAGTTAATACTAATTATCAAAATTGAGGTTTAATCTGGAACTGCAGTTTTCAGATTTTGAAAACTGAAAACAGGACAGATTACAAAAGAATGGTTTGCTGATCTATACATACACAAGTAAAATGCTTTGCTTAAGTTTAGAGTATTCTTAACTAGGGTAGCAGGCTAACTCATCATTTACTAGCATTAATTGACAAGAGCTAATGATTTATGATGTTCTTTGTGTGCCTTGTCGGTTTAGCAAACAACGAGATGAGAGGCACAACCTACCGCTTTATGAGGCATTGCAAAAATGAAGTTTGCTGTTTTATTATATTATGAACAAAGTAATATTTTTGTTAAATTTGTAGCTAAACAAGTAAAACTAAAGTCTACTTATCATTTATTAGCACTAAGTGACAAGAATTAGAGATCAAGAATCTTGCTGTGCATGTTGTCGGGTTGACTGACAACAAAACAGCAAAACAGGGATCGAAGACTTATGGTTGATTTCGAAATACACTAAGCACAAGACTTTTGCTGGAGCTAAATATAACCTTAAGAAAGAATAATAACCTAAATCAACCCTTGCTAACACTAACCTACAAAGATTAATAGAAAAGGAATTGGTACAGCTCTTGTCGGTTCTGCCCGACAACAGCCAATAGAGACAGGATTTTGCCATTTAGCTAAATTGAAGCCATCATAAATAAAAGGGATTGCTGCTTATGCTACTAGGGTTTAGTAGATAGCTTACTACACTGAGAAGTTGAATTAGAATAGATTTAAAAGCTTTAAACAATATGAAAGGCCAAAAAGTTATAAAAAGAAATTTTTCAGTAAAAGCAAGATTGGAGCATCACATGCACAAGTGAGTGATTCCAGTGAGCTACTGAGGTCCTTAGGAAGCTCAAGATGGAGAGAATTAAGGACATAGCTCACCAGTTAGGGTTGGAGAAGAAGGTTTGCAATTTTTGGCCGAAACAGTGCAAGATTAAAAATCTGCTTCACCTGTTTTGACCAAGAACGAAAATAATGGAGGACTTTAGCTATTTGGATCACAATACATGATCTTGACAGGAAAGATTGAAGAACACCTCACCGGAGCAAGAAATCACCAAGATGGTGCTCTAGCCGGCTCGGTCAACAGAGAGCAAGATTTCGGCTCAACCTGCAAATGATGCCCGAAACTCACCTTACTAAGTGAATTAAGCACCAAGAGGGATGAACAAGAAGTGAAAGCAAAGAAACTTCACTGGGAAGGAAAAGAGGAGGTAAAGAACTCCACGGTCAACAATGGCAGTGAGCCAAAAAGCTAGGGTTTTACAGAGTTTGAACCTCCGAAGCAAACAGGAAACTTCTAGTGTCGATGCGGTGGCAATTTGATGCCAGGTGGCAAAGGATTATTCACAAGCTCCCGGTGAAACGCAACCTCTCTGGTAGCAAGGTCGGCGGCGATGCACATAGGCGAGGAAGAAGAGAGATGCGCCCTGCCCTATGGGCTCCTGTTGTCAGTAGCAGCAAGGCACCTGTTGCAAACTCAAAAGAATGATAGCCGTTCGATCTAACAGGAGTGGCTGAGATTGATTGGGATGTCCAAAAGGTCCGAAAATCACAATCCACAAGGGCCGTTCGATTGCGATCTAATGGTCACACGAGGATGAGCGTCTAAGGGCACACGCCTTGAAACGGCACCGCATGATTTAAATCCAACGGCTTAGATGCATCGTGAGTTCAGACGGTCCGAATGTTCACGCTAATCTGGGCGGTTCATCGAGGATCCGATGGTGGAGATCGCATGAGACCTTAGGACGATCCGAAAGTCACAATGGATCTGGCCCGTTCGCTTAAGATCCAACGGCCGCAAGCTCTGAGGCGCGTTTTGGTTTCAAGGCCAAGACTGGCCGCAGTCGGATGGGGATCCAATGGTGGAAACCGCTTCAAGCGCTTGGATTTTGACTAGAAAAGGAAGGTTTTAGTTTGTAGCAAAATGCCCAAGTTTCAAAAATGAGCAGTGATGCTTTGGAAATCACCTTATTACTGTTCATTAAAACTGGGGCTGTTACACTCCTGGTTCCCCTCTGGCCCAGTGCCGCGTCCGGCCTTCAGTGCGCCCGTGACCCTACGCTCTCCTCCCCTGGTGCTCGGCTCTAAGGCGCCACCTCCCCTTCTCATCCGCGCTGGCGCGCCGCTTGGGTCGGTGCCTGGGTGGTTTGGATGGCGAGCCGGTGAGGCGGTGAAGGAGGAGTGGCCGCGGGACAGCGTCACGGCGGGAGGAGTGGCGGCTGTGAGACGAGGCAAGAAAGAAGAAACCAACCGCAACCGGCAACCGAGAAGGCGAGGAGCTCACCTTGACCGCGGCCGCCGCTGCTCCTTGCGCCGGTGGTGGTGGTCTGCGCCGCCTTGGCGCCGCAGGCTTCCTCCATCCTCGCTCGGCTCACCCTTGCCCAATCGCCCGCTTCATTGCGTCGCCGCGTGCGTGCCCTTGCACGGTTGCACCGCCGCCGCCGCCGTGACTCGACGCTTGGGGATTTCACGAAGCCAGGTCGAACCGTCGAAGGGGATTAGGATGGGTTTGGTCGACTCGACGCTGGGTTGGGGACTTGGGAGCTTGGGGCTGGCGGGCTGCCGATGCGCGGAGGCGTTAGGGGCTAGAGTGAGGGCGTGAGGCCGCTTCGGTTGTGGGCCGTGGTGGGCTGCAAGCGTCTTGTGAGCGGTTTAGCGAGTGGGCTGCGTCGTATGTGCGTAAACTTCGATCGGAGCAAAGACTATGCAGTTTAAACACTTATTTCATGTATTTACTAGTATATATACCTAATATACCTAATAAATACCGGGTTTTTTTTCAAAAATAATGGGTGTACATCTGTACACCCATGTCCCTATACTGGATCCGCCCCGGGGGGGTCCGGTAAGGAAAATTTCATTTTTTATGAATTTTTGGATTTTATTTTTTAAAAAAATAAATTCGAATAAAAATCATCAACTAAGCTAGTTAGCATGGTAGTAAGATTCAGATGGACTTGTATTGCTTCACTCATTCATCAAGTGAACAAAATTCAAGCAAATTTGATTTTTTGGGACAAAATTCACCCAAACTACAAAATTCGGAATCGGTTTGATTGGCTACCAAGGAGGCGATAAAGCGATTATCGGCTGATATTTAAATCCCTGGGAGTCGTCGACAACGAAGGAGATGGCCGAAGGCAGTAGAATCGGAGTCGGCACTGCTTTGACAGGAGAGAGTTGGGAAACGAGAACAAAGAGAGAGAACTTAGCTCCCCTCACATTGTTCATGCCCAAAGTGAGTCTCTCCTACGCTCACTGGTGTGACGGTCATCCCACTCCCCATAAAGTTTTTTGGGTCAAAAGTTTTTTTCATTTTCATGCATTTTTATGTGATTGACTTTGGAGTATCTTATAATTAGTATATGCGTATACCAAAAGTGATAGAGGAGTATGCTAGGTTCGTTTAGGTGGTATATCGAGGTAGGAGTAACTACACCCAAGAGTAGAACGTATCCCCCTCTCTCTCTCTCTCTCTCTCTCTCTCTATATATATATATATATATATATATATATATATATATATATATATATATATATATATATATATATACACAGGGAGTATGTACTCCCACTTCCAATATATCACTTAAGCGAATATATTATACTTCTTTATCACTTTCAAGTATACTTAAATACCAATTATAAGATACTCCAATGTGACTTGATTGAAAAATTTTCATTGGAGCCTTTTATTTTTGCTATATACCATTTTTCATATATATAAAAGAAGTATATACACGGATTTTGGTATAAAAGTGGATTTTCATGAAATTTTTCATGGAACTCAATTTGGGGTATCTTATAATCATTATTAGAGTATACTCAAATTGATAAAGAGGTATCGTCATACGATTTAAGTGGTATATGAGAGGTGGGAGTACGTATTCCCAAGAGTACCATAACATTTTCATATATACGTATATACATATGTATGTATGTATATGTATACGTATACGTATATACGTATATCTATATATGTATACGTATACACACACATATATATATATATACGTGTATATATATGTATATATACGATATACGTGTATATATTATACGTGTGTGTGTATATATATATGTGTGTGTGTATACATATATAAAGGAAAAAGGATAAAGATGTACACCATTTATTTTGGTGGGTCTAGTTTAATAAGATATATATTAGAACCGAAAAAATTGTATACGAAATAAAACTCTATTTTTCAGTCATAAGTATTAGAGTTGTATAAAGAATACAAGTCTATTTTCAAATAAAAACAAGTGTATTGTAGTAATCTGACCGCGCAGGTGGCAATATTGATAATCCCAAGTGACATTTATCTCGGTTACAACTTCATGTCAAATTGATCATCCAAGAGGTATTTAGCCCGGCTACAAATATTATTAGGACGGGACTAGGGACCGAACGCTTTACTTTTTTTTTTTAACATAAAACGAGCATATATATTCCATGCATGCCATGCTACATTGCTACAAGCAAAAAAAAGAATGGTGTGGCCGATGAGTGATGAGTCGGCAAGGTCATGTGCTAAATATCTTGGTACTTCTCTCTAGCCAGCTCTGAAATACGAATCATGAGCTGTGAAAATTTAGAACGTGTGTAACATATCAAAAATTCATATGCATTATTTCAAAGAACATTACTATGAGCGTTAACATCTTCTCAAAGAATATCACCGTGAACATCAATGTTGCATCTGTAGAAAAAAATATTGTATTTGTAGAAAAAAATGTTGCACACGGTTCACGGCGATATTGCAATTTTTTCTAACGCTTTTTTTCCAGATGCTTTGTTTGATTTGTAATGTTGCAACCATTGTCCGGAAATATTGCAACCATTGTATGAGGATGTTGCAACCATTGTCCGGGGATGTTGCAATCGTGTCTGGAATGTTGCAACAATTGTCCAAAGATGTTGCAACCGTTGTCTGACGATGTTGCAACCGTTGTCTGACGATGTTGCAACCATTGTCTTAGGATGTTGCAATCGTTGCCCGAGGATGTTGCAACTGTGTCCGAGGGATGTTGTATGTAACGGCGTACTTCTGCCCCTTTTGCGTAGTGTGCGTTGCTCCATGCGTGTTCTTTCCCCTTGGGGACTCACGTTGCGACGGCGACGTGACCAGCGATGAGCGTACGAGCGTCTCTTTCTTAGTATCACCCCTTTTTTTAACATAAAACGAGCATATATGGTCCATGCATGTATGCTACATTGCTACAAGCAAAATTCCAATCGCTTGCATTCCTAAATCCCAACGCACAAAAGAGGCAAGAATCACGCGCACCACCAGAACAATAACGCGTTCTGCACCGGCGTCCGATCCAAATGCTCGGATCGGACGTCCGGCCCCTAGTCCCGTCCGGTACTACACAAGTAAAGCGTCCGGACGAACGTTTCGTATCATACGTACAAGTATAAACATTATCCATATTATTACTCCTATCTAGGCAAAATGTAACAAAAACATGGGTGGGGACAACGTGGGGCTAGTTAGGGAGAGGATATCAGGTGCACATAGTGCATTTGGTGTACATATGAAAAAACTTTTGTTTGGGTATTAAATTAGCATAAAAAATTCTGAAAAAAATTCTAGATGTAATTTATAGTGTAATGTTCCACCCTTTAAAATTTGAAGTTCAAACTCAAAGTATGTTAGAAGATACAAAAAAGAGAAATTCTGACATATGATAGATCAAATGGTGCTGAAAAAAAACAGGGAAATGTTACTATTCACAGTAAACTTCTCTTTTTTGTATCTTCTAACATACTTTGAGTTTGAACTTCAAATTTTAAAGGGTGGAACATTACACCATAAATTACATCTAGAATTTTTTTCAGAATTTTTTATGCTAATTTGATACCCAAACAAAAGTTTTTTCATATGTGCACCAAATGCACTATGTGCACCTGATATTCCCCCCTAGTTAGGTAGCAAATGATAGAACTTTTTATTTTTATTTTTTAATCTATTTTTAAAAAATATTTTAAAGATAACATCTCCCTTTGGTCACGTCATGATTCATGGCGTGATCAAACTGTGCTGTCACGTCACCGACCGCGGTGTGGCCAAACCTGCTACGATAGTTCATCTGAGCTAACACACGTTCGTTTTTAGGCTAAATCTTGTCACGCCAAGATGAATGGCGTGACCACTTGTTTGCTACACCGAGGTCCGTGGCATGACAACGTGCTTTTGCTGCGCCACGCGTTGTGGCGTGGCCAAATAGGTTAGAATTAGAAATAAAGTTAGAGAAAGGTTATCTTTAAAATATATATTTTTTTAAAAATGATTAAATAATAAAAAAAGTTCCAAATGATATGAGATGGGGAAGCAGGTTTTACTAACTTCCAAATGTACTAGGCATTGTTCATCCAGTCTTGAAGACCTTTGCATTTAGTTTTTTTTTTTTTTGACTTTGTCATATGAATCTTAGTGTTGGTGTACTACTGAATATATAATTGTTAGAAGTTTGCCTAACCTCTTATGCTACACTGGCTTAGCCTCGAACGAAAGTATCTCCAGCTGTTATTGTGTATCAGAGTTGTGTTTTACATAACTTCTTAATCAAGATTTAAGACGCATGAACTAGATTTGTGTTTGGCCTACTTTTGCGTACACCTTCAGAGGATAAGGTTTTACATTTGTATGTAGTCACTCCAATAGAAAATAACTATCACGATAATTTTTTTGTTATTTTTGTTTTATGCTAAGGTTCTGCTCAATATAGTCTACTTGTAGCGCCTGGTGTTTTTGGCCGATGAGAGCTTTTTGCATGTAAGTTTACTCTAGTAAATTTTTATGGGGTTTATATGGACTAAAACATTCATGAACCAACTCCAAAAACCAAACTTTTTTTCTAAAATTAACTCCAAAAATCAAACTTGGCACTATAGTAGTGTAGCGCATCTAGTAGAGGTTCAGCTGGTTCGGTAGCCTCACCTACGCCGCCGGCAACATTGCAAACTTATTTTACATGCAATATGCGATGACTTTTACACTACTAATAGGAAGGATGCAAACCGGGCTAGTTCTTAAATGATTAGTGCTAATGAGATTGCATTAAAAACCAGTACGCTTTGCCGATTCTTAGCAGAATATTTGACCAAGGCACGATCATTCTTCCTCTTCGTCTTAAGACCACCTCCAATGGTGTGTTTTAGCCGGTTTAAATGAGGAGAGAGAAGACATTGAATCGATTCAATACATTGGAGGGGTCGATTCCAACAAAAAAATGTATGGAACCGGACCCTACTTAGGAATCGATTCAAAGCATTAAACAACTCATATGAGCATTAAACAATTACATAGAAGAGAGTGCGGTTGAGAGATGATATTATTATTTTGTGGTTTTTTAATGAAACGTGGGTCCCAGTTATTAGTAGGAATCGGTTCAATACATTAGAGAAAAACAAGCTCAGTTCTTAGAATGCTTATGTGGTATGACTTTGAATCGACGTTGGTTCAATACACTAAAGATGCTGAACTGCATTGTGGTGCATTACTGTGGGCTGTGGCCATGACTTTATGTGCACTTTAGTTTTTTTAAGAAACATGCAGAATGACTACCTAATACCTATTATATTAATATAGAAGATAGCATAAAAGACAAAAGTCCAAAGGGCCTAGTACATGACTTAAGGTTTAATTGTACGGGAATTATTTGCTGCAAGCACTTTGTCCCTACTAGGGTCTAAGCTCTGTCTTTCTCCTTTATCTTTGCAAACAATCCAGAGGAGAGGAAGACCTAGTACTGAAAATTCTGGCGTTACGTTCCTTCCAGATATCTCAAGTGGTTAGGATGAACACCGTGGCCGCCGCTGTCCTTAGAAGGTGTCCAAAAATACTAGTTTTCATCCAGCAATCCCTAATGCTGTAACTGGAGGTCCAAAGGGATGGCTTGAGCAGTGCACAACCTAGCCATTCAGTCGTCGAATTCCAAACTCATCGAGTGTACCTGCACTCAGAAAAAAGATGCAAGGCCGCTTCCGGTGATCGACTACAAAGTGGGTAGGTGGCCTGGTTCGGCCAACCCCGCACTTCCAGTATGTCGGAGGTCCATGGGTGGTTTTGGATGGATAGCCAGGCGAATAGCATGCATTTTGGGGGGTGCCGGTGTTTTCGCACTTGGATGTGCACTTTAGTTGAACGAGCTAATTACCCGCCAAAGCATATGTTGTGGAACTCTACAACGAATATGTCGTTCGTGAGGAACATTGCCAAAGGTCTCAACATCTGTTGTTGGAAACACCAGCTCCATTTCTTTTAAGGTAAAGTCTATTTTACAACCTTGAACTATTCGAAAAGTCTGGATTTCAACCCTAAACTACAAAACCGGACATCCTATACCCCCAACTATCAAAACCATTCATTTTACCCCCCTCAACCCAAACAGGGGCGGTTTTGGGTGACGTGGTGCTGACGTGTCAGTGGGGCCCACATGTCAGGCATGTCATCCTCTCATTCCTAGGATGCGCACGTAGTGCATACATAGGACGAGTAGTGCATACGTAGAATACATAGGACGCGCGCGCAGGGGACTGGGTAGGGTGCGGTAGCACCTTGCTTGCTCCGGCGTTCACGCCGCTGCACCCGGCGGCGGCGGCGGCATTTGGTGGTGGTGGTGACCATTGTCTTCGTGGGGGACGATGGCGGCGGCTGCGGAGGCCGCGGCGGGGTGCGTCAACTTCTTGCGCTTCTTCTTCTCATAGCTGACGCCTTGCCATGGGCACTGGTGCTCGCGGACCTCATAAGGTAGAGGCGCACGCCTGGCGCCAAGGTGTTGTTCTCCGGCGGCCTCTGTTCTCCTCGTAGGTGGTGCGAGGCGGCCGATGAGCTGCCGAGCTGCCCTGTGCCTAGCGCAAGGCGAAGCGAAGCGCGGTGGCACCGGAGGTCGAAGAAGGCACGCTTAGCGTGTGCACCTTGGTCTTGCCGAACTGGTCGAGGTAGCACAGAACTTCGCACGCGCGCTTGGCGCCGCACCGCCCAAACAGCGGCGGCCGGTGGTTCGCGAGATCTTGCCGAACATGTTCGATCCTGCGCTTCTGCGACTCGTACACTGCTCAACGACGCATATCGCCCCATTTGTTGTTCAAGTGCAAGCTGTCCGGGTGCGGTACCAAGTCCATTTGAACAACCAACCCACCAACCAACCAAGAAACCCAGATCAGTAAATCGCAAACTCGCGCGAGAAGCAATAGCAGCAGAAGGAAAGATCTATTTCAGAGTTAGCGCTTGCGCTCGAGCGCGTGCATACACGCGCTAGCTTCTTGGGGAGCCGTGGCGTGGTGGTCCTGGGCGATAGCTTCTCCGACATGCGGACACCTTCGCCATTGCCCCCTTCAGTGCCGCCTGCCGTCACCCCCGCCGCCGTAGGATGAGGAGGTGGAGGCATGTAGAGGGGGAGGGCATCTCGGCCATGATTCTGCCCTCCGGTGGAGGCATGTAGAGGGGGGCGGAGGAGGCGGCTCCGGGGGATGGAGAGGGGGCGGAGGAGGTGGCTCGGTGGAAGCATGTAGAGGGGGGAAGGGGGCGGACGAGGCGGCTCGGGGGGGGGGGCTTGAGAGGGGGCGAAAGAGGTGGCTCCGGGGGCATGGAGAGGGGGGCGAAGGAGGCGGCTCGTTGGAGGCATGTAGAGGCGGAGGAGGCGACAGGGGCGGTTCGGGGGGGAGGGGGTATGGAGAGGGGGGGAGGCGGCGGCAGTAGCCAAGGAGGAGGGAGGCGGCTGCGGTGGTCAGGGAGTGTAACGACCCAGCTCTAGGGCTGCCAAGAGGTCCTCCAAGAACTCCTGGAAAGTCCATCAGGACCTCCCAGGAGGTTCAGAAAGGACCTCTCGGACAGTCCACCAAGACCTCCCAGGAGATCCAGCAGGACCTCCTGGAAGTCCAGGAGAACATAACCCGAGAAGGTCTTGGAGCCAGGGAGCACCCGAAGATCTACCACGGCCAGGCCAGGGAAAAGCGAGGAGGTCTGAGGGCACCCCAGGACCACCCGCGATCCTCCAGAGGAGGTCGTGGAGGTCTGAGACCACCCCCAGAGCCTCACGCGTTTATTCCATTGAGTGGACATGGAGGTCTGGGCTTGCTCCAAGGTTCCCTGTGAAACCCGAGCTAGTCCCAAGGATCATGGCTAGCTCTTCACAGCCAGAATACAACAGTGGTGACATCCAAAACGCATATTTATTATAGCAAAATATCAACAGAGTTGTTTACAAGGTGGCCTTGGGCCAAGCATATATACATAAGAGTAAAAGAACAAAAGGTCCATCAGCACGCCACATGCAACTGACTGGAAGGCACAACCTATTCACTTTGGTCTTCATCACTGCCAAGGTCCTCTCCTAGCAAAAATTTTAATGAGCAAGAGTGAGCACAACAACCGTGCTCGCAAGTTACACCCGTGGATTAGCAAAATGACATGCATATATGGATAATCAATGGATGGCATAATATGGTTAATTTGCACAAAGCCAAGTTTCCTTCAAATACCAATACTAAGTTCCAAAGCAGGTATTTAATAGATAAAAATTCATTTTCCAAACTTGATTTTCAGTTGGATAACATTCATCAACAAGTTGGTGAAGGATACCCTCCTGACACCAGGCTCCCTGCCCAAACCCATGGGATAGAAATCCCAAAACAGATTTGAAAACATTTCTAGAAATCCCAAAACCAACATCTAACTCTGAGTAGCCTTTGCCAGCACGTCCATGACCGCGGACACGGCTATTCGAATAGATTTAACTCTGCAGAGGTTGTGCACTTTACCCACATGACATGATTTCTCTAGTTTGTCCGGCATTCGTCAATGCCACCTCTCACTACCAAGGGTAAGAGGTCTAGAGCTCATGACAAGGCCTTTACAATGCATTGCTCCACCTCAGCCTTTCCTTGCTAAGGTTTCACTTTCCTATGGATCGCAATCCGGCGGAAAGCCCCCTCTTGCACTAGTGGGAACAGTAGGTTATAAAAGACCATTGGTCATAAAAGACCTCCCACACTTCCAATGGAGCAGCTTATGGTAGAACTTTGCAAATTACTCAGCCAGGTTCCACGCCCCATTCTGGAGACATGTGGTTGCACGATTGTGGCATAGCCCATTATAGGCATGGCATTGGTCGCTCAAAGACCGGTCCTCATATGACTAGGGCGACTTTCACAAACCCCTGGACCTCCACCTTACCCAGGATAGAGTCCGTGCACAAACATTGCACCAGCCAAGCAAACCAATTCACCCCAGTCCAAATCCATTTTCACTTTCTTTGCTTCCCCAGCAATATTTTCATCCTTCCATGACAACCCAATGTCATGGTGAAAACATTTAAAACAGTGTTTGGTCATGATGGTAAAAATTTCCCCAAATCAATATTTTCGGTCTAAGCATGACTAAGCATATGTTTTTCAAATGGTCTTGGCTCACACTATTGCATGACCCAAGTTTGATCTAAAGGTGACAACATGTTCAGTCCAAAGTCAACAGTGGCCATACAAAGGAAGTAGGCATAGCTATGAATTTAAAATGGGTATTGAAATAACTTGGTAGAAATAGGCATGCAGTATACATTACAACAGGACATAAATAATTTGAATTATTTGGTGCAATATGATCAAAAGTGTAACTTGCCTTGCTCACTATCCTGAGAATCTTCCTCTTCAGTACACTCAGACTCCTTGGAGTCTTCGCAATCTACACGGGTAAAAGAGCAAGTTTAAAGAAAGCTCAAATAAAGAACCAACTGAGATCAACAAGAAAACCAAGGGGACCCCAGAGGGAGTCCAAAACTTAACCAACAGGAGAGGTCTATATTTTAGAGTAGGTTCTTATGGAAGAGGTCCAAGCTTACCAGGAGGAGGGTGGTCTTTTAACCAAAGACCCCAAAAGAGTGATTTCAGCAATAGAACAGGAGGTCCTGAGAGATGGTTCTTGCGCAGAGACCAGAGAAGAGCTCCTCAAATAAAGGCCATAGAAATCCAAAAGGAGCCCACAAGGGGAGGTCCTGAGAAGGACACAACCAGCTTAAAACAGTGGTAAGAATAAGAGTGGGGCAGATCACCAAGGGACTTACCAGGGACAAGAAGGAACCAATGGATGGAGGGGAGGTCGTGGGCAACAAGATCTTCCCTGGGAAGCCACTGAGCGAGAGCCAAGATAACGGGCGTGGAGAAAGGTAATGTGGTAGAGTTTCCCTAGACTAATTATAACCAAAGTGGGTGAAGAAAACTAAGAGCATACGTGTCAAGGATAAGTATAGAAATGGGTCAAAGATAGGTGAATGTCAGGGCAGGTGTCACCACCACCCTGGGTAAAAGGTACGAGGAAGGACAACGTATGTTGCTATGGGAAGGAACAAAGAAGGATGTCAGGGTACAGCTAAGTGACCCAATTCAAAGTAAACGCCACGTATATGGATGCATTTAATGTGACATGACCCGCATTAAATGCCTAAGACATTAACGTGGCGGAGGAAATGAGAATGACCTAGGCTGGCAAGTGGGGTCAGTCAATTTAGAAACAGTCGGGTCAAAAGGAGAGGTCTTGCCCCCGCAGGAGAGGTCCTCGAGGAGGTCCGAGAGGCTTAGGAGGTACTAAGATCCAGGGAGGTCTGGAGCGGTAGGATTTCCAAGGGGAGGTCTAAATGGTACAGATCTACCAAGAGGAGGTCTGGAGACTAAGAGGTCCTGTTATACACGAAGGAGGTCCGAACATGGGGATATCCAAACACACATGGAGGAGGTCCACGTGACTGAGAGGTTCTGACCACTAGGACCTCATCAAGGGAGGTCTAGCGAGAAGGTCCAAAGTCAAGTCTAAAAGGCCACAGAGAGACCTTGGACAGGAGGTCTAGAGAACTACAAGGAGGTCCCGTGGTTGGGGTCAAGAGCAAGTTGACGTCCGGGCAGTTGGATCCCCGAGAGGGAGGTCCAACAGCCAAGATCAAACGTAAAGGTGAGGTTCCCAAAAAGAAGTAATGCACAGGGAGGTCTGGACCTTTGGATTCGAAATGAGGAGAGGTCCAAACCGTTGGATTCAAACAAAAGGGGAAGGTCTAGGCAGTGGGGTTCCAAGAAAGAGGGATTCTAGGGAGGAGATCCACAGAAGGTGGTCCAACAGAAGTTCGCAAGGGTCAGGGCAACACAAAGGAGATTTCCAACCGCTAAGGTGAGCTCAAAAGCCTTGGCGGTTAGGATGAACCCTAAGGAGGTCCTTTCGGCCCAGAAGAAGGTCAAGGAGGTTCCACTGAACACAAGGAGGTCCAGACTAAAAAGAGGTCTGGGCATAAGAGAGTGCCCAGGCAACAAGAGGTCTAGACTTAAAAGAAGTCTGGACAGGAAAGAGGTCTGAACCAAAGAGATTCAAACCAACAAAGAGGTCCAAAGTGATCAAACTCAAAGAGAAAGGCCTGGACCCAAAAATGCGTCCATGTGAGAAAAGGTCTGAGCCCCATGGGAGGTCTAACCTTAAGAACCACTGGGGAGGTCTAGGCCACAGACAGGGTCTAAACCTTACATAACCACAAGAGATAGGCTAAAGGAGGACCTGCCGAGCATACCAGAAAGGAAGTATTAACAACTCAAACCCTTCCAACTGAACCAAACTTTGAATTCTCATCAAAACAAAATAGTTTTAATTTGTTTTACACATTTAAAAAGGATTTAGAAAATCAGGATGTTACAAGGAGGAGGGAGGCGGGGAGGCGTGGGCGGAGGAGGCGGCTCGGCCAGGAGGAGGAGGCGGCAGCCTAAGGAGGAGGAGGCTGCGGAGGTCGGAGGAGGAGGAGGCAGGGAGGACGTGGCGGAGGAGGAGGCGGCTCGGGGGCATGGAGGCGGAGGAGGCGGCTCGGGGAGGAGGAGGAGGCGGGGGGAGGGAGAGACAGGGGAGGAGGGTGGCGCCTGTGAAGGCACGGAGGGGGGGAGAGAGAGAGAAAGAGGAAGAAAGGAAAAGTAGGGTTGACATGTGGGCCCAATTTATCCAGCAAAAACCATCATTGACACGTCAGCGCCACGTCACCCAAAACCGCCTCTGTTTCGGTTGAGGGGGGTAAAATGAACGGTTTTGATAGTTCAGGGGTGTAGGATATCCTGTTTTGTAGTTTAGGGTTGAAATCCAGACTTTTCGAATAGTTCAAGGTTGTAAAATAGACTTTACCCTTTCTTTTATTATTGCCTTGCGCTGGGATGGCTATATGCTAGAGATTATTGCTTTGTGCAATATTTCTGTTATTTCCAGGGGCGATCATTGTTATTACACTGATCTGGTGAATTTTGTGGTACCAGTTTGGACACTTTTAAAAGCATGAGAGCAACGCCATTTAACTGGATTGTGCAAATTGCGGGGATGTTGCTGTCGAAGTCTTTGGTTGCTTCTAGTTTTACAAAGACGGTCATTACTGTAGCTGTAAGCAAGCTGCAGTTACTCCAGCTTATGCTTATATTAGTGGACCAACCACTAGTATTGTATATGTAGTCTTCATGGTGTTCCTCCTGTTATTACAGACAGTCCGCACCAACAAACAGTTCACCTCCCATTATCGCATTTGAACGCAGATTAACCAACCGTGATATTAGACACGGCACGTAAGAAGCGATAATCAAATACTCGTGTCTCTTAGCCACTAACAAAACTATTACCTCCCTCTGTTTTTTTTATTTGACATTCTAGAATCCACGTCGTCAAACATTTTAAATTTTGATCGTCAATATGTTTAAAACTATTCAAATTGTTTATATGAAAATTATATCATTAGATTTGTAGTTAAAATACTTTCATAATATTATAATATTATTAGTATATTTTAATGTAAAGGTATAAAAAGTAACGGTCAAAGTCGTATCACAGAGATCATGAAAAGTAAAAACGTCAAATGAAAAAGAACGGAGGTAGTATTCAATTTTGACACTTATCAATAGGGAGGGCATTTTATCAAAGACTAACAGCTATGGCATATGCAGAGACTAAATAGCTTTTTCATGGCAAATTATCTTTTCTATTAGAAAGAGCAGTATGGTATCCAGGGAACTATTTCTGCTTCAGTAGTACAATTGTTAATTACTAAGGACGATTACATCATTATTAAAAGAATCAACAAGAAACATGGTAGGAAAAAGTAGAGCAAAGGAGAAATTGTGTGCACCAACTCAAAGCGGTGCCAGGAAAAACATTGAGAGATAACCTCGTGCGATAGACATACATAGATAGCCCCAGAAATTTCATTGTATATCTCAAATAAAATACTTAAAAAAATGAGTAGGTAATGATCCTAAAATCAACAGTAATAGAAAAATGCGGTTTAATTAAGAAATCAATTTGGTTGCTATGACATTTTTTTCTTGAAACTGAATAGGTAGGAGTAGTGGTGAAAACGGGACGATAATTCCCGCCTGATCCTATGCTGTATTCGGAGAAAATCCGCCTAGTGTACAATTTTTAGTCTCAATCTGTATCCGTGAAAGCTAATGGAATATAGGTTAGGATATGGGAAAAACAATATCCGATCCGTATTTTATAAGATACCCAAAAGATGGATAAATCAACAAAATAGATATCCGATAAATATCAATATCCTAGTTGAATTGACAGCCGAGGTGGCAGCATAGGAGGACGGTGATAGCGTGGGAAACAAATGAAACTAGTCTTTTTCTAGTGAAATCTACTTTTCTTTCTGTTTTGTTTGTGTGATTTTTAGGTTTTGGGGAAATTTTCTGAGGATAATTTCTGATCCGCAGTTGCTATTGCTTATTGGCATATGATCATGGAAACAATTCACTATTCATATTCAATGGCAAATGAATGGTCCTGGAGAGACATTTCAACAGTTCAGATCCAGAGGAGAATTTATATATTTCTGAATTTACTATCGACCTTAGTACTTACTGTGGATTGAAAAGCAACAATCTTGTATGAAGGAGATGATTCTAATTTTAGTTGATATGAACTGCTTTTTTAAAATAGTGACATTGCTTGAACTTAATAAAATGTGAATTCGCCTATTGCTGTTTGGTTAATTAATTTGGCACTTGGCAGGAGTGATTTACTTCCTTTATCAGTTGCAACTTAATAAATTAGTGACATTACTTCAGCTGTGGTACCGTGATCCATAGAGCTTACATTGTTTTCATGCCGCGGGCAGGGCTCGATGGATGCTGATTGCTGGGGCAGCTAGATCACTGAATGAGTTGACGCTACCCTTTACGTCAAACTAGACATGAGTATTTTGAGGCCAGACCTCCCCGTTTGAAATTTAATCAATGTTGTAACTTTATGCACTAGCTTCACTTGAACTGGATTATCCTCATCAAATTTTGGTTCTTTACTGGATGTTTGGTTGTACTGGATTCTGTCTCTTCTGGATAGCCATACTGTTACTGGACTGGTACTAGGTACCACTACCAACCATCATGGTACTAACATGACAGGAGAAGGAGAAACAGGGGTAGTACTTATACCATAATGATGTGTTGATGCGGTGGTTTGGTCGAATATATGTTACTCTATGTATACGTGCACTATCTGTATATTTTTATCTGTTTTTATCCGAATCCGGTATGTATCCTTCCTGTGCCTGTCTCCCGAATAATTTGAATTCGTATCCGGTTCCGAATCCGAGAAAAAAATAGGTTCGGATATGAAAAGAGCAGTATTTGTCCATATCCGACCCGTTTTCACCCCTACATATTGCTGCGCTTTCCAAACCGTTGAAGTCCATAACTTAGCCTTGTTTCCATCCCCGATAGTAATTGTCGCGGCGGCTGCGAAGAGACGTCGGTCCGCTTCGTCACTTGAAACTTCCATGCCCACCCATGATTTGTGGTCAACCTTCCATTCTTGACAAAGCCAGCGAGGTCTTATGGCTGTTGTGAATTTATCAAGGTTAAGGACCCCAGGCCTCCGAGGTACGCCGGACGGCAAACTCTGTCCCAGCTGACATTGCATTTTCCGCCTGAGATGGAGCCTGTACCCGACCAGAGGAAACGACGTCTTCTGTTATCCAAGGCGCGTAGAGTGCATTTTGGCTCCTTGAGCACCGTAAGGTAGTAGACTGGTAGAGAAGCGAGAACGGATTTGACCGCCGGCGTTAACAATCTACCTTGCCAGCCCGCCAATCTGTTTTGGGCTCGCCGGCGCGGCCCGGATCTCCTCCTGGAGACGGTGGATGACTCCGGCGCAACCGTACACCGGGCCTCCACCGCCATCGCGTCGGCTGCACTGCTTGCCCGCGCTCCTGGACAGGGAGTTGCTGCATGCGTGCGTGCCACGGAAATGACGTACATAGGTGTCAGTGATCGATGATCCTACAACATATCTTCGAATTGTACGTGCTAATTAATGACGTATCATGCATGTGCTAATCCACTTCTCGATCGGTGCTAAGTTGCACAGAAACTTGTAACTACAACACTGAAAAATGCCAAATTACACTACTCTGTCCATTTAGGTGTGAAAATGGGTAGGATACGGACGAATATTGTTCTTCCCGTATCCTAAGTCCTAACCCATATTTTTACCCCGGGTACGGATACAAACGGATTTTTCCGGGATACTGACACGGGGCAGATGCGGGTCGGATTCAAATCGGTCACGGATAACTTGATAGAAAGTGTACACATAAAGTAAAAATAACTTCACTAACGAAATTGTCAAATTATACTACCTATTAGAGAATTATTTATCCTACTTAACAACATAAACATAATCAAATGTAAATTTATATTATATATTAGTCAATAACTAGAAAACCATAGAGGATATTAAAGGATATTGATGTTTATCGGGTATCCTATAAAATACGGATACATATCAGATATTGCTCTTCTCATATCTTAATCCATATTTTATGAGATTTTCCGGATACAGGTAATATCGGATGTGAATCGGGACTAAAAAATGGTACTCCAGATGGATTCTTTCGGATACAACATCGGATCAGACAGGAATTATCTGCTCTATTTTCACCCCTACCTCTATCCACTTAAAAAAATAAAATCGGAATTAAGCTAGCTCCTGATCGATCCTGTTTGTATGATAGATCATTATCCGCCCGTTTTCCATCCACTTAAAAAATAAAATAGGAATTAAGCTAGCTCCTGATCGATCCTGTTTGTACGATAGATCATATACGAGAGGTATATCTTTGATTGATTCTAATGAAGGCAAGCATCCTTGCGATGTTGCCGGCTCCAAAGATTCGCGGCAGGCAAGCGTATCTCCGGGGATCCGAAGCGGGGAAGAAGGGAGCGAGGACGCAGCCCCGGGCGCATGTAACAGCCTAATTTTGAACTAATTTATAAATTCGCATGAATTTTTAAAAAACTTTGGCTGCATTTAAATTTTTTAAAAGCATTCCCTTGCAATTTAGAACTTTAAAACAAATTTTTTCTCTAAAAGTTGGATTTGTAAAAATCTAAAAGTTTAATTGTAGGCAAAACCACCTCAGCATTTGAATTCAAATTCAAATCAAGTCCTGAAATTGCAAACTAAAATTTAAAACCGTTTTCCTTCGGGTTGTTTTCTAGCTGCCGGCCCAGCCCGCGCCATCGCCTCTCTCTCTCTCTCCCTCCTTTCTTTCCCTGTGGCCCAGCCAAGTCGGCCAAGCCTGCAACGTCGCCTCTTCCCCTCTCCTCCCTTCTCTCACAGCCCGTGCGAGCCGAGGCCCAGCAGCAGTGCTAGCCCAGCACTTGCCCGCTCTCTCTCTCTCGCACACGCTTGTTGACGTGTGGGCCCTGGCTCCACCTATCAGGCCGCACAGGAGAAGCAATGTGCTTCTTCCCCGTGCCAGTTGGCCTCTTTCTCGCCCGTTGCCTCCGTATGCACATGCGTCGAGCGCCAGATGCCGCGTCAGACCCTACGCCTCGAGCCTCTTCCCCTCTCACCCTACCTCAACCTTGTCACCGCACGAGCGTGTCCATCTCACCTGTGCACCGCTCGTGAGATCTCGCGCCCGAGTCGAGCCATGATGGCGCTCTCGTCAATCCCTCTTCTCCTCTCTATTTAAGTTGCGGTCGAGCGCGTCATCTTCTGTGTTGCGCCTTCCTCTTCATCCCCCCCTTTGCCCCTCTTCTCCGCCTCGGATGGACAAGGAATTCGCCACGCGAGCCATCTTCCGCCTCCGTTGTCTCATGTATCTTGGTCGTCTCGGCCTCCTCTTCCTTGTGCTCACCTTGCCTGCTTGTTTCCTCACAGGAAGGGTTGGGCATCGTTGTCGTCCGCAGAGCTAGCCGGAGCACGCCTGCACTGTCGCCTCTTCCCCTCTCCTCCTTCTCTCTTAACCGTGCGGCGAAGCCCAATGCAGTCTGTGCGGCAAAGCTTAGCCAGCTCCTACCCGCTCTCTCTCTCACACACACACACACGCTCGTTGATGTGTGGGCCCTGGCTCCACCTGTCAGGCCGCACAGGAGAAGCAATGTGCTTCTTCCCCGCGCCAATTGGCCTCTTTCTCGCCTGTTGCCTTCGTATGCACATGCGTCGAGCGCCAGACACTGCGTCAGACCCTGCGCCTCGAGCCTCTTCCCCTCACCCTGCCGCGACCTTGTCATCGCACGAGCGTGTCCATCTCACCTGTGCGCCGCTCGTGAGATCTCACGCCCGAGTCGAGCCATGTCGGCGCACTCATCTCCCCTCTTCTCCTCTCTATTTAAGCCGCGACTGAGCACATCATCTTCCACGTTGCGCCTTCCTCTTCATCCCCCCTCCCCCGCTTTGCCCCTCTTCTCCGCCTGAGATGGACAAGGAATTCGCCACGCGAGCCATCTTCCGCCTCCGTCGTCTCACGCATCTTGGTCGTCTTGACCTCCTCTTCCTTGTGCTCACCTTGCCCTGCTTGTTTCCTCACAGGAAGGGTCGGGCGCCGTTGTCGTCCGCAGAGCTAGCCAGAGCACGCTTGCACCGTCGTTGCATAATTCCACCTTTCCTGGTGAGCTTCAACTTTGAAGCCCTTGTCTCTCAAATTCGCTTTGATCACCTCTCTCTAACGCACGTCTTCTTCTTACTTGCCATGCACCAGAGCTGTCGAAACACGTCTTCGTCCCCGTCGTCGACCGATGAACGCCACCTCACCGCCACCATCGATCTCTTTGATCTGGAAGTCACAACGGCTAGCGCTGAATGCGACGTTTGATCCGGACCATTGGTGCATAATCTGACGGGCCATGTCGACGAAAACGGAGACGGAGTGCTAGCCGGAGCTGACGGAGCAAATGCTCAGTGTTACTAGAGCAAACGTGAAATTTTGAGTAGTATGCTCGCCAACCTGAACAAAAGTAGTGCTACGAGAACAATTTTCTCAAATATGTAGAATGTTGCCAGCACCCCCGAACGTCTGATGAGAGGCTTCACTTCGGACGGTGCCAGAGAATGACACAACATCCACAACGTCTCGACAAACTTTAGTATGGTAAAATGTCTCAATACGCTCTCATATGTGCTTTATTTGCAACTTTTGTTTAAAACTCGATGTCGATTGCTACCTTGTTAACATTTTACAATTCATTATAAAATCATGTTTTATAAGTATTTATTTATTTTCATGGATAATGAATGTGTTTTAGAACTCTCAATAATGAAAAATCATTAAAGGAATCTAGTTTGAGGAAGCTCGAGAAATATCAGGTGCCGGAAATGTTGTTAAGACATTTGAATGCATTTTTGGGCAATTAAGTGACCTCGAACGAAAATAGTCATAATTACAAAGTTGTTGATCTAATTGAGAGCTATAATTTTGCATACTTATTTCCCTAATTTGGACTCCGAACAAGAAAGTTATTGTCTTCAAGACACGCATAAAGCCTCAAACAAAGATATACCTCCGGGTATCCGAGCTTATGTATATTCTGAAATCTGAAGTTGTATTTGTATTCAATGGATAGTGCGACAAATTCATGTTCATTTCTAACAAAAGAAAGAAAGATCCATATTCGTTTCCAAGCCGACAAGTATACTCTCGATAACCTCCGTATACGAAAATAGCACGGATTGGTCGGAAAGTATGCAAGTCATTCTCACCCCCTAACAGTAAGGATGGAGTAGGTGGGGAAAAATCTACAGGAAGGAGCATAAAACATCACCCATGAGGTCCTATCTAGTTTTTTTTTTCCACGATGTACATCACAAATTTCAGAAAACATGTAAACACTCCTCGCCCTCCCTCTCTTTCTCAAGGTCTCACATTCCCTACCCACGCAGCCCTCACCGCCGCCCATGCCTCAGCGAACTACAGTCGTCCTCGCCACCGCCAGCTCCGCCCCGCCGCCGTGACCTCATCGCCTCAAGGATCCGCATCCCTCGCTGCCGTGAACCATTACTGCAATGGTAGTTATCTCAACCATGGGGCCTCCGAAATGTCAACCAAGAGCTTATATTGTCTCAACATTTTTTGCGACAACAAAACCTTGTATTCAGGATGTTCCATATAACAGTCCCATCAAAATGCAAAACATAGGATGTATACAGGTTCTTTTGCCAAATATTCGTTATTTACAAGGCTTTCACTAGAGCGACGCCCAATCTGGTGCGACAAGGGGCTTTACACGATACTCACAGCGAGGCACAAGACACTGCAGATGATATTTGGTTTACATTGGGTACATGCTCCAGCTGCATCTTCATTTGCACATTTGAATACTACCTCCGCACCAAATTTGCCATGATGCCATCTTGATATCGACAGATCGGGGGATATCCATCTCGAACAGTCAAGCATGTTGATTGCAGGAAACCTCAATTGAGTGCATAATGGACCCGCTCTAATATTCTCATAACCTGGAAAACTGAGATAAAACTGTGTGGCCTTTTTCCTGGAGAAGATTGATCAAGAACAGCTTGCTGTTGTTTGCTGGTGAGCTCCAAGAATTGCACAAGCATGTCGCCATCCAGAATGGGAGGTACTCCAGACTGTCACATCAGTTATTAGGTATAGTAGATGAAATTCTGTATAATTGTAAAATAAGTAACGATGATTATCCTACCAGGATACCACACCGACGAAACTCTGCATGATCATTTCCCAAGAGTGGAGCAGTCAATGGGTGAACCGAAAGTCTTTCTTGGACATCTTGCAACAGTTGATGCTCCTCACTGCAGTATCAATCCATGCGCTTCAAAAGGTGGACAGGACACTTAACAGATGTATATGAATTAACTGTAGTTCCTTTACAAATGGGTAGTTGTGTGGTTCTATGTTGAACCAAATCACATTAAAAAGAACTCTGGCATAGAGTGGAATGGGCAATGAATTTTCATATTCTTTTTAGTAAAGAGCATCGAAAAATCAAACACTGCGAAGCTTATCCAGAATTATCAAAGTTGTCCATACAAAGGACAAGTTATAATATAAATCCAATTTTCCCAAATTGGCCTGCCCAGTTATCTAACACTGGTCCTGACTCTGGACTGATAAAAACCGGTTTTCAGGGATAACTGGATACTAATAGTGCAAATTTCAGCTTTTTGGGTTTGCATGGGAATGTTTCGGATCTTCAGAAACTACCTTGTGAGCGGAATAATAACGAAGACACTCCCCAGCAAAGTACTTGCCACAACACACTTGTAAGCCGACTCCAACACTGGGTCTGTCTCATCATCAACTGGAAGCCTGTACTTAAATGCAGCCTACAGTAAATTACAGGAACGAGTTAAAACATTTCATTAACATGGAATCAGTCGTTGCCCTGTTGGTGAGGTTTTTCCAAGGAACTTACAACAAAAAAGGACAAGTCAAAATGAATAAAAAAAAACAAATTCAGACAATTAATCAGTGAGATTTATAACCAGGTGAGTTTTCCCCTAGATCACTTAGTTTATCAAGTAAAGACACAAGATTCATCCTTTAGGGCCTGTTTGGATAGTGGGGATTTGGATTCAAATCCTTAGGATTAAATTCCAAAAATTCTCAAACAAATTCCCCTAATCCAAACACCCCCTTAGCATCTTTACTTGTGATAAAAATCGAATTGATTAGCCCTAAGCCCCCAACAACAAAAGCTTACCTTCTGAATGCTCATAGCTGTTTCACCCATATAAAATGAACAATGTACAGCCAAGTTCTTTTCTGGACTTTCAGAAACTGCAAGATATGTTAAAAAACATCAAAGTAGATCTCAAAGCAACGTAAGATTGCAATAATTTAAGCAGCAACTTAGAAGCATTTAAATTTAATGAAAAGTAGTAAAGTACACACAAACAAGTAAAGATGGAAGAACAATCATAACATACAAAAGTAGGATCTCTATCTCAAATTTGTTAAAGCGTCTACTGGAGTACAATATAGAGCGACATGTCCTTAACCAAATTTACATCGACAAATTTTCTGTGGCTGTGTTAGGATGTTTATTTACATCTTTAGCATGTCCATAAGACAAAGGGAATTGGACCAACATATTAACAAGAAACTGAACACGAAGGCTATGAATAAGCTGGAGAAGAATATAGGTGAAAAACAACCATAGAAAAAAATACAGGGGTGTCATGGACATAAATACCAAGCGCGTACCTTCCAATCTTGGGCAAGATAAAACAGATATGCTCCCACGTCGATCTGATACCACAGCAGTTACACAGTTTAAAAGAGCAATATCACCCACCAATCGTTGAGCAGGATCAGAATAAATCAGCTCTAACTTCCTAAGATTCTGACATTAATCAACAAAATGAGGTACCAGGATTAGAAGGAATAGAAAGAGCATTATTCTATAACAATGAACATCATCACCAAATATATATCATTTTAACCAGAACCCACTGTTACCTCATGATAAGAATAGAAGAGAACACCATCACGACAATCACCCACTGCAATCCGTGACGCATATGTCTTCAAACAAGTTATTGTAAATCGTGTTCTATCCACGGCATACTTTTTCAACCGATGGGGATTTTCATTCACAAAACCAAGTACACAAAGCTGTCAAGATAGCGAAAGAATGAAAGAAAAGGAACAAATATTAGAGCATGATTTTCCACATTTAATGGAGTTAGATAGTATAGCTGTATTAGTATTTCTATGTTGCAGAGTGCTCTTTGCATATTTGCCTCTCACTTGTACATTACATATATACATTTGGCCTTTGGCCTATGGGAATACACAAGGTCCATTTGTAACATGGTAGTAGAGCAAGGCTAGGGTTCGGGTCCCCCCCATCCAAACCCTAGATCCCAACTCACAGTTGTCGCTTGCTAGCTGCCACCACCTGGTCAGTCCCTAGACCTTACCCCCGCTACCGCTTCGATCTGCGGCCGCCGCTGCCGACTCCTCCCGCCGCTCGATTTCAAGCCGCCGCCGCCACTCGGGAACGCTGATTTGGACGCCACCGTAGTTCCTTCTACCACCACTACCTCAGATCCAGCCTCTCCAGCCTCGGAATCCGGTGCCACCGCCAGGTCGTCCTCTGCTTCGGCTTCTACTGCTGCCGTCGTACCTTCTCAACGATTGCCGCAGATTCGGCCAATTCAGCCTCAGGTCTTGTCGCCGCCTCGTCCACGTCCTTGCCGCCCCTGCAGCTGCTACCCCGAACCCTTCACCGTCGGATCTCGCCGCCTCAGCATCCTCCACAAATCAAGAGCCTTCTCTGAAGTCTTTGCTGCCTCTGCAGCAGCTCTGGCACCGCTGCGGTTACGTCTCCGCCCTGCTGTTCCTCGCACGATGGCACCTCCCAGTGGTTCAAGGGCTGTCTCGGTTCCAAAGCTACCGGCCATCTTCAATGGGCTGAACTACCGCGAATGGGCTCAGCACATGCGGATTCACATGAGACATCGCCTCTAGGGCTACCTCATCGGCGAGCGGCATTGCCCGCCTTGCCCCACCCTGCTGGCCGAGAAGTACAGTCAAGATCTTCTTGCTTGCGCTTGTCTTACTGATCAGCGCACGGTGCATACTCCTATGGAGCTTGGAGTCCACCTTTGGTCCACTGATAGTGAGTCTCTTAAGGATCTCACTCGCTACCCGTCACCTTGTTGGTTGTATTTCTACCTTGGGATCACTCGACTTGGCATTTCTCACTATGTTCACATTCTGAGCCAGTTTGTTTCGGGTCCCACTCAGCTACACTACACTCACCTTTGTGTTCTGCGATACTTCATGGGACCATTTCTCGTCGCCTTTTCTTTCCTCACTCCAGCCCTTTGCAGCTTCAGGCGTACTCAGATGCAACCTAGGCTAGCGACCACTCTGATCGTCAATCTCTTTCTGCCTACTGTGTTTTCCATGATTCCTCTCTGATTGCCTGGAAGACCAAGAAGCGGATTGTAGTTTCCCGTTCGAGTGCTGACACCGAGTTGAGGGCTATGGCGTTGACAACTGAGATTACTTGGTTACTGTGTCTTCTTGGGGATTTTGGTGTTTACGTCCTGCAGAGCTCATCTCTCGTCCGGACAACTCGAGACGATCAATATCGCTCGAGACCCGGAGAAGCATGAGCTCACTAAGCATATTGGGGTTGATGCTTTCTAGATGAGATCGCAGGTGCAGGACCAGGTCGTGGCTCTTTGGTACGTGCCTTCGGAGCTTCAGCTCGCCGACTTCTTCATGAAGGCACGAACCAGAGTTCAACGCAGCTTTTTCCTCTCCAAACTCAGTGTTGTTGAGCCACTATGTGTTCGAGGGGGGTGTTAGATAGTATAGTTGCATTAGTATTTCTCTGTTGTATAGGGTACTCTTTACATATTTTCCTCACATGTACATTACATGTATACATTTGGCATCTGGCCTATGGGAACACATAAGGTCCATTTGTAACAAATGGTAGTCAAATTAAACCAAGTCTTGGGAAAATTTATCTTAGTAACATCACAAAGTAACGAAAATAGAGAAATTACAACATGAAGGAGCTTGACTGCCAAATGACATCACAATCACTGTTTATTATGGAAAATAACACTCCTGTGGAATATTCCTTCGGAATTTCAAAAATGACACAAACACCCCTTCCTATCTCTTCCTCCCCAACTCCGGTTGTCACTTGTTTGCCTGTCCAGCTGCTACTGTCACAAGTTCTCCGCCACTGAGTGATGATGCTCCTCCGCCGCTGCATACTCTGGCATAGGTTATCCGACAAACTCTGAAAGGCGAGGAGGGCAAGAAGCCAAGAACATCATATTACCCATGGGAGTGTTATTTTCCAGGATATATATTGATTGTGATGTCGTGGCAATCGTCGAGCTCCTTTGCAATGCTATTTCTTTAGTTTCGCTTCTTTGCTATGTCATTGAGCTAAGTTCCTTTAAGTGATTTAAGACAGAATAGAGCTAAGGAAATAACTGATATCATACCGTATTACCAGCTGCTGCCAACATATATCGATCTAGATATGGATAAACAGCAAGAACTGCACCCGTGAATGTAACATGAGTCAGTGATCTCAGATGTCCTGCCATTTGTTCAAGTTGAATCTGGTTGTAACAAACGTCATCAGGACTGCTGCACATGCTGTTACTAGACAATTCTTCAGTTGCATATCCAACAATTTCAGGGAATGGGGATCCGGTATGAGAAGAGGAATTCAAATTAGAGGCTGGAATAAATGAAGTGCTCTCACGAGGACTTTCAATAGTCTCCAAGCTTAAAACAATTAGGCGTCCCTTGGTACTGTTTCATCAAGAGAGAATGGTTACAATTTTAAAAAAGCGGCTTTAAAATGTTCACTAGATTCAAAGTAACTAGTCATGTAAATGAAATGAGTAGATTAAGTGCAGCAACAGCAACAATAAAATAAGCAAAACCTGAATAGTAAAAAGAAATGATTTAGCTACAATCAACTAAAATCATGAATGATCAACGAGAACAAAAAATCAACTACAATAACAACCAACGAGAAGACAGGTACTCAGAGACCAATTTGCAAAAGGCAGCCACATGACAGCTATAAATCATGGCAGGCAATGAACAGGCAAGAACCAACCTGAAATTACAGGCAACAGAAAGTAGTTTTAAAAAATTTACATGATCACTTTTTTATAGAAATATTGGGCTTACATTCAAGATGTATCAAACAAATTACAAGTGGCTAGAATTGTTAGCTTCTTGTGAGTTTGAGTGGAGAAAAAAAATCATCCACAAACATACTGTAAAACTAGTATGCCAATTCTTGCACAGGATTACCCGTTACAGACTTAAAGGTGGTAATTAACCGATTGCCACCAGGAGTGGGATGCCTGTTCGCAACCAGTGAAATGGATAATTGTTGTTACTGGACTGCCGTAAACCGACTATTATGCACTTGTTCCAGAATGAATACCATTCGTAAAATGAAATCACTAGCACATGTCCTAGTCTCCACCTATAGACTATGTTTCCCTGCCCTGGATTCTAGAGTACATTTTCTGTAGCTGATTAAGCACAAGAGTTGCCTGGAATTATAACATGGTATCAGAGCTTAGATCCAAACTCTAGCCTCCATCTTCTTCCACCCAAGCTGCCCTCGGGAGGAGCAATAATGTGTGGTATAAGTGTAATAGTCATATAAGTGTTAGGAGTAGTTATGTAATTGTAGTTTAGTCTAAGGTTTCTCTTGTACACTATATATTGCCCCTTGGCTCTTGCAATAGAATGAACAATTCAGCCCCTATTCCTCTCTTCTCTCACAAATTCTAACATGGTATCAGAGCATAGATCCAAACTCTAGCCTCCGTCTTCCACCCAAGCTGCCCCTGGGAGGAGCAATCTCTACTTCCGAAGGTAGCACCCAATCTCGTTTTTATCTTTAGCATCTGTAGTTTCTTAATGTCAAGTAGTACCAGCAGCCACCAGTCTTCATCTTGTTGTATGTGTTAGATATATATATAGCATGTGTTATTCTTCCCTAGTTTAGGGTGCTTTCTGCATATTGGCTACTTCTTTGTATCTGTATATATTGTGGCCCATTGGCCCCTTCGAATAGAGGAAGCCCATTCTAACTTTCCAACATGGTATCAAGCAGGTTAGGGTTAGGTTTTCTCCTCTCCTCTCCTACCTAGCTCCAGATCCACCGCCGCCTCTCCCTCTTCCGTGAGGCGCACCTGTGTCTTTGCCCGGATCCCCTGCTCACGACGCCACCAGAGCTGTCCCGAGCTCTCTTTGGCCAAGCTACCTTGCTCTTTCATGTATCCGAGCCCCGAGCCGCCCTAGAGCTCTCATCGCTTGACGCCTGCCTCTGCATGCCAAAGAAGAGAGCCGTCCGAACCTTGCATCGATGTGCTTGGGTTGTCTCACTGACCAAGGAGATGTGGGATCGTCTTCGTGCCCGCTCTGAGCGAAGAGTGAGGCCTTGTATCTTCCATTTCTTCGGGAGAGCACTCTCTCGGCGGCGGGGCGCCACCATGGACGCCTTCTTCCAGCATTTGGCTGCGGTTTAGCATCAGCTTAATTCCACAGGGCGGATGTCTGCCGGTCCTACACCTCTGTGTCCGTCGTGAGCTCGCCAGAGACTCGTCGCCTCCATGATTTCCTCGCGCCTTGCCGTGCAGGTATGAGGTGGCTCGCTCTCGATTCTTCGATAAACGACCCCTTCCTCCATATTGGAGGCTCTCATTGCTATTCGGTGAGAAGGCTCGTCTTTAGCGGTAGGGATTCTCTGACCCTCTTGATCTTGGTTGTTCACACCCTAGCATCGGTGCCTCGCTTTGTCTCTGCCCTGCGGCCCCTGCTTCTTTGCTCGGCGACCTTCACTGCGACTATTGTGACCGTTCTGGGCACACTATCGTCTTGTCGCTGAAGCGAAGGCTTCGCCAGAGTGGCGCGCCGCGGGCTGGATCCTTCGATCGGTTCACGCCAAAGTTTCTTGGAGCAGACACACCAGGAGATGCTCATCTTTGCCGATGCCTTCTTCGCCTCAAACGCGAGTTCTGCTGCTAGGTCTTCTGGTCCTGCACCATCACCTCCTACAGGTATATCATCTCCTTGGATTCTGGATTCTGGATTCTGGTGCCTCTTTACACGACATTGGACTCCACTCATCTTACTTCCGTGAGACCACCTGATCTTCCTCACATTCAGACTGCGGATGGGACATCTCTTCCTGTTGCAAGAAGAGGCACTCTTTTCACTTCGTCTTTTCATGTTCCTACTGTATCTCATATTCCTGGTCTTACTTGTTAAGAGTATTGTATATTCTGCATTTCTCTCTCTCTCTCTCTTGGCCCATGTGGCCCTTGTAGCCCATGAGGCCCATGTATCTTTGTCTATATATATCTCCTTCATTAATGAATAAGATGCAAAGTTGTGAATAGCAAACCCAAGTTTTATTTGTCTAACATGGTATCAGAGCCATTCAATCCTAACCCTAGCCCCTAGTTTCACTATCTTAGTTCTTGAGTAAACCTCTGCCTTCGGTAGGAGAACTGGCAGACATCCCAAGCTCCCCGAGCTTGCGGTCCTCTGCTCCAAGCCGACAACCGCGTCGCCCGGCTCTACCTCGCCTCCATATGGGATCATTGTGCATGCCATGGGAGACGATCGGATCTGCCGCCTCCTTACTCTCGATTGCTTATACGCTTCTAGCATTTGCTCATCCTTGGGTTACGGATTCAGTGCTTCGTTTCATGTCACATTGTGACTCTCGGCTTGTTGCCGTGAGGCAGCGTGGTGATGCTACCTATGTTCTGCTAGCGATGGTACACCTAGCTCTATTACCCATCGGGGCATTCTCTCTACATCTTGCTTCTCTGTTCTGATGTGTCTTTTGTTCCTCGGCTATCTATGAATCTTCTTTACGTTGGTCAATTAAGCGATATGAAGCTGTTTCATTGGATTTGATGATTCTTCTTGTTTCATTCGGGATCGTCGAGCGAGAAGAGTGATTGGTTCGGCCATTCTTAGTAGAGGCTCTCCCGATCTCTATGTCTTGGACACCTTACATCTTCCTTCCACCGATCGTCGAAGGCATTGGTGTCTTCTGCTATGTCTTCATCTCGATCTCTGTTGGGTCTTCCTTGACAAGTGGCATCATCGACTTGGTCATCTTTGTGGAGCTTGCCTCGCGCTTTAGTTCACCGGGGTTCCTTAGGTCATGTCCTTTGTTGAGTCTAGTTTTCATTGTCTTGGTTGTAAGTTGGGAAAACAATTACAATTTCCATATCGATAGTACCTCTCGGTCTTACATTCCTTTTGATTTGGTGCATTCAGATGTATGGGGTCCATCTCCTTTTGTTTCGAAGGGTGGTCATAGTTATCATGTCATATTTGTTGATGATCACTCTCGATATACTTGGATCTATTTTATGAAACATCGCTCTCAGTTGATTTCCATTTATCAGTCTTTTGCTAAGATGGTTTATACACAGTTTTCTTCTTCCATTCGTGTTTTCCGTTCTGACTCTAGAGGAGAGTATCTTTCCTCAGCCTTTTGTCGATTTCTTTCTTACGAGGTACTCTTCCTCGGCTCTCGTGTCCGGTGCTCATGCTCGTAATGGTGTTGCCGAGCGCAAGCAAATCACATCATCGAGGCCTTTCGCGATCTTCTCATTTCTCCTTTGTCCCTCATGCAGAAGCGGTCTCTACGATCTATCTTATTAACCGTCGACCTCTTCTAAGCTTGAGGCAAGTGTCCTAGTGAGTCTGTCTGAGCATCCGCTCGCTATGCTCATCTTGGCGTTTTTGGTTGTATGCGCTATGTCCTTCTAGCACCTCGTGGCGCATAAAGCTAAACCCTCGGTCGATTGAGTGTATTTTTACGGGTTATAGTCACGAGCATAAGGGTTATCGTTGCTATGATCCTCGGACGTCGCATTCGCACCTCTCGTGATGTGACTTTTGATGAGGGCGTCCTTTCTTTCATCATCCTTCTCCACATCCCACTTCTTCTTCCACGATTCCACTTCCTTTTGTGTCTACCTCCCATTCATTCTCCGAGATACACCTTCTCCACCGATTTCACCTTCTCGTGTACCTTCTCCACCACCTCCACGATTTCTAACACTTCCACTCTTCCCTTCCACTATAGTCGCCGAAGCGAGAGTCCCCGATCCTCGGTCCTCCTCTCCTCCTTGATTCTCTGTCCTCCTCTCCTCGCTTGATCCTCGGCGGTACCATCGACTCGATGATCGTTCTACTACATCACGATATGCCCTACATGATCGTTCTTCTATTCGAGCACCGAGAGATGGGGTTTTTCTCGTGCAGTGCGATGGTGGCCGAAAGTACCTATCGAGGAAGTGTCGGTGTACTGAGTGGCGATTGGCTATGATGAGAGAGCTCACGATAGATAGAGTGCACGGGCACTTGGGATCTTGTTCGCTACTAAATGAGGCTGTTCCTATCACTTGCAAGTGGGTGTACAAAATAAAGAACAAATCGAGATGGGTCGATGAGAAGCGATACAAGGCTCGTCTTGTTGCAAGAGGTTTTCGGCGAGCTTATGGTCGAGATTATGATGAGACTTTTGCTCCGATTGCTCATATGACCACGATGCGTACTCTTATTGCGATTCGACAATACGCACATGGACTATATCTCGGATGGATGTCAAGAATGCTTTTCTTCATGGTGATCTACATGAGGTCTATATCTGACCACCCCGGTGTTGAGGCTCCTCTGAGCTATGTTTGTCGCCTTAGGCGTGCTCTATATGGTCTCAGCAGCTCCTCGTGCTTGGTTCGGCGTTCGATTCGTGATTCATTTCTTTGGTTTCATTTCGAGTGAGCATGACCTGCCTTGTTTGTTCACACTTCTCGGTAGTCGTACTTTGCTTCTCTTACGTATATAGATGATATCTTGATCACGGGAGATGACATGGACCACGTGGCTTTTGTCAAGAAGAAATTGAGTGAACAATTTATGATATCCGATTTGGGACCATTGAGCTATTTTCTAGGAATTGAGGTTCATTCTGATGGTGATGGCTACTATCTCTCTTAGCATCGCTATGTTCAGGATCTGCTTGCTCGCTCTGGGATGACTGATACTCGTACTGCTACCACACCCATGGAGCTTCACTTGCGGCCGACCTCTGAGGCGGTGTCGCGCTTGATGATTCTTCTCGCTATTGTCGACTTGTTGGGAGCCTTGTCTATCTCACGATAACCGGGCGGACATTGCTCATCTTTGTTCATGTGCTCGGCCGGTTTGTCGATGCTCCCCTTTCGTTCACTATAGTCATGTTCTTCGTGTCTTGAGATACTTGAGAGAAGCTGTGTCCAACGCGTCATTCTATGCCGATTCGAGTCGGCTCGGCTCGGCTCACGCTTACTCGACTCTACTTGGCGAGTGATCTGCTGTCGCCGATCATCTTTAGCTATTGTATCTCTCTTGGTACTTCGCTTATTGCACAGAAGTCAAGAAGCGATCTATGTGTCACGCTCTAATCTGAGGCGAGCTTGAGCACTTGCCGCTACAACATCGAGAGATCATTTGGCCGATGGCTCTTAAGCGATCTTGGTGTCCTTGTGACAATCCTACCCTCTTTTGTGACAATACAAGTGCCATTCAAATTGCCAATGATCCGATCAAGCATGGTGACAAAACACATTGGTGTTGATGCATCCTTCACGCGATCTCATTGTCGTGATTGACCATCACCCTCAAGTATATTCCCTCAGAGCTCCAAGTTGCAGATTTCTTCACTAAAGCTCAGACTAGAGAACATTATGGACTTCATCTACTCAAACTCAGTGCATCAGATCCTCCTAATCCACCTTGAGTTTGAAGGGGAGGTGTTAAGAGTATTGTATATTCTGCATTTCTCTCTCTCTCTCTCTTGGCCCTTATAGCCCATGAGGTGATGGATAAGTCTTTTTTGTGTTGGCTTTTGCTGCCCTTCAAGGACAGCATCTCTTTAGACTAGCATCTTAGCAGCTTTTGACTAGCATCTAGGACAGCATCTTAGACTATCATCTTAGCAGCTTTTGACTAGCATCTAAGACAGCATCTTAGACTAGCATCTTAGCATATGCTTGAGCATCTTAGACTAGCATCTTAGCATATGCTTGGTGGTTAACGACCTATAAATTTGTATCCCCAACCCCTCGAGGTTGGAGGCGGCGTTAATGTGAGAAATAAACAAAAGAAAATTGCCCCGTCTCCAAGTGTCATCCTCGAGATGAGAGTAAGGATCTTACTATCACCAAGTGCAAGAATCCGGCTGACTAACAAGTGGTATCGAGCCGTATTATCCTCCAAGCAACTTTGAGCATCTCTGCTCAATCCCTTCTCGGCCTCGCTTCGGCCCATGACCCTGACTAGTAGAAGCGCTCTCTCTCCCGCAGCCGGTTCCCGTGTACGTCATGTCCGCGAGGCGATCTCAGCCTTCGATCAGCCTCGAAACCTGTGGCCAGCAAAGTGGCGGAAACTGGCAGCCTGCGGAAACATGCTTGGTGAGCGGAAAAAGCGTCGGTGGCGGCAGAGGTAGCGGCGGCAAGCGGAGAGTGGAAGCAGCAGCAGCGGCGAATCACAGCGCGTGGCGGCAGCGAGGTCGAGGTTCTGGCGGCAGCAGCAGCTCCATCTCTGCTGATAACGGCGCCAAGCGGACCTTGACGGCAGCGGAAGAGGAAGCGGCGGCGGCGCGATGAGCAACCGCGCCGCCGCAGCGGCGCGGCGGCGGCCGAACGGCAGAGCCAGCGGCGGCAGGCTCTGGAGAAGCGCCGCAGCGTCGGCGTCTGGAGTCAGCGGAAGCGCGGCCTTCAGCGAGCGATGCGGCTCTCTCCCGGTTGATGCAAGTGGTCACCACAGTGCAGTGTCGTCGAGGACATCGGCCCGTGGTGGGTACCCTCGCCCAAGACCAACTTCGTCGAGTGGGAAATTGCGGTGATGAGGTAAAACTCAGTCGCGGCATATGTGGGATCGGTCCGATGCGGAGCGTCGACTACGACCCGGGATCGGCGGTATTTGGATCTCTCATCGCTGCGATCCGCCGAGATCGATTCTCGCTTACCAACAAGCGGATTGCCAAAGAGGCTTAGGGCGCCATCGGCTGCAAAGACGCATCGGCGGCGGCCGAGCCCGCAAGTCTACATTGCGGGCACTCGCAAGGAGTGGGAGAATCGGCCTTCAAGCGGTGAGGGCGTTGATGACTTTGCTCTCGTCTCAACACTCTGTTGCGAAGTTGGTGCGATTCGGCGGCGACACCTCTGGCGAGGAGAGAGCGTGGAGAAGCTCTTCCGTGCGTCCCAGAAAGTACAAGCGGATGGCTCGCTCGTCCAGTCTCTGCTGGACCTCCACGATGACGATCGAGGCGTTAGGTCGCCTCAAGGTCGTTGGCGGCGATGAGCCCTGGCGTCTCGGGACCCGTCACCATTGGCGGGAAGCTCCTCTCGCTCGGGAAGCGGTGGGTGCCGGCCAAGGTGATAGGAAGAAGGAGCCTTCTTCACGACGACGCCATAGCGTGGCAAGCAGCGTAAAACGCGCCGAGCGGTAGCGAGGGCGTCTTGAGGGTGATGGCCGAGTGGGCGCGCGGCGGCGGCTGGCGGCAACAAAAGCCGACGCGAGGCGACTCTTGCCACAAGCTGCGGCAAGCTTGGTCATTGGGCCAGGATTGTCGGCGATACCACAGCGGCGGGCCCGCGTCGCGAGAGGAGGAAGCGGCCGGCTCTGTTCATTGCTCGTGTGAGCATCGAACTACCTCCGTGACAACGGCGCGGCTCTCCTCCGCCAGCGAGCCAAAAGCACCATACTCGCCGGTGGCGATTAAAACGCGACAAGACCAAGCAGGTGGTGCCTCGACACCGACGCCACCCACCACATGGCCAAGGCGGCGGAGTTCTTCTCGAGCTCGACTTCGAGCGTTCGAGCACCTTCAAGTTGGCGACGCCTCGCGAAGTGGAGATCAAGGCGTCGGCTCTGTCGTCTTCGTCGCCAAAATGGCGAAAGCACCATTGCTTCGCGGTGTCTACTACATCCCGCGTTGAGAACTCCATCATCGACTGGGGCAATTTGGATGAAACGGATCGCGTGGAAATTGAGCGCGGTCTTTCTTGATCTGGGATCATAATCATGGCTCCTCGTCGAGGTCAGCGAGAGCAACAGCCTCTCGTCCTTCGCGCGGTGGCGCAACCTCTTTGTCTTGCGACCCCATGGCGGCGGCGGCGTTTGGAGGTGGCACGGCGCTTTGGGCACCTCAACTTTGAGGCCACGAGGCGGCTTCGGCGGCAAGAGATGGTGCGGGGCATCGCGCGTCGACCCGTGGAAGCGATTCTGCGACACTGCGTCTCGCCAAGCTGCGGCGGCCGCCCTCGCCGAGCGACTTCGCGCCAGGAGAAATTTGGAGCTCATACCACGGTGACCTCTGTGGCCCGTGACACCGGCTACGCTGGGCGGCGCTACTTCCTCCTCGTCGGCAGCGTGTCCGCTACATGTGGTACATCTGCTTTCGGCGTCAAAGGCATCGCGGCGGGCGCCATCAAGTGCCTTCAAAAGCTGCTGCGGGCGAAGTCGCGGCCGTAAGCTTGGGTCCTGCTTACGGACAAGCGGCGGTGAGTTCACGGCGGCCGAGAGCGGCGTCTTCGCATAACGAGGATCCATCGTCGCTTCTCGCGCCGTACACCCGCGTGAAACAGCGTCGTCGGCGGCCGCCAACGACGGTGGTGGCACCGCGCGCGCCTCCTCAGTAGAGAGGATCAGGCATTCTCTTGGGGTGAAGCGGTGATGATGCCGTTCACTTGCTTAGCTCGCTGCTCACCAAGGCCCTCGGCGGCAAGGCGCCATCGAGGCACAGCGCGGCGCAAGCAGCGATGAAACCACCTCCGTGTCTTGGTACTGCACGCCGTCAAGGAGCTCAACCCGTCGGCAAGCTCGGCGGCCGAACACGCCGAGAGTCTTCGCCGGCTTTCTGCGGAGGCGCCAAGGCCTCGCATCCTCGATCCTCGACACGGCGCGTCGCGCATCACGCGTGGCGTCGTGTTCGGCGAAGCGGTGGGCGTGGGACAAGATGGTGGATGGCGGCTCGACTCAGCGACGGCGATTCGTTGTCGACTCGTCCGCTCCGAGGCGAAACCAACGGCTTCGTCTTCAAAGCTCGCCTACCCCGCCCGTTCGCCGCACCACTCCGGCGAGTCGCCGCGCGCCGCGCCCAACTCCGGCGAGTCGCGCCCGGCCGCCGGCCACGCCTCGTTCTCCAGCGGCGCCTACTCGCCGAGCTCGCTTGCGGCGGCCCGCCCGCGGCAGCGGCAAAGCGGTGGAATTCGCCGCTCCGTATCCGCAGCGAGATCGCGTCAGCGCCTACCGCGGCGGCGAGCCTCTGCGCTCTGCGTCCGTGGGCGACCTCCTCGGTGGTGGCCGGTCCTGGCTGGCGCGTAGCGACCAGGCAATGCGCCTCGCCGCAGGGCGGCGCGAGCCTCGTTCGCCAGAGGCGGAAAGCAGCGGCATGGCGTCGCGATGCGAGAGAGAGATGGGCCGTCGGCGAAACAAGGCGTGGGGTGGCCGATCTTCCGGCTACCGCCCGCCATCTCTCTCAAGTGGGTCTTCAAGCTCAAGAAAGCGAGGTGGAGAGGTGATCAAGCACAAAGCGCGTCTCGTGGCACGAGGCTTTGTCGGCGGAGGAGTCGACCGGCGATGCCTTGGCGCTGTTACGCGGATGGAGTCCGTCGTCTCCTCTCGCCTCGCGACCGGGGAGGTGGTCGTCCATCACATGGACGTCGAGTCTGCTCCTCAGCGGCGACTTGGAGGAGGTCTCGACCGTCGTGGCGGGATTCATCATCAAAGAGCAAAAGCAAGGTCCTCACTTTGCGCAAGGCCCTCTACGACTTGCGGCGAACTGCAACAGAGCATGGTGGACTCCGCCTCAAGCAAATGGGATTCGGTGAAGGCCACGAGGCCCATGATCTCTGCGTGAACAAGGAGGCAATGCCTGGCGATAGGCGTCTCGTCGGCGACCTTGTGATCACCGGTACCAAGGAGAAGGAGATCGAGGCGTTCAAGGCGGAGATGAAGGCCGCTTCCGGATAAGCGACCTCGGGCCCTCTTTCTACCTCGGGATCGAGGTCCATCGAGACGACTCGGCATCTCTCTTCGCCAGACCGCCTCACGCCCAGCGCATCGTGGGTGGCGGCCTCGCGGCCCAACCCGGCCACGCTCCTATGGAGGAGAGGTGAAACTAAGTCGTGAGTCTGCGGAGGAGGTGGGCCTTGACCTTGATCTTGGCGCATTAATGGGCGACCGCCGCTACCTTGTCCGCATCAGCGGCCGGACTTAGCGTTCGTGCGTCGGCTCGTCGGCCGGTTCATCTGACGGCAAGCGGCGGAGCACCAAGAAGGCCGTGAAAGGATCCTCCGCTACGTCGCGGGCACCTCAGGCCACTGCCACTACTACCAAGGTGCCCGTGGACTTCATCGCATAGATGCAATGACGGCGACCGCCCGGCGACATCGACCACGAGCAAGAGCACCGGCGGAATCTTGTACTTCCTCGGCAAGTGTCCGTCACCGGCGATCGGTCAGCGGCGGTAGTGGCTTTGTCTAGGCTGCGGCGAGTACATTGCGACCCACTACCGCTTTACTCGAGCTCTGTGGTCGGCACGGCCGCATGGCGATCTCCTTGGCAGAGACGCAGAGGCGGTGGAGCTCGAGTGAATGACAAGTCCGCCTTGGCCTTGGCGAAGAACCTGTCTTCCATGAGCGCACAAGCTTTGTCCGGGTGAGGTATCACTTCATCGGTACTGGATGAAGGGGCGTCAAGCCAACTACATCAACACCCAAGACCACTCGCCATGAGCCTCGACCAAGTCTCTTGGCGGATCAAGTTCGAGAGCTTGGCGCGGGATCGGGATGGCTCAGATTCTCGCAAGGAGACACACAAGACTTAGGGAGAGTGATGGATAAGTCTTTTTGTGTTGGCTTTTCTTTGCCCTTCAAGGACAAACATCTCTTTAGACTAGCATCTTAGCAGCTTTTGACTAGCATCTAGGACAGCATCTTAGACTAGCATCTTAGCATATGCTTGAGCATCTTAGACTAGCATCTTAGCATATGCTTAGCTGGTTAACAGCCTATAAATTTGTATCCCCAACCCCTCAGGTTGGAGCGGCGTTGTGTGAGAAATAAACAAAGAAAATTGCCCCATCTCCAAGTGTCATCCTCCAGATGAGAGTAAGGATCTTGCTATCACCAAGTGCAAGAATCCAGCGACTAACATGAGGCTCATGTATCTTTGTCTATATATATCTCCTTCATTAATGAATAAGATGCAAAGTTGTGAATAGCAAACCCTAGTTTTATTTGTCTAACATTACTATGCAGCTTATGTCAGTTGGTCAGATCGCTGATCATGGTTGTCGCATCATTCTTGATTCTGACTCTTGTTGTGTTTAGGATTGTCGTACGGAGATTCTGGTTGGGACTGGTCCTAGGCGCCATAATTCTTAGCGTCTTTGGGAGCTTGACTGGCTGCATCTTCCTTCCGCTGCCTCCACCAGCAAGTCAGCCAGTACCACCGCCTTGGCTTCAACAGCTTCTTCCACCACCACTTTTGTCCAGTGGCACTATCGGTTAGGTCACATTGATTGTTCGTCTTTTGTAACTAGTAAGGAAGCGATGTTCTAGGTTACATTTACGGTGACACCTTGCTTTACATTTCTGAGTTTTAAGCAGCAGCATTTTGCAACTCCTTATCCTCTAGTGATTACGAGTCTCAGCGTCCTTTTGATTTGATTCTCTGATGTTTGGAGACCGACTCCCTTCACTTCGAAAGGGGGTCATACCTATTATGTGATCTTTATTGATGATTATTCGAGACACACTTGGCTCTATCCTATGTCTTCTCGTAGTCAAGTTCTTTTCATTTACCAGCAATTTACCACCATAGTTCACACTCAATTTGAGTCAACCATTCGTATTTTCCGTGCAGATTCTGCTGGTGAATATCTCTCCACTTCACTTTGTCATGTTCTAGCTGAGCAGGGCACTTTCCCTCAGTATTTTTGTCCAGGTGCTCATGCTCAAAATGGTGTCGCTGAGCGTAAGCACCGTCATCTTCTTGAGACAGCTCGTGCTCACGCTTACTTCTCATATCCCACCTTATTTTTGGGCTAAAGCTTTCTCTACCGCTGCCTTTCTTATCAATCGGCAGCCCTCTTCTGCTCTCAAGGGATGCACTCCTTTTGAGCGTCTCACTGGTTTGCCACCCTAGTACAGTCACCTTCGTTGGTTCGGTTGTGTCTGCTATGTGCTTCTTCCACCTCGTGACCGCACCAAACTGACTGCTCAGTCGATCGAGTGTGTTTTTCTTGGCTATAGCTCTGAGCATAAGGGTTATCGTTGCTATCATCATGTTGCTCGACGAATGAGGATATCTCGAGACGTCACTTTTGATGAGTCTCATCCTTACTACCCTTGTTCCTCTGCCAACAGCTCTACTTCCTTTGAGTCGCTCTCATTTTTTACTTTTCCTGACACTTCGTCTCATCCAGTTCGTGTCTTACCAACCTCATCTTCTTCGTCACAGTCCCCACCGTCTCCTCCACCACCATCACTCCCATCTCCTCCGGTTTCCTCACCTTCTTCGGAGGTTCCTACCAGCTCTTCTATTAAGATCTCTCCTTTTCCGCTGCACTACTCTCGCCGTCCACGGTCTTCTCCTCCTCCAGTTGGGCCTTCTACTCCCTTCACTACCTTGTCCTTGCTCGGTCCCGCTCCAGCCTCTCCTCCTAAGTATGATCTTCGTGATCGTCGGACTGTCAGGCCTCCTGAGCATTACGGCTTCTTGGCATTGCTCTTGTTGAGCCTACGACTTCTGGTGAAATTTCTTGCCCATTAGGAGTGGCGGCAGGCGATGGCTAAGGAGATTGCTGCTCTGGATCGCACCGAGACTTGGGATCTTATTCCCCTACCTGCTCGTGTTACTCCGATCACGTGTAAGTGGGTATACAAGATTAAAACTCGCTCCAATGGCTCTCTTGAACGCTACAAAGCTCGTTTTGTGGCCCGTGGTTTTCAGCAAGATCATGGCCGTGACTACGACGAGACTTTTGCGCATGTTGCTCACATGACCACTATTCGGACCCTTCTAGCAGTTGCTTCTGTTCGCCAGTGGTCCATTTCTCAGCTGGATATCAAAAATGCCTTCCTCAATGGCGAGCTACATGAGGTCAACATGCAGCCGCCCCCTGGGTATTATGTCCCTGCTGGTATGGTGTGTCTGTCCGTTGCTCTCTCTACGGGCTCAAGCAAGCTCCTCGAGCCTGGTTTGAGCGCTTCTCCTCTGTTGTCACTGAGGCCGGTTTCATCGCCAGTGACCATGACCCTGCTCTCTTTGTTCACATCTCTCCTCATGGTTGGACTCTTCTTCTTCTGTATGTTGATATGATCATCACTGGTGATGATCCTTAGTACATTGCTTTTGTAAAGAAGTGTCTCAGTGACAAGTTCTTGATGTCTAACATGGGTCCACTTTGCTATTTTCTTGGGATTGAGGTCAGTTCTACACCTGAGGGCTACTACCTCTCTCAGGAGAAGTACACTCAAGACCACCTTGCTTGTGCTTGTCTCACTGATCAACGTACAGTGGACACTCCTATGGAGCTTGGAGTTCACCTTCGGCTCACTAATGGAGAGCCCCTTGAGGATCCCACTCGCTACCGTCACCTTGTTGGTAGTCTTGTCTATCTTGGGATCACTTGACCTGACATCTCTCACCCTGTTCACATTCTGAGCCAATTCGTTTGGCTCCTTTGACTTCGCTACACTCGCCTGCGTGTCCTTCGATATCTTCGTGGCACCATTTCTCGTCGCCTTTTCTTTCCTCGCTCCAGCTCCTTGCAGCTCAAGGTGTATTCTAATGCGACTTGGGCTAGCGATCATTCCGATCGTCGATCTCTTTCTGCCTACTGTGTTTTCCTTGATCCTCTCTGATTGCCTGGATGACCAAAAAACATACAACAGTTTCCCGCTCAAGTGCTGAGGCTGAGTTGAGGGCTATGGCGTCATTGACAGCTGAGGTTACTTGGTTACGGTGGCTCCTTCAAGATTTTGGTGTCTCTGTTCTTTGCCGACCACTCTTTTGTCGGCAAAGAGGTGCGTCGGTATTACAGACGAGATCGGTGAAGCATGAACTCACCTTAAGCACATTGGCGTTGATGCTTCCTATATGAGATCGCAGGTGCAGGACCAGGTTGTGGCTCTTCAGTACATGCCTTCGGAGCTTCAGCTGGCCGATTTCTTCACGAAGGCACACACATGAGCTCAGCACCGTTTTTCCTCTCCAAACTCAGTGTTGTTGATACACCATGAGTTTGAGGGAGGGGGCGGGGGGGAGGTGTTATATAAGTTTTTATATATATATATATATATGATGTGCTATTCTTCAGTTGTTGAGGGTGCTTTCTACATATTTGCCCCTTCTTTGTAATTGTACATAATTTGCCCATGAGTACCGGAAGAAGCCTTATTCCAAAACACCAACCCTATGACCCTGCTCTCTTTGTTCACACCTCTCCTCATAGTCGGACTCTTCTTCTTCTGTATGTTGATGATATGATCATCACTGGTGATGATCCTCAGCACATTGCTTTTGTGAAGCAGCGTCCCAGTGACAAGTTCTTGATGTCTGACATGGGTCCACTTTGCTACTTTCTTGGGATTGAGGTCACTTCTACACCTGAGGGTTATATCTCTCTCAGGAGAAGTATATTCAAGACCTTCTTACTCGCGCTTGTCTCACTGATCAACGCACAATGGACATTCCTATGGAGCTTGGAGTTCACCTTCGGCTCACTGATGGAGAGCCCCTTGAGGATCCCACTCGCTACCGTCACCTTATTGGTAGTCTTGTCTATCTTGGGATCACTCAACTTGACATCTCTCACCCTGTTCACATTCTGAGCCAATTCGTTTCGGCTCCCACTCAACTTCACTACACTCACCTTCTGCGTGTCCTTCGATATCTTCATGGCACCATTTCTCGTCGCCTTTTCTTTCTTCGCTCCAGCTCCTTGCAGCTCAAGGTGTACTCTGATGCGACTTGGGCTAGTGATCACTCCGATCGTCGATCTCTTTCGCCTCTTGTGTTTTCCTTGGATCATCTCGATTGCACAGAAGACCGCGAGCAGCGATTTTCGCTTTCGAGTGATGAGGTGAGATTGAGGGCTATAAGCGTCGCTGATGGTGAGGTTACTTGGTTCGGTGGCTCCTTCATGATTTTTGGTCTCGTTAACGCACCGACCACTTTTTTGTGCGGCAAAGAGTGCGTCGGATTCTGCGAGATCGGTGAAGCATGAACTCACCAAGCACATTGGCGTTGATGCTTCCTATATGAGATCGCAGGTGCAGGATCAGGTTGTTGCTCTCCAGTACGTGCCTTCAGAGCTTCAGCTAGCCGACTTCTTCACGAAGGCCCACACACGAGCTTAGCACCGCGTTTTCCTCTCCAAACTCAGTGTTGTTGATCCACCATGAGTTTGAGGGGGAATGTTATTCTTCCCTAGTTTAGGGTGCTTTCTGCATATTGGCTATTGGCTACTTCTTTGTATTTGTATATATATTGTGGCCCATTGTCCCCATGGAATAGAGGAAGCCCATTCTAACTTTCCAACAATATGCATCGTCTCAGCAGCACAACAACAAATCGCCCATCCCATCGCCTCGCCTCGCTCCAATCCTTAGCTCCTGCCCGTGGTTCGCTTCCTTCACCACGCCCACGTCGGCTTGTGCTCGGACACAGTGTCGCCGTCGACGCCTCGGCATCTGCTTCCTGCCTGGATCCGACGTCTCCACCGCATGGAGCCGTGACTCCCTCCTAGCCTCCGCTTGGATCCGACGCACCGAGGTGTCACCGATCCGAAACCGAGGTGTCGCCATACTGAGCCGCGATGTCCCACGCCTCTCGCTTTCGCAGAGCCGCTGAAACGCGACTTCGCTCCTCGCCTCACTTTGGATCGGCATTGCTCGGCGTTGTGCACACCACCTTCCCGTCTTGGCCTTGGCCGGATCCGCACGACGCCTCGTCAATCTTCGCTGAGGTCTCCTTCGCCGTGCGCTTCTTCACCATCTTTGGCTCAATCCGTCCGCCGGTGCGACTATGGGTGACGGGATCCGGCGGATCGAGTCCGGATCCATCGCCGGCACTGACGTCCTCCTCGCCCGATGCGGAGCCCTCCTCATCGCCGAGCTCCCGCCACGTCACCCGACGGGCCGCCTCCTCCTGCCGACTTCCTCCCTACTCTACCACGCGCCCTACTCTGCCGAGCGGTAAAGACCGCCTCGGCTCTCCTGCAATGGCTAGCTTCGCCTCCTCTGCTTCCAGCTGCGCCGCCTCGACTCCCGAACGTGTTGCATCTACCAGCGCCTCTAGTCGTATCCTCGTTGCCGGAGCTCGTCTCCTTCGTCGCCAGCTCTTCCCTAGTCGGATCCCTCAATGTTGGCCGCGGATCCGGGATTCCTCTTAGTTGCTGGTTGTCTTCTTCATCACCGACAGCAGCAATCCTCGTCGCCCTTCATCGCCTTCCTCCACCGAGCTAACCTCCATCGTCGTCTTCCTAGTCGCCATGCCTGATCCCGACGTTGCTTGTCGATGTCGTGCTCATTTCTCGCCGGATCAAGCTTAGATTCGTTGCTGTCGATCGCTAGCTCCAAGGTCGCCTTCGTCATCTTCGTGCTCCACCACCATCGCTGGCCATCGTCGACCTCATCACTTGCCATCGTCGGATCCTTCTGTTCCAAGCTCGTGGAGATCCTTTGCCACTGCCGAACCACCACAAAGTGTTGGTGGTGCTCTGCTGGTGGCTCCTGTGCACGTCGCCGCCGGTCGGGAGCTCTTCAGCTCATCTTCATCATCGCCAGCCATCTCCACCATCTTTGGCTGTTGTGTGTTGTGAGCTGCGGCAAGTTGATGCTTGTTGTTTGGAGGATTGTTTGGAGATGCGTGATCACTGTTGCTAGTATCTGCTGCTTGTATCCTCTTGCTGATAACTGCTGCTGCTAGTATCTGCTGCTAGCTAAGTCTATTTTCCTTTGATTTCCATTGAGTCCATCCAAGTCCGTTCAATCTCTCTTTGAGTTTGTTGAAGTGTTGCTAGTTCATCATAACCTTTGTTGATCAGCTGATTGCTTCTTCCTTTTCGGGTTGCCGTAGTCCGTCCATTGGATCAAGTGTGGTCACCCCATCATCGTTGTTGATACGACTTTGCCCTCTTGGTCCTCTCTTGTGGCCATCTTGCTACACATCTTCGCACCATTGCGACACTTGACCAATGACCTTCTTTGTCATTATCATCAACTGTCTCTCTGTCTTTGTTTTCGTCGGGCACCAGATTCGACACCATCACCTCACATCTTGGGTGGGCGGATCTGGTCTATCGTCTTTGCCTTTGTCGAGCGCCAGATTCAACATCATCACCTCATTTCTTAGGTGGGCGGATCTGGTTCGTGTCCTCGTCTCTATCTCTCTTCATCGGCTTGATTTAACATCTCTCTCTATTCCTGTCAGTTTCGACATCTCCAAATCAAGACATTCATATGTGAAGAGCCGAAGGACAATTTTTGTTCAAGAGTTGCATGCTTCGACGCCATCTTCAAGCCCGGACTTCGGATTTATCTTTTATTTTAGTATTGTCCTCTTCAAACTCAATGCTATTGCATACGCATTGAGTTTGAGTGGGGTATGTTAAGGGTAGTAGTGTAATGTGCGGTAGAAGTGTAATAGTCATGTAAGTGTTAGGAGTAGTTATGTAATTGCAGTCTAGTCTAGGGTTTCTCTTGTACACTATATATTGCCCTTAGGGCTCTTGCAATAGAATGAACAATTCAGCCCCAATTCCTCTCCTCTCACAAATTCTAACACAAACTACATCAGCGTAAAATTATTCAAATTTAGAATCTGTTTTTGGTTGTATGAGCATTTGAGGCTAAATTTAGAATCATAACATTCGATTCTGCAAGAGTAACATAGAATGAAGTTCGTGAACAACAAAAATAGAGCGAGAAACTGTAAAAACATGTCTCATGGTTGCAAACATTGCCAATTCACACCAATGCTAAAAAAATCAGACAGAATGGACTACCAGTAAGAAAACAGACAGAGGGTAAAACAGATCATCAATAAGTACATGGTTGTCACGGCATCGCCAAGGCGTCTCCTAGCGTCCGTGGCGGGAAGCAGAGCCATGATCGCTCGCCTCGCCTTGGCCATCTCCGGCAACACATCTGCCTGGCCACGGCCCCAAGTACTCCATCTCCTCCTCCCTCCTCCTCCTCCTCTCCTCCTCCCGAGGCCCGCCACACTCCTCAAGGCCCCGTCGCCAGATCCGGCCTCTCTTGCTCCAGATCCGGCTTGGACTGAGTCGCCGCCCCGAGCCGCAGCGGAGAGGAGGAAGCGAGGAGGCGGAGAGGAGGGCGAAGGGGAGCCTGGCCGAGAGAGGAGAGGAGCCGCCGCCATGAGGAGGGACTCGAGCCAAGAGGAGAGGGTCGCCATGGGAGGAGATGGGGAGGAAAGGAGCCGACCCAAGCATTTCTCTGAGTAGCGAGGCGGCGTTGGGCAGCCGGATCTTCTACTCCCAGTGTATTGCTCCCAATGTATTGACTAGTGTTGCTGCTTGCTAGTTATAGAATTGTAGTTGCTACTTAGCTCGCCTTGCCTCGTCTAGAGGACGACTAGGCGTCCTAGCGCCCCTTAGGCGCCATGGTCGCCGTGACAACCTTGAATAAGTACACTCCAGCCAAGCATGAAAGAACACTGCGATTGCCAGTTGAATAACAAATATTGCTGATGGATCATGGACATCTGATGACACAAAATAGATGAGGTGCTAACCTTTCTGCTTCACCATTTGGCATCATTGGCCGGCCAGTAGATTTACTTGTTCCTACAAGTAATACTTGATCATTTCCTATTTTTGCAATTTGCATGCATTTTGCTGTTTCACCAGGCTCACACTTGAATCTGGAAAGCAATATCCCATTATGTGGATCTACTTGGACAACATCTGAAGAACATGATGCACCAGTTAGCCCAGTTCTCAGAACCAACAGCGTTCTACTATCGCTGTGGAATAGCACTTTCCTTGGAGTCCCTCCAATCGAAAACTTCTGTGCATTTAATCTTTTGCCATGAACCATTTCAACCTGAAAAAAAATGAAACTGTTTTAATCTGACAAAAAAATGTGATGAACATGCCAGCACATAAGTGTGCGCGGACACAGTTCTGTGCACATACACACTAGGGAACACATATATGCATACACAGTGGGAAAATTATAGGAACATCACTGGCAACAATAGCTCCAACATCAGTTCTGAAACCAAAGTCACATGATTTTGATATTGTGCCAATAATCGCCTCATACTGTATGGCAGATCTACAAATGATGGACTGGAACAAAATAAGTCTACTAGAAATATGAGCACAGTAACCTAACAGGGCAGGGTTCCAACAGGATTAGCACAACTAAGAGGTCCACCTTAGCAGACATACAGCATGTCCACAACAGAGTATATATATTACAGGACATCAATCAACAGCAGTGATTTCTAATCTGATAGTTCAACTTAGTTTGCATTCAATGTGCCCTTTGCACTAGACTGAACCCTGGTTCTAGTTACCTATTTGGAGAATTCATTAGCATCAGATTTGATCCCAGATCATTTTAGCAGTTCTATGGTTTATCCTAGTGACTCAGGGTATGTACTATAAGCAATAATACAATTATTCCTGACCCTTTAGAAAAAAATATGTGCGTGCGTGTTTTGCTTTTGTGAATTTCACCAGTTCTAGTAACTAACCAAATGCAAACAGTTCTCTGCAACAAACAGCAGACCATTGGGGCAGTCCATGGAAGATACTGGCGTCACATGGGAAGCAGAAAAAAATGAGATGGATGAATATGCCAAGCTGTGTCTAGCAGCATGTAATAGCCAAGGCCTATCACTGAGAACAATAATGTCAGCATTAGCTGAATCATGCATTGGTACCAAGACTACAGGAGTGATTCCAATATGCCGGATAGCAATCAACTGAAGGTGTGTATTAACAGAAGGGGTAGAAGACTCCTTGTAAAACGAACCAGGGAAATAATGCTCTTCGCTTGTTTCTGACTCAAACCTGAGCAGCATTCCATTTCTTAGGCCTGCAAGAATGTAGAACCTCTCAGATGCTATAAACCTAACATTTTCAGGTATACAACCACTAACAGGAGCACCAAGCGCATTATTTACTGATATAGATCCAATTGAGAGTAGCATAAATGTTTCTCCAGGTTCCAACGAGATGATTTCCACAGAAGGTTTATGAGTTCCAATGACAGCAAACTTGCGAATATTAACTATAGCTGGGAGATTACTACAAAAATCACCACCCATAGCACAATTGGAGGATACAGTACTAGGTCTCAAGTCCTCTTGTGGAATGGATATGCAAGATATTTCATAATGCAATTGGACATGCTGTGTCTCATAGAACTCATACTGAAACGAAGATAATGATCTGACCCCTAGAATATATAGGCAACAAGGATTTGATGTAGCAACAACAACAATATTATATCCAACAGCACCAACACTGATAGTGACCTGAGGATACCAGTCAGCACAAACTGGAGATGTTAAGGGGGCACCCTCAGGGTGAGCATGTGCTGTAGGCAAACAGAGCTTTACACCTTTGCTGTGAATTTGCACAAGCAAACCATCAGCCACCAAACCACATGCCAAAGTGCAAACATCAGGCTGAAATCCCGCAGCATCACTGATGTCATTAAAACTCAGTCCTACTGACAGTATTCTGGTTTCCTCGACAAATGATAATACAAGAAAAGAGTGATAAATATCAGTTCTCTTCATTCTCAAAGTCCACAAACCAGTAACACCTTGATAAATAGATTCAGTCAGCAGAAGTTTCTCCACATTGACACCATTCCGAATAACTCGCAGTGATCCTTCAGGGCACATTCCACAGCATGCAAACATCTGATTCTGTTTCTCACCATGGTAGTCAGCAATTGCTAGATCTAATATTGGTGCTACATTCTGAATTGTACTTTTATGAACCAATCTACCATGGTCAAGTTGAAGGATCATCCCATCTCCCATCTCTACAAAGCCTGCTATCATTCCTTTGTTCATCCATAAAAGAGGTTTACAAGGCAAACCCCTATGTACACACTCAGGCAATACCTTCACTCCTTCCATATCCAAACTAAATTCCAGAATATGAAATTCTCCATCGTCCAAGCAAAAGATCAGCCTTGGCCGTCCTCGCTTGGCATTTGGCTCCCAGCTCCAGGAGCAAACAATCCTTGATTTTACACTACCTTTGTTATCAACACCATCAATATCCATGTAACTGTCATCCTTCATTATATTATTTCCAGAATCTCTCAGTTCTAGCAAAGCACAAGCAGCAACATCGTCATCAACGTCTAATCCTCGACAGGAATCATCAACGGTGATCTGCTCTCCAATCAGACTAGTTGTCAAGCTTATTCTATGGATACAACAAATGTCCTTTGGGTTCCTAAGATCCATCAGTAGAACATCACCAGCACGAAATAGAAGTGCAAAGCCATACAGCTGAGGAATTTCTGAGATCTCAAGTGCCAAAGGTCCACTTTCTGAATAACTAGATATGTGGTTGATAGTACATTTGTGGGAGTCCAGCCCAAACACTGACAAGTCATTCACATCAGAGCCCTTCCTGGAACAAAGAAATTACAACACTTAAATAAAAGTACCAAGGAATTAACTTACACTCAAATAGCAGCTGTGTGGAATATGAGTTAAGGGCAAACCTGTTAATTATCACTGCCACAACTGGATAATATTCTTCATCCAGGCAAGTCGATATGAAGCACATGCTCCAAACTGTACCATTTATACTGCTGGTCTTATATGCACCACTTATGATTTTTGTGTCCTCTTCAATTTCTGGTGGATAAAAATATTTCTGAAATTATGACATGGAAGATCTTCAAAATCTGGAATAATGTACTGCAAATAGTAGATTGGGCAAACAACACGAGTCAGCAAAAGGCGCTATTTACATTCAATAGCCACCTTCTCGGAAATTTTACCTCCATTAGGACCATAAAGTTTGGGACCCACTGAAACACGTACAAAAGCAAACTCATCCTCGTATGCACTGACAGCAACAAAATTAGATCTGACAACAGGAGACTCAAATAAGGTCAAGAATCTTCATAACAAGAATCATCCTTCTAGCGCTCAAAACGTTACTTATGCATCAAGCAGTAATAAAGAAAAACTTCGTATTAAAGCATGAGATGGGAGAAATATGAATGCAGTCTACAATATCATATGCACCTGGAAGATTCCACATCAAACAAATCTTTGTAATTAAGAAATATTTGATAATAATAACTCATGACATAGAAATACCTCACAGGGCATACAAACAAATCTTTGTAAAGCGCTGACATAAACTGGTAACAAGAACGTTGCATGCAAGAGTACAGAAATAGGAAAACTTTCTTTTGTTCAAACTTAATATAAGAGTCAGCTGTCAATCATCAGACATGAACAAAAACTATAGTGCCTGACAGAAAGGACCGAATTTTCCCTATGCCACATTATCAAAATACTCCCAACTAGTACAGGTATAGCTGCAAAATAAAGCATGTACTGAGGACGGAAAGAGAACAGGCTTAAAATCCTGCATGGATGTTTTGCTCACCACAAGATGTACTATAACAAATGCCAACCTTCGTGTCAATGCATAACACAAAATGTACAGGAAACTATTTTTCTCAAGAAAGTCGTGCAGTGCAAGGATCAATTTATCACTGACTGATGGTAGAGTGTTCGAGGATTTGTTGTAACAGACGAAGCATAATTTAAATGAAAGCTTCAGCACAAGAACTTTCACTCACTCTCGGTCTATAGCCAAAATTCTTCCCAGCTGATGCCTCAGATTTCCTGGTTTGGACAACTCAATATTTGCAATTGCAAAGAACCTACAACAAATTGATGTCTGTCAATAATGGTTATTTGAATTGTGGACAAAATATCCAACCAACTCTGCTCAATGTCAAACAAAACGGGATAAGAAGTGCAAAATGAAATTGACATGCACTAAATAAAACTAACTAAATTCTCGTCATGTTTAATTAAGAACCAGCAGATAACATGCTTCTACAAATAATGAACCTGGCAGTTAACTTTTGTTAGAAAAAATCATCTCACTTTATTTATTTTGTCTGCAAAGTGCAAACCTGCAAGCATGGAACCATTATCCTGACCTTTGTTTCCACTCTGGAAGCCCACGGAGGAATGTGTAAAACTAAAGTAAAATGTCTAAAAGTGGGCCCACAATCCAAGGTACTTATTAGGCATTAGCATTAAGGAATAGTGCGATTCGCTACAATTCTAGGTAGTTTTTATAATTTAATATACACATGCTTCCAAATTCTGAAATTCTGGTTGCAATTTCAACATGTGAGTTGGATGCTCAAAGTGGCATGCATCCTATAAAAAAAGTGATGTGTATTCTTTTTTTTTCATATATTGCAAATTCATATTCCCTTCTATCCTTTTCAATTCTCATTAGTGCCTCTGGTTGCATATATCGTTAGGCTATTATAGTACAAACTACTAGTTTACAACACGTTGTTTGGTGTATAACAAGCATCTCGAATATATGATAAGAAGAGAAGGAGGTCATAGACGAAGAAGGAGCAGCACTGACCTATGCATCTCAGAACAAAAGTAAAGAAGAGAAAGCTTTCCGGAATCTGAAAGCACAACCAGAATTTCTTTCCCTTGTATCTGAAAAATATAGCAATTAATTAATTATCATTCAATCTGTCAACACTTCAGACGACAATTAGATACAGAGACGTGTACAAGGAAAAAAAATGCAAAGTGCTATGCTTTGTTATGAGAAAGAACAGCACCTTAGGCATTAAACCAAAGTGTGTGTATCGCCAGTCCAAGACACCAATATCTTTTATAATCCCAAACGTGGTTTGTTCACAGATTGACTGCAAAACACCGTCATCACCAACCACAACCAATTCCAGCGAAGTTTCCTGCAGCAATAACCAACTTTTTCAGCAAAACAATAAACAAGAACCAACAGCAGCATTATGACATGCACAATTAATCCAGCAGCCTTGCAACCAGAGATTGATAGGTTCCTCTCATACTATAGACAAGCTCCCGTTGTAGTTTTTTCCTAGATAAACTTCTCTGTTAGTTCATAAAACATATATAGTACTAAAAATAGTATTTCTCAAACTGTATCCAATATCCCACGTTCCGATTCAAGTTCTACCAACATGAGATAAAAGTAGATTGGAAGATGGTAAAAGTCTAAAAGAAAGGAACATAGATGTCATAATTCGAAACAAAACTGTTGCTGAAACTGAGACAGTGCTAGCGTAAACAACCCAATCGCTTGCATAATCATGATCAGTTTGGGTTTAGCATATTCCCCCACCAAATCGGCGACGAATTTCGCGCCCGTTTTACTAGCACAAGCAGAGCAATCAAACCCTCCCCGATCCAGAACCCCACACCCAAACCCCAAACCCCAACCCTATGATCTGCGGCATATAGAACATCCCTTCCAGCTCCACTCCCCCAGACTAGTAGTAGTACACAAGGCAAGCGTAAACAAACAAATGGGGGGTCTAAAATCTCTCTCTCTACACGGCTATCGCTACTCTGCGTGTTTCGGCAAGCGGGGAGGGGGGGAGGAGGAGCCAGCCAACCTTGCAGAGGACGACGTCGACGCAGTCGCTCGAGCGGAAGCAGCCCTGGGCGACGTGGAGCACAGCGCTGCCGCGGAGTAAGCGCTTCGCGAGGTAGTGGGTGGCGCCGCCCCGCCCGCGCCCGCGCCCCCGGCGGAGGGCGCCGCGCCGGGGCGGAGGCGGAGGGCCCGACGAGGACGTCGCCGCCGCGGAGGCGTCGTCGCCGGCGGTGGGGACCCCATGCGCGCGCCGCTTCTCGAAGCTTCGCGATGGGGAGAGAGGCGAGGCGAGGCGAGGCGTTAGGGTTTGGGAGGTGGATGCGGCTGGTTGGTTGGTTCCGCCACGTGCTCGATCGGCTCGGGGGAGGACAGGGTAGGTGGCAAAGCAGGGGAACTATGCAGAGAGAGAGAGAGAGTGTGTGTGTGTGTGTGAGACTCCGCGTCCGGGGGCAGGACGGCACTCGGTGGGGCCCTTTGGACTTTGGTCAGTGGAGCGCGTTGGTCGGGTGGCTGTTTACGTGAACAAAACGGAGTTGCGTATCGTGTGGCTGCCCGTTTTGGGGAGGAGTTCTTCTAATCTTCTCGTCCCTCTCTTTTCGTCAGATAACCAGAGTAGAGTGGCCGACCAAAGGCAAAGGTTTTGTTACGACTTTGTTAGGGCTCGGGAATCTAGGATGGTCATCGCTAACATTAAAGGTTGGGAGGAAGGGAGCTCACCCACACTTGCTACGTCGCAGGCAATTTGACCACTGTCGGATCGCGCCCTGTCTGCCTCCGCACCGTCCAATCCGAGTTGGTCGTGCCCCGCCCACCTCTGCACCGTCCGATCCAAGCCACTGCGAGTTGTGGGAAGCTGCGGCCCCGCGCGCTCCACGTCGCTCGAAGAGGCGTGCTCGTTTCATCGCACGTTCACGCGCTCGTGTCCGCACGCGCTTAGGGCGTTGCTCCTGCGGCCCACGTAGGCCCGCCAGAACGGCATGCGCCGAACGGCGCTGGTTCTCTTCTAGTATTGTTTACTAATAGCAGTGGTATCGTATGTAAACTAATTTACTGTAATCCAAAGTTTCTACTCCCCCTTCACAAAAACAAGTTGTTTTGGAATGCGTGCAGTCAAATTTAGAAACTTTGGCTAACGATATATTATTTTAAATATTTAGATTAGATACACGAAAATCATATGTATAGATTCGTCTCAAAAAGCACTTTCATAATATTATAAATTTATTGGTTCTACAAATATATTATAATAGTAATTAGTGGTCAAAATTATATTTGAGGGGCTATGTCGATACCTAAAATAACTTGTTTTTTGAACCAGATAAAATATTTCATACGCTAAGGTCCAGCCTTCAATTGAGAGGTCAGTGGCGGCTTCAACTTGGGCTTGTGGCAGGGGCTGTTTTTTTAGCCCCAAGTTGCCAAACTAAAGTTTGGTAGTGCCTAAGGATTTTTGGCCTCCATTTGGTTGGCGACCAAAATTTGGCATGCCCAATGGCTTTGGTAGTGTTGACAAGATTTTTTGGGACAAGACATAGGTGGCAAATATGGTTACCAAAATTTTGTTAACTTTCCTTTCTCGATAACATGTAGGCGAGGCATGGACATACAAAAATTTGGCTTGCATGAGTTTTGCCCATTGTTTGTAGTGAACAAATTTTGGTAAGGTTGAGGGGTGTTTAGAACGACTGAGTTTTTCTAAAAAGCAGTTTTTGGTTGTGCTACAGGGCTTTTCAGCTGCGGGCTGAACGGTTGGACTTTTCTAGTTTGGTGTTTGGTTGTCTGGCTTTTAGGTAGGCTGGCTGCAGTTTCCGAGATGAGAAATGTCTAAAAGGCCCTTGATGACAGTAATGGCTTTTTTGATGTCGTTTAATGCAATTTACAACATTTAACGATAATTAAAACATTTAACGACATTTAATGGTACTTAACGACAAGTGGCGATAACTAACAACATTTGACGACAGCTAACGGTAATTAACGACAAATGACGACAACTAACGACATTTGATGACAACTAACGGTAGTTAACGACAAGTGACGATAACTAACGACATTTGATGACAAATTGACCGCAATTAATGTAATTAATGACAATCAACAATAAATAATTATTACGACAAACAATTATTACAGAAATAATTACAATAAATAAACACAATAAACAATTATTGCGTTGAATAATTAATACAAAACATTATTACGGTGAATAATTAATACAAAACATTATTACAATAAATAATTAATACAACAAATTATTACATAAATAAATACAATTATTACATAAATAATTCATGCCCCTAGCAGACAAATGAAAGAATATATGAGGATGGGGGAAAAACTATGTGTATGTCCTCAGTTTCATATATACAACATTTAATTATCCTTTTATTAAATTGCACTCTAGATTATATGGAGACATATTTTCTTTACTTGCACTCTTGAAACAATTTACACTAGCCCAGAAACACCTACAAGCAACAGGTGGTAACTGGGCAGAAATGCAGTGTTGAGCCCAGGTCCAGGCATTCATCAACAATTCAACAAGCTTATGGCATGGCTTCTTGCACATTTTGCAAGTAGGCAATGCCAAAGCAAAGTCAGATATGCAAGGTATAGCCTACAAATCCATACTAGCGAAATTTAAATTTTGATACTGCTCAGTTAGTCAGCAATTCCATGGCATACATGAGTAGCAGCAATTTTAACAGCATGAATACTAAAAAATTTAACCACTGCAATCATTATTCTAAAATTCATCTGAAGGCAATTATGGACAATTTTTACATAGACACAAACATTGAACATTGCAATAACAATCAGTGAAGGTAATTATGGACAATTTGTATCAATTTAGTTGTATATGTAACAAGAACATGCATTAATGGATATAATTATAATAAGAGTAACTGAACAAATTTCTATAGATCTTGAGGCATCCAGAGTTACTTCATAGTCATTGTAAACTACTTCTGAGCAAGTTTCACTGATCCTCTAGATATCAAGTACACCTTACCAACCTCAATTAGGCATAAAACTGATCAAGCACTGAATTTCTCCACCACGTGAATCAAGGAGATCAATAAGTTCCATTGCCATTGCCATACCAAGAACTGTCAACAAGTTGATCCTGCAATAAGTAGGAGTAGCAATTCATGGAGAGGATGGAGTCAGTCGGGGGAGGAGGCAGTCGGAGGAGGAGGGGGGGTCGACGGCGGCTCTAGAGGAGGAGCGAGAGGGCGCCTTGGGAGGTGGAGAGAGGAGGTGGCGGTGGCTCGGGAGGAGGGAGCCGGGGAGGAGAGGGACTTGGGCAGCGCGTAAGAGGACTTGGGCGGCGGGGTCGACGGAGGAGGCCGGGACAGCGTGGGGAAGAGGGAGGTGGGTGGCCGTCGGAGGAGAAGGGGGGAGGTGGAGGAGGGCGACTGCGGGCAGAGGAGGAGAGAGGTGGAGGAGGGTGGCGGCGGGCAAGATCCAGATCCGGATCTAGATCTGGGCCGCGTTCACATGGGCGAGGAGGGAGGTGCAGGCGGCGGCGTGGGAGGAGGAAGCCAGGGAGGAGAGTGCCAGGGAGGAGGGCGTCGGGGAAGGAGGAGGCAGGCAGGCGGGGGAGGAGGCAGGCGGGCGAGCAAGGGAGGAGGGAGCTGAGAGAGTGGGTGGACGGGCAGGGGAGGGGGCTATTATGCAATGGCATTCGTCGGGTAATAATCCATGAAGTTGAGGGGCAAAGTTGGAAGGAGGGTGGTGGGAAGCCGCGGGAAGCTGCCGAATGGCAGCTTCCAGCTTTCGACTTTCTCCCATTGAGGCGGAAAGTGGCTTCGGCGAAAGCGGCTGCAAAAAGCCGCCGTTTGGAATGGCTTCTGTCTTTTTCGGCCGAAAGCCGGAAGCCGAAGCCGTTCCAAACGGGGCTTGGTTGAGGTATAAAAATCCAAACCTGCCCTAGTGAGAGAAGAATCGTGTAGAGACATAGCTAATACACAGAGTTACATGCAGTAGCAACTCCTGCAGACGTTTGATCCAAATAGATGGATAGGATCACCTGCAACACGGTAGGTCGGAGGCTGTAGCAAGGCAAAACACCTTGGCAAAAAAAATTGAAGGAACATTTCTATTCCATTATACCAATGTACCAGGCAAATCGCTGGTTACCAAACGAGTTACAAAACTCGGGAATTCATCCAACCAGGGCTTGGTGGTGAAATCACGCAGGTTAGAACCAAAATGTGCCAACTCATGGGCAAGTTCATTACAATTATGGGGACAATGATTAAACTGATAGACATTAAACCTTAGGCGACTAATCAATCTTATTTCTTTGAAGAGAATACCAGCTAGTGCGAGATCATAAGCGTTTCCCCTCAAGGCAGACACCAGATTCATAGCGTCCGTTTCAACCTGAATATTCACCATGCCGAGATCGCTAGCAGCTTGTAGTTGTAGGCCCTACAAGACAGCCTCCGCTTCAGCCTGTAGGGCATTTTTCACAAACTCAAGCTTGCCAGCTCCTGCTAACACTGTTTCTCCTAGATCATTCCTGATCTCAAAACCCCATCCACCTGCCTTTTGTTCATCACAAAACGCACCATTAACATTAAGTTTGAGCATTCCTTCCTGCGGCACCTCCCATTTTTTGGTTTGTTCTGTAGCCATCCTACTTACATCAGCAGTGTGCTTCGTGAAAACATCAGAAGACAGTGTTTCAGTGTTGTGCACTATATCCTCTGGCCTCTTCCCCCTATCGCCTGCATTTAGGCCATTTCTAGCATCCCAAATGGACCACAAAAGGATCACGACACGGATTTTTTGCTCCTCCCTCATCGACAACAGGCCTCTTATCATTTCCTGGGATGTTCTTCCTTCCATCAAATTAATCCGTACATCTTCCATACACATGGGACTCCAATATTTCCTGCTGAGCTTGCATTTGAGGAATAAATGACCGCCATCCTCATCTAGTCTGAAACATAAAGGACATCTGGTATCCAATTACACTCTCTTCCTTTTAATATTCATCTTCAGGGCTAGACTATTATGAGCCAACCTCCATATAAAGTGCTTGATCTTCCCTGGGATCGGCATAGACCAGATTGCCGACCAATCAAAGCTCCCATGTGAACCCATTCCAGCCGAAGGTGAGGCCGGCTGTCTAGTGCTCTCCCACCAGTTAACCTCTGAATAGAATTTGTACACCAATTTTACAGTGAACAGACTCTTGTTATCAAAATGCCATGCCAACACATCCTCCACAGCATCTTTTACCGGAATTGCTAGAATTACCTTTACATCTTCTCGGCAAAAGGTTTGGTTAACTAATGCCCGATCCCATTTCCCCGTAAGCGGATCAATCAACTTTGAGACTCTAGAAATCATATGTTGTCCCCATGGTGTAGCTGGGTGTCTCGTCCATCCTCTCGGCAGCCATGGGTCAGACCAGACCCGTATTGATTTCCCGTTGTCGACGCGCCAAACGGCCCCTTGATTTAAAACTCATATACCCTGCAAAATGCTTCTCCATGTATACGACATACCAATGCAACCTCTAGCATGTAGCAAATCCCCATCAGGGAAGTTGTAGGATCGTAATGGCAATTAGAAGGGGGGGGTTGAATGATTGCAGCAATTTTAACAACCGAATCCAAATTTTAGCAAGATCCTCTTCTCAGCCGCACAGCAAGAAGACCAAATCAAAGACAAAGATTGAACGAATCTGATCTTTATATCTCAGTGTTGATTTGTGTCTACAAAGTGCTCAACAAGCACCCCTCAAAGTCTTAATTCGAAGGACCTCTAAACCACAGCACAAAACAGCAAGAAGGCTACAGCAAAAACCTCAACTCAAAACCGTGGCTCAAAATCACGACCTCCAATCCAAAAAAACCCGCAGCTGGCTCCTAACCCTCCTCTATTTATACCCTAGAGTCCTATCCATGTCCAACACGACACCGACATGGACTCTATCTCAAAACGATCAGATTTGAAACTCCTTCCAAATCAATCTTTCCAAATTTCCACGCCGCAAGCCTCCAGGACTCCATCCCGTAGCTTCTAGCGCAATTCACCTTTGACTCCCACGTGCTCCAGCGCGATCCAAATCACCACGTGACATCCACAACTTCCGAGACCTCAGATCTCCCCATCCTAGTCCGAGTCAAACTCGTCACCGACCGTGATTCGTCCTTACGCCCATCCCGCACATGCAAAGATCAAAGAAACCCAATTCTTGACACAAGTTCTCCAACTTGGCCATCCATTAGCTCACACACACCCATAAACACTATCATGTAACATGCAACTCGATAAAGCTCACGATTTTAGCTTGTCCTCAGTCAAATCCCCAAAACGACAATATTTCAGAGCATAAATGGAACTACCGCCACATTAGCCCGGTAGATTATCAAGCACACGTCGTCTGCATCAGCTTAAACATCTTGGAAGAACCGCTCTTCGAGAAAGCTCAAAATCTTCCATAAACACACTCTCTGGAAATTCCATACCTTTATCAAACGGTCATACCGCCTAGCGGTACTGCCGCCATTAAGAGCGCGGTATTACCGACCAGCGGTTGAACCGCTTCAAGAATTCGGTTCATCCGATTTTGACTTAACAGTACTTGTTAGAACCCCTCGCTCTCTCTGAAAAACAGGCACGGTACTACCGTCATCCATGGCGTGGTCATACCGCTCAGCAAGAAATCCAATGTCCAAAAAACAAGTGTTCTGGTTTTTCCATACCGATAAAAACACAACGGTACTACCGATGTGTGGTACTACCGCAAATTCCAAATGGTATTACCGATTCCTAGAGACAACAGAAACTTCCCAAGAACAAGCATTCTGTAAAAACCATACCGCTCTCAAACGGTATTACTGCCATGCGATACTACCTCTGTTCAACATGCGGTACTACCGATCTGAGGTCGTTCCGCACCAAGTCATGGTACTACTGTTTTTCACTTGAACTCAAAACTCTCGAAAACATCTCTTCTGGAAATTCCATACCGCAACCTTGCGGTCATATTTTTGTCTTGGTACTACCGCCGCTCAAATCTGTAGATACCTTCCTACGGCCGCATAGTCCCACAACTGCGATACTACCGTGTTTCAAGAAAATCCAAAAGTGAAACGCAAGTCTTCGGGAAAATCCATACCGCCAGCAATTGCACGGTTGTTCCTCTCAGCGGTAGTTCCGCGGACACAAGACCGGTACTACCGCGAAGCCTAACAAAAACTGATATTCGACAGAAAACAACAGATCTCAACAGCAGTCAGCAACTAAGATCACAAGCATGTTCCAAGGACAATGTATTCAACTTAAAACCTCAAGACTGAATCTTAATAATTGGCAATGTATTCATCATCAAATATCATGACCAAAAACCTCTTGGTCTTACAATCTCCCCCTTGATGAATACATTGACAACACTTCCAAAAATTCAGAAATGAGTGTGAGCAACAGAAAGTGTCAAAGTTGCAAAAACTGTTCAAAAACTGCCAAGCAACAAAACAGCAACTGAAACCTTCCTTTAACACAAGAAAATCAAATTTCTTGCAAATAACTCAGTTTCTCCCCCTTTGGCAATGTGATCATCAAGAGCTTCAAATTTCGAAAATAGAGAGAAGTGTAAAAGTCCAAAAGCTTTATGCAAATCTATTTAATAGATTAACCAAGCCAATTTGGTGAGTAGAGCTAACAAGATCATATAAATGCATATACCATAGAGCAATATCTAGACAAGTATTTCAAAGTGATAAATCAATTTAGATTCATGACAAGCCTTTACAATGATTAAAAAGATTATAAGACCACAAATAGAAGTCATCAAAAAGTGAAAGCCAAACAGTGAGACCAACTTTAAAAATTGGATGAGCTACAGTCTCATGAATCATCCTTTTGCTTCACTTTCAATTTTTATGTGCATGTGGCATGCTTGGAGCATACATCTTTTCCAGGGTGGCATGCTTGAAGCATACTTCTTTTGATGAAGCACTTTTTGTGCATTTTTTATTTTAAAAACACATAGCTGGGTATGGCATACTTGAAGCATACTTCTTGTCAGTTGAGCACTGTTATGTACCCCTTTTTGTTATTGTGATACATAGCTATGTATGGCATGCTTGAAGCACACATCTTTGCATATTCCTTTTCTCAACCATTTTATCTTTTATAACATGTCAAATTGAGTGAGCAACACAGGATTGAAGTGAGAGACAGTTTGCTTCAAATCCAAGATTTAAAATAAGACTCACAAACAAGCTTATCTTTTTCAATAACTAGCACAAAGTGATACCAATAATCAATCTAGTAAAAAATTTCAGCCATGTCAAGCTTTAGTTCATTATGTAGCATGATTAGTAAACCAGTCCAGATCAAAGCTTCATAGCATATGAACAAATATAATAAAGAAAGCTCTACTACTCCTTTTATTTCAAAGGCTTGGACTTAATGAATCATCAAAGCTTCTGAAATTTTAACCAACTAGCTCCCCCTCAAAATAAGCCCATAGGATGAACAACACCCAATTCACTCCGCAAATGAACAAAACGAGAAGTATCAAGCGGCTTAGTGAAAATATCAGCAATTTGAAAATCAGTTCCAACAAAATGAAGAACAATATCACCTTTTTCAACATGATCTCTAAGAAAGTGAAATCTGATATCAATGTGTTTGGTTCTAGAATGTTGCACAGGATTCTTAGCAATGTTAATAACACTAGTGTTATCACAAAAAAGAGGAACAATGCCCAATTCTAAACCAAAATCTCTGAGAGTAGAGGCAATCCAAAGGATTTGAGAGTAACTAGCAAAGCGACAACATACTCACTTCAAATAGCTTGATTGAGCAACGTAAGATTGTTTTCTAGAGGACCAAGACACTAATGATGTGCCTAAAAGTGACAAGTGCCGATGTGCTTTTTCTATCAATCCTACACCCTTAAAATCACTATCCGAGTATGCATGCAAAGTAAGACAAGATGAAGATGAATAGAAAAGACCAAATTCTAAGGTGGATTGGAGATACCTGAGAATTCTCTTCACAGCCTGTCGATGAGATACACGAGGTGAAGCTTAAAATCGGCGCATAAGCACACAAAGAAAGTGTATATCCGCCTTGAAGCAGTCAAATAGAGTAGAGATCCAATCATACTCCTGTATTCTTTTTGATCCATTACTTCACCTTCTTCATCTGGGTCAAGAACAGTTGTAGACCCCATTGGTGTAGAGATGGGTTTGCTAGTTGCCATGTCAAAACGCTTAAGCAAGTCTTTAGTATACTTGGTTTGATGAATGAAATTGTCTTGCTTGGTTTGTTTTACTTGCAAGCCTAGGAAATAAGTTAACTCCCCTATCATACTCATCTCAAACTCCCTACTCATAGTATCTGAAAACTTGGAAACCAAAGCATGAGAGGAGCCCTCAAAGATGATATCATCCACATAAATCTGAACAAGTAATAGATCATTGCCATGTCTAAAAGTGAAAAGAGTTTTGTCTACCTTGCCCATTTGAAAATTATTTTTTAGCAAAAACAGCTTGAGCCTCTTATACCAAGCCCGAGGAGCTTGCTTCAAACCATACAAGGCTTTTGAGAGTTTGTAGATATGATTAGGAAACTTAGGATTTTCAAAGCCAAGTGGTTGTTTAACATAAACTTCTTCCTCAATGTAGCCATTTAGAAAAGCACTTTTAACATCCATTTGAAACAATTTGAATCCTCTAGATGCAGCAAAGGCTAAAATAATTCGAATTGCTTCTAATCTGGCGACAGGGGCAAAAGTTTCACCAAAGTCAAGACCCTCCACCTGTGAAAATCTTTGAGCAACAAGTCTAGCCTTATTTCTCACAACAACACCATCATCACTTTGTTTATTTTTAAAAACCCATTTAGTTCCAATTATATTATGTCCATGAGGAGGTTCAACTAAGGTCCAGACTTTGTTACGCTCAAAGTTTTCTAATTCTTCATGCATGGCATTGATCCAAGACTCATCAGATAAAGTGTGACTTACATCATTGGGCTCAAAGGAGGCAACAAAAGCAGAATGAGCATGTGAGTCAGGAGAAGTAAACTTAGAACGTGTTACCCTTTCATGTATGTCACCAATCATCAATTCTGGAGGATGAAGTCGCTGAATTCTCAAAGGTGCAGTAGGTTCTGAATATGCTTTGCCATTTTGAGCACCTTCGGCTATCTATTCATCACTTGGTGGTGGCGCATTAGCAAGTGGCTAATCATCAGGTGATGGCACGGGAGAAACATCATTGCCAAGCTCAAAATCATCTTCTTCATCAAGAAATATACTTTCAGACTCCCCCTGAACTTGTGTACCTGAAATGTCAGTTCTAGTACAAGTACTGACCTCATCAAAAGTAACCTCACAAGTCTCAATGATTTTGTTGGTTTCAAGATTAAGCACTCGATAGCCACGAGAGTGAAGAGGATATCCAAGAAATATGCCATCAGTTGATCTAGATTCAAATTTGTCCAAGTTACCATGTTTAAGAATAAAACATTTGCAACCAAAAACTCTGAAGTGAGAGACACTGAGCCTTTTGCCAAATCTCAACTCATAAGAAGTCTTATGCAATGTAACATCCCAAATACCTAATCAGGTGTTTGTTTCAAATGTAATTAAATGTGTAGGAATTAAAACTTTTTCTCACATCTTGAAACCCCTGATCTCACATGTAATTCTTGTCAAAAGTGGTGGGGTTCAAAAACCTAAACCTCTTGTTGACAAAAGTCAAACTCCTTTTTCAATTATCTTAAATCTTGTGCCAAACATTTGGAAAATATTTTCCTTGGTCCTAAAGTTGATATGGGACCCCTCTGAAAAATATCGCAAGTTGTAAAACTTGTTTGATAAATTTTGGAGGTAAAACAATCCTTTGAACAACCTTAATGAATTTCCTGAGAAAAATGCATTGCATAAAAACCTCTGGAAATTTTATGTAAGGTGAATCTTAATGTCAGCAAGCTCCAGTTAAAATTTTATAAGTTTTGGAGTTGAATTGCTATCTCAAATGAATCCCTAAAGTCTCATTTGTTAAAATTGAATTCAAAACTTTACTTTGTTCCTTGGTGAGCCATTTTCCTATCTGGGTTGAACCCAACCCACTCCTCACTCACCGGACCTCCTTAAACCACTTGAGGTCGTGGCTGTTGGATTCATATCTATGACCACGACCTCCTCCTCTCAACCAACTCATCGACCTCCTCTCCACCTTGTTGAGGTCGTGGCAGTTGGATGTAGATCCAAAGGCCACGACCTTCGCCGCAATTCATCGCACGGGACCTCCCTTGATATCTAGCGCACTGCACCTCCCGCTTCAATTGTTGTGCGCCGCTGGATTAAAATCCAAGGCCACGACCTCCCTCGCTTTCTAGCGCATCAAACCTCTCACCTAGTCGAGGTCGTGAACTGTTGGATCGATCCAACGCTCACAACCTCCCCATCTCGTTCAAATGTCTTGCCCAGGGGCCAAGACCTCGCGCCTCAGTGCGTGGGCGTTAGATTTTAATCTAACCGCCACGACCTCCTTTATCATCTTGTAGCCGTTAGATTTTAATCTAACCGCCGTGACCTCCTTCTCTTTGTGCGCTTTGGCCATGACCTCCTCACTTGATCTCTTGGTTGGATTAAGATCCAATGGCGAGACCTCCCACATGTTGTGTATTGTGGCCAGACCGTGAATAAGTCCTCCCATCAGTGCGAGCCCTTGGATGTAGATCCAAAGGCTAGGACCTCCTAACCCTTTACACAAGATGACCTCCCTAATGTCAACATGGTAGTGCGATGGAGATCGCATGGCTAGGACCTCCTCCCGATCTTTTAAAACTTAGTATCAAAATCATATCGGAGGGTCATGACCTTCACGGTGCTTCTCATCCAACGGTTGGGAGGCATGCTCTGTTCTTCTCCTAGCTCTGGCAAGACGCGCCATGGCGATGAGGGGTCGATGGCATGTCTTGTCCAACGGCTGCGTGCTGGGGGCATTAAATGCATGTCGGTGCTTTTCCGCCCCTAGCCCATGCCCCTGTCCCGACCTACTCTGTCCCATCCATCTTGTCCAACTCCATGGACCTCCGTGGACCTCCTTGGGCTAAGCTCACCATGAGCTTAACGTGGTCCAGACCTCTTTTGCCCTAGCTATAAAACCCCCAGCTGTTGTTCTTGGCTTCTTTTACACACCATTGAGCTTGGCCTTGCTTGTGCTTGGTGAGCATCCCTCCACCGACCTCCCTTTTTGGCCGCCATTGTTGAAGCTTGGAGCCCTCGGTGGCACAAAGGTGTTCAATGGCTCCTCTTCAACCTCTTGTTCACTTTGTGCTCCCTGGACCTCCCGGAGTTAACCCTAACCTCATTTGGGTTGACATTTTGAGAAGAGGCTTGACTTGGAGCTTGGAGCTTGGAGTTGGCCGTGGAGCAACCCTTCTTCCCCACTCTCGTCCTCCACGTCCCCAACCTCCTCAAAGACCTCCGCGACCTCCGGGTAACCCTCCCGTAGTCCGTGAATCTTGGCACCGCGTGTATGTTGTTGCGGAGCTTTTCTTGGGCACACGCTTGAATGTACTGTTGGAGCTCATTATTCTTGTTTGTGTTTTGGCCGTGTGTTTTTGCTGCCAATCTGACTCGTCGCCGTTCTCAGGCCACCCCGCATGGGAATGGTCTGGCGTAGCAAGAACACTATCGCGCCACGTTGGTGTCCTGGATGGCGCGGCGTGGTCCTCATCGCCGGCGACAAGCCTTGGGAGCCTCTCGGGGTTTTGTCGGACGACAATGGCACCGTGCCATTGTCGTTAGGACAAAGATCTCCCCCTAAATGCGATCATCATTGCTTATCATTGGTTAACTCGGGTCAGCCTTTAATGCCTTGATTTCTGTCCCTTGTTGCGCAATTAAGGCCACGCGCCTGGTCTCCCCACGCGCGTGCATCTCTGGGACCTCTTTGCCAAAGGATCACCCCGTGGACTTTTGGCAAAGACCTCCCCTCGGGGTCCTCTTTGCAAAAGACCACCCCTGGTCTTTTGTAGGGACAACCCCCAGGACCTCCCTCCTTGCGATCTTGACCGCTAGGACCTCCTTGTGGGAGATCTTAGCCGTTGAGGTCCTCCCTGTGTTGATCTCCACCGTGTAGGACCTCCCCGAGGTCCTCTTAACCTTTGTGGACCTCCTCGGGTAAATCTTAGCCGCCTGCACCTCCCGGTGGAAATCTGGCCGTTTAGGACCTCCCTTTGTTAGATCTTGGCCGTTCAGGACCACCCCAAGTAGATCTGAACCGCCCAGGACCTCTGTGTTGTTGCCTTGACCGTTAAGGTCCTCCCTGGGACAATCTAGACCATTAAGGTCCTCCCTTGGAAAATTTGGACCGTCCAGGACCTCCCTCGAGAGGTCTTGACGATGTAGATCTTCCTTGGGGAGATCTTGATAGTTTAGATCTTCCTTTGGAAGATCTCACTGCTCAGACCTCCTCGTTTGATCTGGACCGTCCCGGTCCTCCCTCATGTGTTGTGGTTTGTTGGATGCGGTATCAACGGCCACGACCTCCCCTCCGCCTACGCGCAGCGTGGCAGGGAGGACATGGACCGTTGGATCCAAGATCAACGGCCCATGTTCTCTAGACCTGCACAGGCGCGTGCGCGTTTTCCTCTGGAGGCCTTGGACCGTTTGATTTAGATCGACGGTTCACGTCCTCCCCCTCTGTTTTGGGTTTTTAGAAATTCCAGTGAGCACCTATTTGTAAGCTGAAAAAGGTATGAACTTTAAAATTTCATAACTAATTCAATTTAAATCCAAATAGGGTGATTCAAATTTCTGTAGCTCTGGTTTGAACTAAGCTCTAATCTAAAAATGGCTATGGGCTCAGTTCAGCTCCAGAACATGCATTTGCAAATGGTTTTCAAAACTAACTTTACGCAATAAAAATTCAAATTAACTTGTAAAATGCATAAGTAATTCTCTAGAGCTCCTTTTTGAGTGAATCCAACTTTGTTGGCCTCCTCTGTTAGTAAACTAAATGTTAGAATAAGATTTAGACTTGTCACTATTTTCACAAAACTTTCTTGTGCATTATAATTTTGTTCAAGTTCTTGTTTTTGGAAAATTATAGAAAATGCATAATAGCTCCAAATGAGATGAACTCAATTGTGTTATTCATCTCATGAGGTGCTGGTTTTACAGTAAAAATCTCAGTATCACCACCCTTCTAGAAAATGTTGCCTATTAATTAAATTAGTGAATAGTGGCAGTTTGATATTTTTAGGGCTGAGTAGAATTGTTTTGCTCATATCTTTTGCATTGAGAATCCAAATCAATTGGTTATTGTTGCTAAATTCCCTAAAAATCATCCTCTTGCTGCTGTAGAAATTTTAGAGTATTTGGAGTTTGTTTGCTGCTTATTTGTCTTTGTCGTTTTAAATCGTTCTTATCGTTTCTTTTCGTCTTTTCGATTTAGGTGCCGCAGCGAGTGGGTTGATCCCATGAGTGTTTCTCTGCTGACATAGTGACCAAAGAATGACAAGGCAAGCAGTTTGATCATATCTGCTTAATCCCATTACTTTAAAGTCTAATATTTTGTTTAACTTGTATGTATGCATGCTTTTGTGTCAAAGTATTTTATCGTTTAGAGGTAGCTATTCCTATTGCATAGTTGCCCTAAATTGTTACCCCCGCCACAAACCATAAGTTACTAATATCATTTGGTGAATTAGAGCCGGTGATTTAATAATGCTCTTTTATTGCTTTTACGGTGTCATGCTTAGCAATGCTTAGATAACGGTAGAAATGGGTGGTTGTCGACATTATGTCGATAACCTTGATCACCTAAAAACTATTATTCCATTATGTCCCTTGTATGATTTGTAAACAAATAAAAATGAAAACTATTTGGACTTGGGCATATTGGATGGATGGTGTGGTTTTTGGAATGTGGTAGTATGCTGAGTCATTAAGGACCGAGTTACTTGCGCCAGATCGCTCGAGCAATTTTGCGTGCTAACCACACGAGGGGGATATGGGACCTCTCTTGACTAAGTACTTTGGGTGGTGCTAATTGGGGTCGCTCGGTTGGTGTGTTTTAAAGATAAAATGTGTGTGTGTGTGGTGTGGGAATGGAGCAAAGGCACAGGTTAGAGTCAGTCCATTGGGTCCTTATCCCGTGGGTTGTCTTGGTCAAAATTAGCACCGTCCATTGGAAATGTCTCAGAGGACTTAGCCGTCTTTAAGCATACCAAAGGTAGTGTGCTTAAAGGAAAGCGGTGCGACGTGTGGGTACATTGGTACACCCTGCGCAGGTTAAAACTATTCAATAGCCTCGCCCTAGGTTATGGACACGCCGAAACGCCTAGAAGAACTAGACTCAACCATTTAATTAAAACTTGATGGGTTGGTATGAATGGATGTTCATGCTATTGTTGTGGTGGCTATTGGGTTAGTCACTTCCGTGATTGTTGTTGTCTTTATTTTGTTACTTGTCTCGTGGTTCTTGCAAATAAAAATGAATTGCAAACCGCTTTGAATCTATTACATTATTGCAAAGGAAAACTTGCTTTATGCTAAAATAAGTCCAAAGCCTCATCCACTTAAATAAAGCTTGCATGTAGCTAAACTATAGTTCTGTTATCTTACACGTAAATCTTGCGAGTACTTTATGTACATCATCGCCGTGGTTGTGGCATTTTGTGGCTTTTGTTGCAGAGAAAGAAGGTGAGCCCCAAGGGCTTCACTCTTGTGAGATGTGCTTCGGGTTTGACGACTAGCTTGGCGGTCCGGTCAGATGCCTAGGGGTTAAGGCACACTGATTGGCTTTGTGTTATAGCCATCTTTATGGCACTTTTGCTTCCGCTGTGTATTCTTAGTAGTACTTGTTGTTATTTGGCCAGAAGGCCTCTCTTTTGTAATAACATATCCTTTTTAATATTAACTTCTGGTTTGTTGCTTATGTACTATGTGTTGTATGGAATTGATACATTCTTTTGTTGTGAGGTATGTATACTGCATTCTGGGGAGTATACATCTCTCGAGACTGGGTTTATTTGGTTGATAATACTAGGGTCAATTGGATGACTAAGTATTATGAGCTTAATAAAATCCGGGTGCTCACATGCAAAGAGGCTCTCAAAAACACTCTATTCAAAACATGACAAGCAGTTGAGATTGCCTCTGCCCAATACTTCCTAGGAGTGGCATGTTCATCAAGCATAGTCCTTGCCATCTCAACCAAGGTTCTATTTTTCCTCTCAACTACACCATTCTGTTGAGGAACCCGAGGAGAGGAAAATTGATATTCCAAACCTTGTTCAAAGCAAAAAGAAGCAAATAAAGAATTCTTAAACTCAGTACCATTATCATTTCTTATTACTTTCACAGCACCATTCAATTCATTATTAAGTTTGAGAAACAAATCTTTGAAATGACCAAAAGCTTCATCCTTAGACACCATAAAGTACACCCAAGAGTACCTAGAGTAATCATCAACAATCACAAGAATGTACTACTTACCTTCAACAGATTGAACTCTTGAGGGACCTACAGTGTCCATATGCAACAATTGTCCAGAGCCATCTGTGATGATTACAGAAATAGGAAAATGTGGAGCAGCAACCATCTTACCATGACGAGAAGGAGAGCAAACCAAATCTTTCTCACCTTTAAGCTTAGGTAACCCCCTAATAAGATCCATTCCACTAATTTGAACAAGATGATCAAAACCAATATGTCCTAGTCTACGATGCCAAAAGAATAGATCCCTAGAATCAGAAGCTACCAAACATCGAACATTAGGTGAAAAGGAATGATTGAAATCAGCTTTAAAAACTCTCCCTAAACGAGTGATATTAAAAACAAGATCTCCAGAGGCATCTAAAACCCTGCAAGCATGTTTCTTAAAGCTTACCTCAAGATTTTCTTCCAACAATTGAGACACAGAAAGCAGGTTGTACTTCAATTTACTTACCAGGGCAACATCTTTAAGAACGAACTTGTCATTAACGCCAAGACAAGTACCTTTTGCCATCACAATTCCAGTTGAAGCATCTCCAAAAGTAATCAATTCATCACTGTATGCCTTAGTGAGGGAGGAGAACCATTTTGAATCACCAGTCATGTGCTTAGAACATCCTGAATCAACTAACCAAAAGTTCCCATTCCTCAATTGCTGCACCTACACTGAAGAGATTATCGGTCTCACAGTACTGAGGTTAGTAAGACATGATTTAGGAACCCAATACTGTGACACACGACGAGTAGAAACAACAAAAGCACTTCTGATTTCTGCATGCTGTCGGCCAAAATATTGTTTAGGTGTCATTGTTTAGGTGTCATTCTGATCAATTGTGTATCGGCTTGTTTAATGAAGATAAAAGGAGCATGAAAATTCTTTCTCAGCCTATCTTTTTTTTCTTTCTTTGCTTTTCGAAAACAAAACTGAACCACATGTCCTCTTTTACTACAGTAAGTGCACTGATACTTTTGTTGATATGTAATTTCGCTTTTACTCTTTACAGTGCTTACTTTGGTAATAGAATCCTTTGCAAAACCAGCAGATTTGAACACAACATGTTTAGGTTGATTCAATTTCAAACTTTCGTGTTCTAAAAGCTTAAGAACTTGGAGGATGATTCTTGGCATGTTCAGTAGAATTAAATCCTAGACCTTGAGTTTTAGTACTTACTTTAGATCTGTTTAGAATCATATTCAAAATTTTCTTGCCAAATGAGAACCTTTCCAAAGTGTCTTTAAGATATTCATTCTCTTTAGATAATTTAGGACAAAGTTGTGCAATTAATGTAATAGTTCAAGATTTTCTTAGAAGCACTGGACTGAGACATCTTTTCTTTTTGAGAAACTCACTTAATTGTTTAGTCAATGCATCAATTTCAGTTGTGAGCTTGGGGCAATTTGTGCAAGAAAGTGTCTCATGGTAAAGCATTTGTTGTATAGAATCCTGAGAGGACTTTAGTCTAGCTTCTAGCGATTCACAATTAGAGCAAGTCTTAATTTGAGCATTCACGAAGACTTGACTCTAAACAAATTGAGCTAGATTTCAGTTTTTCAATTTCAACGAAGCAAGTTTGACTTATCATCACAAGTTGCATGCACAGCTTTTAACTCTTCAAAATCGGCATGTATTGACCTAGCAACTTTCAAATCGAGAATACAAAACTTGACATGATTCACATGATTCATCATCGGGAATAGCGACTTTAAGTCTATCAATTTGAATTCAAGCTATCAACAACAAGATCATGCTTCTTCACTTTCTTTTTGTATTTTTAAGCTCATTTGTTAATTTCAAAGACAAAGACGTGATAAATCGGCATAAGAGGGCTTTACCTCATCGAGGTCCTTTGAGAGATCATCATTAATTTCTTCACTACTTGCCATAAAGCACATCCCTATGAAATCAGCCTCTTTTGCCTTCTTTTTGTCTTCCTCATTGTCCCTGTCTGAATCAATATCGCTTAATCCAATTTCCTCAAGTGCTGAAAGAACCTTGTTGACAGCCTTTCGATAATTTTGCTTTTTGCTTGAATCAAACTTGAATTTTGAACGCCGAGCTGGTGTTTTATCATCCTTAACTTCCTTGCCTCTCAATTTGGGACAATTCACCTTAATGTGATTAGGCTCATCACATTCAAAACATCTGATTGGACCTCCTCTTCTCCTTGATCTGACATTATTGATTGCTTTAGCCACCCTATTTGAGAAGAGCACAAGTTGTTCCTCCGGGATCTCCTCCAATTGTTCATCTGAAATAGCACTTAAAGTAGAAAAAGAGAAACTAGAGGAACTTGAAGAACTATCAGTTTGGTTAGTCACTAAACACAAAGAATTGGACTTGTTTATTCTGGCCAAAATATCAATCTCATGAGTTTTCATCTTAGAATAGAGATCATTCAAAGTGAGTGTTTCCATATTAACAGAATGATTGATTGTAGTGACTAGGACCTCCCAAACAGACATATCCAAAGCATTCAAAATTTGTCTAGCATTGTTAGAATCAGAATAAATCACATTAACTGATTGCAAATCACTAATGATTTTATTGAAGCGATCAAAAAGAGTATCTACAAATTCACCCGGTTTCATCTCAAATTTGGAATACTCTTTTTTGAATTGGTTTTGACGAACATCTTTAACAAATTTTGAACCTTCATGATAATCAGCAAGTGTTGTCCAAATTTTGTTAGCAGATTTTATATTAGCAATTCTAACAAACTCATTCCTACTTAAACCTTGCAACAAAATATTTGTAGCCTTAGCATTTGCTTCAACATCAGCAGTATTGTTATTGGTGATCACAGCAGGGACTTCATAAGGAGCTTCTACCTTCTGCGAAATAACATTACCTTGAGCTTGCAGAAAAACTTCCATACGAGTCTTCCAATAGATGTAATACGATCCATCGAAGTACGATGGCTTACCTGAGAAACGATCTCGATCTGATGCCATTGCAACCTTGCTCTGATACCACTTGTAGGATCGTAATGGCAATCAGAAGGGGGGGTTGAATGATTGCAGCAATTTTAACAACCGAATCCAAATTTCAGCAAGATCCTCTTCTCAGCCGCACAACAAGAAGACCAAATCAAAGACAAAGATTAAATGAATCTGATCTTTATATCTCATTGTTGATTTGTGTCTACAAAGTGCTCAACAAGCACCCCTCAAAGTCCTAATTCGAAGGACCTCTAAACCACAGCTCAAAACACCAAGAAGGCTATAGCAAAAACCTCAACTCAAAACCGTGACTCAAAATCACGACCTCCAATCCAAAAAACCCGCAGCTGGCTCCTAACCCTCCTCTATTTATACCCTAGAGTCCTATCCATGTCCAACACGACACCGACACGGACTCTATCTCAAAACGATCAGATTTGGAACTCCTTCCAAATCAATCTTTCAAATTTCCACGCCGCAAGCCTCCGAACTCCATCCGTAGCTTCGGTATAATTCACCTTTGACCCCCGTGCTCGGTACGATCCAAATCACCACGTGACATCCACAACTTCCAAGACCTCGGATCTCCCCATCCTAGTCCGAGTCAAACTCTGTCACCGACCGTGATTCGTCCTTACGCCCATCCTACACATGCAAAGATCAAAGAAACCCAATTCTTAGCACAAGTTCTCCAACTTGACCATCCATTAGCTCACACACACCCATAAACACTATCATGCAACATGCAACTCGATAAAGCTCACAATTTTAGCTTGTCCTCGGTCAAATCCCCAAACGACAATATTTTGAGCATAAGCGGAACTACATACATTAGTCCGGTACTACAAGACACTGCAGATCGTCTTTTCAAACATCTTGGAAGAACCGCTCTTCGAGAAAGCTCAAAATCTTTCATAAACACACTCTCTGGAAATTCCATACCTTTATCAAACGGTCATACCGCCTAGCGGTACTACCGCCATTAAGAGCGTGGTATTCGATCAGGCCGGTTGAGCGCTTCAAGAATTCGGTTAATCCGATTTTGACTTAACGATGCACTGTTAGAACCCTCGCTCTCTCTGAAAAAGCAGCACGCGGTATTATCGTCATCCATGGCGCGGTCATTTGCTCACTAGAAATCAATGTCCAAAAACAAGTGTTACGGTTTTTCCATACCGATAAAAACATAGCGGTAAGACTGATGAGCAAAGCAGTACTACCAAGAAATTCCAAATGGTATTACCGATTCCTAGAGACAACAGAAACTTAGAAGAACAAGCGTGCCTTAAAAACCATACCGCTCTCAAGCGGTATTCGCCATGCAGATTACTACCTGCATTCAACATGCGGTACTACCGATCCGAGGTCGTTCGCACCAAGTCATGGTACTACCGGTTTTTCACTTGAACTCAAAACTCTCGAAAACATCTCTTCGGAAATTCCATACCGCAACCTTGTGGTCATACCTTTGTCTTGGTACTACTGCTCAAAGCTGCGGTATTACCTTCCTACGGTCGTACCGTCCCACATCTGCGGTGCTACCGTGTTTCAAGAAAATCCAAAAGCAAAACTCAAGTCTTCAGAAAATCCATACCGCTTGACAAGCTGCATGTTATTTGTTCCTCTCAATGATAGTTCGCGGACACAAGGGCAGTACTACTGTAAAGCCCGACAAAAGCGATATTCGATGAAAACAACAGATCTCAACAACAGTCAGCAACTAAGATCACAAGCATGTTCCAAGGACAATGTATTCAACTTAAAACCTCAAGACTGAGTCTTACTAATTGGCAATGTATTCATCATCAAATATCATGACCAAAAACCTCTTGGTCTTACAGAAGTATTTTGCCCGCAAAACTCTTGCACACAAAGAGTTAGGGGCCTGTAGAAGTCACCACCCCTATCGTGCAAGCGTCGCCAAATTGAAAGCATGCAGCTCACGGAACCCTAGACCTCCTTCCTTCTTTGGTAGAATCAACGTCTTCCACTGTAACATCCCAACTGTATAAACAGGGTTTGTTCAAATATAATTATATGTGTAGAAATTAAAACTTTTTCTCACATCTTGAAAACCCCTAATCTCTCATGTGATTCTAGTCCAAGAGTTGTGTTATCCAAAAACACTAAGCTCTTGTTGTCCAAAAGTCAAACTCATGTTCCGCTTGTCACAAATCTTGTGCCAAACTTTTGGAAATAATTTTCCTTGGTCCTAGTATTGATGTGGGGTCTCTCTGAAAGATATCATAAGTTATAAAACTTGTTTGATAATTTTTGGAGGTAAAACAATTCCTTGAACAACCTTCATAAATTTCCTGAGAAAAATGCATAGCATAATAACCTCTGGAAATTTTATGTAAGTTTAATCATGATGTTAGCAAGCTCCAGTTAAAATTTTGTAAATTTTGGAGTTGAATTGCTATCTCAAATGAATTCCTAAAGTCTCAGCTGTTAAAATTGAATTCAAAACTTTACACTGTTCCTTGGGCTGAGCCATTTTCCTATCTGGGTTGAACCCAACCCACTCCTCAGCTCATCGGACCTCCTTAAACCACTTGAGGTCATAGCCGTTGGATTCATATCTATGACCACGACCTCCTCCTCCTCAACCAACGCGAGATCCTCTCCCACCTGCATGAGGTCACAGCCGTTGGATCAAAGATCAATGGCCATGACCTCCACTTGCTATCAAACCACTCAGACCTCCTCTCCACCTTGTTGAGGTCGTAGCCGTTGGATTTAGATCCAAAGGCCGCGACCTCCGCTGCAAATCATCGCAGCCAGGACCTCCCCACCTCATCAGGTCTTGGCCGCTGGATGAAAAATCCATGGCCCTGACCTCCCCGCGAGCTCAAACCACCTTGACCTCCATTTTGTACTCACTTGAGGTCGTAGCCGTTGGATTCAATCCTAAGGCCACGACCTCCTCTGCAAACCTTCTCTGCGAGGTCCTTCCACTTTGTTGAGGTCGTAGCCGTTGGATCAGATCCAACGCCCACGACCTCCCTCAAAATCTAGCGCACCCAACCTCCCCATCGTGTGTTGTAGCCGTTAGATTTAAAATCTCTGACCACGACCTCCTAGTGCCTTGTCTTGTCGACCTCCCGCGACGTGAGGTCGTGGCCAGTTAGATATAAATCTCACGGCCATGACCTCTCGCCTCTCATCGCCACTAGATCTTGATCGATGGCCATAACCTCTTAATGCTTGCTTGCGCGCTTAAGACCTCCCTTTGGTTGTGCGCCCTTGGATTTAAATCCAAAGGCCATGACCTCCCAGATTTTCTCTAAGTCACACGCATTATGTCCTCCCCTCGGTCCGAGCCCTTGGATGTAAATCCAAAGGCTAGGACCTCTAACCCTTTATCCTTTAAGATCTGCGTTATGGAAATCGGAGGGCCACGACCTCCCTTTCCAAATCGTGTGGTGGGACCTCCTCCCGACCACTTAAAACATAACGGTTCAAAAATCGCATCGAGGGCCAGACCTCCCGTGGTCTTATCCAGCGGTCAAAATGACCTCCTTATTCTTCTCCTTCCTTGGTCACGCATGCGTTCTCGAGCGATGAATTAATGCGTGTGCATCATTGTGTACCTTATAACAACTCTTTCTTGACCCGCATTTAATCTTTGGTTAGCCTTCCGCCTCTCTGCCCACACGGACTGTCACCATGTCAACCTCGTGTCTTGTCCAACCCCATGGACGAGCCATGGGCTAAGCTCACCATGAGCTTAACTTGACTCGTGTGCTGCTTCTCCCAAGTATAAAACCCCATTGGGTTCCTCCTTAGCTTCTTTGGCACACTTCTAAGCTTTAGCTTGCACCGTGTCATTTGAGCTTTTCTCTCCTCGATCTCCACTCTTGGCGCCATTGTTGAGAAGCTTGAAGCCCTCGGTGGTGAAGGCTTGCTCGATGGCTTCCTCGCAACCTCTTGCTCATTTTCAGCTCCCCAAATCTCACAGGTTGAACCTAACCCATTGTTAGGTTAACATTTTGAGAGAGGACTAGTGGAGCTTGGAGCTTGGAGCTTGGTCTTGGCGTGGCTTCCCATCTTCTCCAACTCGGGCCATCACCATCCTCGACCTCCCGGCACCTTGGGACCTCCGGTACTTCGATAGTCCTTTAGCTACTGGGCACTGCGTGTATGAGGTTGCGGAGCTTTTATTTGGGCACACGCTTGATTGGATGTCGCGAGCTTTATTTCGCATTTTGGATTTTGCCGTGTCGTGCCTTCGTGCCCTCTCCGGCCATGGCGTTTAAGCCGTCGTCGCCGTCGAGTGAGCCCATGGTGTGCGCAACACTATTGCGCCTGCAGGGATGTCATTGGTTGTCGCCGGCGAGTCTCGCATCGCCGCAATAACCGTCTTTGAACCCGGGTCTTTGTCGGACAAGGCAGCGGCGCCATTGTCGTTTTTAGGACAAGGATCCACCGCGATTAATGCGTTCATCATTGCTTAAATCATTGTAATCTAGGGCGTATCTTAAATGTATTTAATCCTCGTGTCGCACATTTAATCCTCCGGCGGACCTCCTCGTTGTCCCGCGCATTAATCTCTTGTCCGAAACGCGTGCGTGCAGCGCGCTGCTAGCACGTGATCGCGAGCTCTGGGGCGTCCATGACCTCCTCCAAGGAGATCTGGGCGTCCAAGACCTCCCTGCGATCGTGGCCGTCGGACCTCCACGGAGGTGCTGTGGCGTTAGGACCTCCCTAGGTCATCTCGGTAGTTCATGACCTCTCCGGGTAGATCTTGACCATCAATGTCCTCCTCGACGATCCCGAACCATCAAGGACCTCCTTGGAACATCTGGGACCGTCCGGGACCTCCCTGTGAGGTCTCGGCGATGTAGATCTTCCTCGGGAGATCTTGATAGTTTAGATCTTCCTTTGGAAGATCTCAACCGTTGAGGACCTCCCGCGTGATCTGAGCCGCTTATGACCTCCCATGTCTTTATGTTTTTTAATTCGGTGAGCTCTTTATTTGCAAGCGAGAAAAAGGTATGAACTTCAAAATATCATAACTAATTCATTCTAAATCCAAATGAGGTCATTCAGATTGTGTTAGCTCTGTCTTGAACTTGACTTTAATCCAAAAATGATTGTAAGTTGAGTTCAGCTCGAGCACTGATTTTGCCATTAGATTTTAAAACTCACTTTAAATATACACTCAAATTGATGCTTAACTTGTAAAATACATAACTAATGCTCTGTAGATTATTTTTGAGTGAATCCAACTTTGTTGGTTCCTCTATTAATGAACTCACTATGAAAAATAGTTTTGAACATGTTACTGTTTTCAGAAAGAATAATCATGCATTATAATTTTGTTCAAGTTCCTGTTTCAAAAATTAATAGAAGGTGCATTATAGCTCCAATTGGGATGAATCCATTTAGGCTGTTCATCTTATGAGGTGCTTATCCTACCTTAAAAATTTCAGCTTCACTACTATTCTAGAAAATTTTGTGATGAATAGTAATATATTTCTAATTAAATAGGCTGAGTAGAATTGATTTCATCATATCTTTTGCATTAAGAATCCAAATCAATTGGTTCTTGTTGCTAAATTCATGATAAATCATTGTCTTGCTGCTGTAAAATTTTCATAGCATTCGGAGAAGTTTCTCTGTTGAGTCTTTTTGGTTTTTCGTTGTTCTTATCGGTTCTTTATCGCTTTTAGTTAGGTTTCGACATTTGTGGTAATCCCGAGAGTGACCCTCAGCCACAACTTGAGCAACAGCAACAAGGCAAGCAGTTTGATCATTTCCATTGTTGTCCCATTACTTTAAAGCTTAATATTTTGTTTCACTTATATGTATGCATGCTACTTTGTGTTAAAATATCGCTAGAAATCCTATAGTTGCATAATCAGAGGAATTGTTTATCCTCTACTACCCATGAGCCTAGATTATTTGTTGTGGTTTGAGCTCGTTGGATGAGCTCTTATCACTTAGTAGTTTACGTTAACATTGCTTAGCCATGCTTAGTTATCGGTAGTAATGGGCGATCATCGGCTTAGTCGATGGTCTTGATCACTCAAAAGCGATTATTAATCCTATATGTCCGGCACTTGTGCTTTGATTAATTGTAAAATCAAAAGCTGAAAATAAAAGATTGATTTAGACTTGGGCATATTGGATGGATGGTGTGGTTTTTGGATGTGGTGGTATGCCCGAGTCAACAAGGTGAATTCTTGCACCATTGATCCAAGCAATTATGCGTGCTAACCACACGAGGGATATGGGACCTCTCTTGACTAAGTACTTTAGGCGGTGCTAATTGGGGTCGCTCGGTTGGTGTGTTTTAAAGATAAAATGTGTGTGTGTGTGGTGTGGGAATGGAGCGATGGCGGATAGGTTAGAGTGTCCATTGGGTCCTTATCCCGTGGGTTGTCTTGGTCAAAATTAGCATCCATTGGAAATGTCTCGAGGACTTAGCGCGCTTGGCATACCAAAGGTAGTGTGCTTAAAGGAAAGGCGATCGGCGTGTGGGTACATTGGTACACCCTGCAGGATAAAACTATTGAATAGCCTCGCCCTAGGTTATGGACACGCTTGGTTATTTCGTAAGAATTAGACTACAACCTTTAATTAAAACTTGACATGGTTGGTATGAGCGGGAGTTCATGCTATTGTTGTGGTGACTATTGGGTTAGTCACTTCCGTGATTGTTGTTGTCATCTACTTATTGTTATTATCGTTGTTAAACTTGGTATTTGAATGTTAAAAACAGATTTGATAACTTGCCTTTAAATGTATTACCTTATTGCAAATAAATGTTGCTTTATGCTAAATGAGACATACAACCTCCACTTACATAAAGCTTGCATGTAGCATATGTTATAGGCTGTTATCTTACGTAAGTCTTATGAGTACTTTATGTACTCATCGCGTGGTTGTGGCATTTTGTGGCTTTTGTTGCAGAGGAAGGAGGTGAGCTCCAAGAGCCTCACTTTTGTGCTATGTGTTGCGGCTTCTTTGTGACTAGCTTGGCGGTCGGTCGAGATGCCTAGGGGTTAAGGCACCTTGATTGGCTTTGTGTTATAGCCATCTTTATGGCACTTTTGCTTCATTGTTATCTTAGTAGTACTTGTTGTTATTTGGCCAGAAGGCCCCTCTTTTGTAATAACCTATCCTTATTAGTATTAACTTCTGGTTTGTTGCTTATGTACTATGTGTTGTATGGAATTGATACATTCTTTTGTTGTGAGGTATGTATACTGCATTATGGGGAGTATACATCTCTCGAGACTGGGTTTATTTGGTTGATAATTGTCGGGTCCCAAAACTATGGTTCGGGACCCTCTGTGTTTAACGCACTAGCCCAGGATCATGCTAGTGCACATAGTGTCAACAAAGATGGCATTCGTTCCATACAAGCGAATAATAACATAAGCGGTTAACTTTGATTAACAAATAATGGTTTTGACCTTAAGGTCGAGTTTACAAATATTGAGCCACGCAGGCTAACATAGGAAATAAGCGGCAATGAAACATAAGCGGTAGTGGCACCCCATCGATTCGCCACAGTGCAACCGATGGGATCAAGACCTCACGATCAGCACCTTCGATGTACTCGTCCTCAAATCTTTGGTGAAGACTCCTCTGCTTGATTCGTCAAAACAAGCGTGAGTACACACCGTACTCATAAGCCACACCACGTAAATGCAAATATATACATATCTTTGGCTTTTTACAAAGGAAGGCATTCATGGCTCTTTTGCATAAATGCAACTTTTGCAATTGAATACAATTAATAGATTAAAGGCATGTAAAACAAATAGACGATAATAATTTTAACAAGTTATTTCACAAAGACACACACACGACCCTAACAAAGTTATTCACATAGCTAGATGATTTAATCACATAGCTCCCTTCCCACACGCTTTTATGAAAATCTACCCTAGTGTCAAATCCCGAGCATTGTCCATGATCATGACGCGCTATTCGAATAGATTAAGTTACACTCTGCAGAGGTTTGTACACTTTACCCACGAAGATACAATTAGTGTAGCTAACACTAATCATAACAAAGCATTTCAGATACCTTATCTTACTATGCTAGGCCTGTCTCAAAAGCAGACAAGTGGTCGACAGAAGCTCAGTTCTTTAGAGCACATGGTGAGGTCCTTAATTGACCAAGGCAAGACTTCCACAAGCTAACCAAACCACATAGACACACAGATTATTATAGTTCACAAAGTCCACACAGTTCACACAGTCCACCCTTTCACACAGATTTCCACCACTTGCCCCAGTTCAAATCCTTTTACCACCCCATTGGTTTTAAGTGCAACACATGCCACAAAGACACATAGTACACACGACTTTTATCACATAGTTGCATATTCACTTAGTCAAATTTATATAGCAATCTACATGACAAATGATTAAGTGGCATGGCTAAGCGATCTAATCGTACTAACCAACCCACGTTGGTGCTACAATATTAACCAACTAATTATCAACTAGGGTGACAAGGATCATGGCATAACAATTACACAAGGAGGCATATCAATTTGGATTTAACTATCGCACCCAAAAGCTTTTAAATAAATACTTGAATTAAGATGCGATAATTTGAATTAAAATACTTTTATAAAACTGGGAAGCAAAATGGTCAAGGGCATAGCTTGCCTTGAAAAGGATCTAGGAATTGATCTTGATCTTGGAAAGGTCCTCCTTCTTCTTCAACTCTTCCAGCAGCGTCGAAGTCTACTCGCAAACGACACAAACAAACAAACTAAATAAAAACCAGAAGCAAATAACTCCAATAAAATAAATAAAAAGCTCCAATAGATAGATCTGGATTTTAGACGAATTTAGGAATTTGAATGGATGGATTTGGAGTTAGGATTCAAAAGATATGAATTTTACAAGTTTTAACCTAACTCTTGAAATTTAAATGAATTTCTAATTTTAAACAAAATCAAATTTAAAAAAAATTTTGGTTTGATTAGCTAGATCTTAATTTTATATGAATTTAGAAATTTGAAACACCCAATTTGGAGTTTGGATGCAAAAGTTATGAATTTTACAAATTTTAAACCTAAATCTGTTATTTAACAATTTTCCTGAATTGTTTTTCTAAAGGAAATTCTAATTATTGCGCAAGGTGACGTCGTGAAGGATTTCTGAATTTAAAAGAATTAAAGAATTCTTGACATGTGGGACCCACATGTCGGTGATTTACCACGTGGACCAAGTCCACCGAGCCCTTCGACCGAGAGAGGGCCGAGGTGGCGACTCATGCTGGCGATGGCTGACGGCGCCACCGGGATGACACGCAGCACGGAGGTCGAGGTGGCTCGTGACTGGCGCCCACGTCGGCGAGGACGTCGGCGGCAGCGGTGGCGAGATCGACTCGATGGTCGCCGTGACAGCGGCGATCTGGTGGCGATGGGTGGTACCAAAGGGTAGAGGGCGCTAAAGCGATCACGATGAGGTACCTCCGGGTGGTCGAGGGTAGCTGTGGTGGCCGTGGCAGGTCGGAGCGGAGGAGGTGGTGCAGGCTCGGCGGCGATGGCGCTAGAGGCTCCTCCGACGGCGGCGAGGCGAGCACCGGCCAGCGGCGACACGGCGAGTCCAGCGGTGGCGGCGGACGACGCTGGGCAACGGAGGCGGCGCAATCGAAGCTCTAAGCCTCACGGTGGCCGTGGCGAAGAACACGGTCGGCGACGAGGAGCACGGGAGGAGGAGTGAGTTGGGGTTTTGAAAAGGAGGCGGTGCGATCCGGGGTGCCTTTATAGGGGCGGGAGCTCCGAGGGCGGCTACGTGGAGGTCGTGGCGGCGATTGCGGAACGTGGGCGCAACCGCCATGGGATGAGGGGTTGCGGGGTGGCGGCGTGGTCGTGGAGGTCGTCGCGCTCGCGGAGGAGCAGGGAGGTTGAGGCGCCAGCGTGAAGCTTCGGCGCGACCGCTCATGGCGGTTGCTCTTTCATTTAACGTCTGCGAAGACGAAGGCGACGAAGACGACGACCTGTGCCCACCCGTCCGAGAGAGAGAGCGAGATAAGGCTGGTGAGATCTGACCGCTTCGCCACGATCCAACGTGGAGGAGGGTTTTTAATGAGATGAGCGAGGATGGTAGAAGGAATTGGCCCAATTCTATTGGAGATTTAAATAGCTTTTTCTTTTTAATAAAATACCGAAATTCAAATAAGCAATGGAAAATAGCAAAAGACCTTGGAAAAATTCGAGAAAATTCTAGAAAATATATCCAAGCTCATAGAATCCAAATAAAATAGTTTTGACTATTGTTCATGTTGGAATTATTCATTTTAAATTGTTTTGTTACACAAGGTCCAATATTAAGCTTTTAATTTAAATTCAAATAAATCCAAATGGTGAATTTTCTCTACCAACTATTCAAATGATTTTTAAGGTTCTCGAAAATTGGGATGTTACAAACCCCCCCTTAGAGGAATCTCGACCGAGATTCGAGCTAGGCTGGAGAAAAGGTCGGGGAACTCGGCTTTCAACTCTTCTTCACGCTCCCACGTTGCTTCACCTTCCGAGTGGTGGCTCCATTGCACCTTGCAAAACGAATCTGTTTGCTTCGTCCGACGCTCTGCGACATCCAAAATCTTGACCGGTTGTTCTTTGTAGGTGAGGTCTTCTTTAGTTCAATTGACTCTAATGGTGCTTGTTCTTCCCAAGACACGAAGACACTTCTTCAAGCGAGAGACATGAAAGACATCATGGACTCCGCTAGCATGCGGCGGCTCAAGCGATAAGCTACTTCTCCACGGCGATCCAAAATCTTGAACGGACCAACATACCGAGGGGCAAGCTTCCTTTGGCATGGAACCTTTTCACACCTCGAGGGGCGAAGTCGGAGATACACAAAATCTTCGGCTCGGCGAGATCACGGACGCGATTATCGGCATAACTCTTTTGCCTCGATCGAGCTATCTTTAGCCTCTCTGTGATCATGGACACTTGCTCTTACGCTTCTTGAATAATATCAGGACCAAAGATATGACGCTCAAATTGCTTTGACGACCAGTTCAACGGGGTTCTGCAAGCACGACCATACAAAGCTTCAAATGGTGACATTTGTAAACTCGCTTGATAACTGTTGTTGTACGAGAATTCTGCATATGGTAAACTCTTATCCCAACGGGTAGCATTTGCTAGGCACGTGCTCTCAACATATCTTCCAATATCTGGTTAACCCTTTCAGTCTGTCCATCCGTCTGGGGATGATACGCAGTAATCAAATTTAGGTGAGTCCCTAAAGCTTCATGTAAACTCTGCCAAAATCGGGAGGTGAACTGAGATCCTCGATCTGACACTATCTTCTTAGGTACACCATGCAAACCGACAATCTTCGACATGTACTACTCGCTAGACGATCTCTGAGTACGTGGTTTTGTTGGTAAGAAATGGGCAACTTTAGTCAAACGATCCACTATTACCCAAATCGAATCGTAACCCGAGTGAGTCTTGGGTAAACCGTAATGAAATCCATTCCGATTTCTTCCCACTTCCATTCTCGAATCTTCAAGGGTTGCAATGCACCTGCGGCCTCGATGTTCGCTTTAACTTTTGGCACACGTCGCACAAGGCGGCGATTTCTGCGACGTCTCGCTTCAGATTCGCCACCAAAACCTATTCTTAACATCCCGATACATCTTAGTACTACCAGGTGAATCGAATACTTTGAGTCATGGGCCTCCTTCAAAATCACCGTCTCAATCCATCAATATCCGAACGCAGATACGCTCATTGATCCACAAGATATCCGGTCATCCACCGTGAAGTCCTTGAACTTCCTTCATCATCTTCTTCTTAATGTCGGAGAACTCGAGTCTTTCTGGTGAGCTTGAATCTGCTTCTCCAAAGTGGATTGCACTTCCAGGTCGCCACAAATCCTTCAGACACTACTTCTAGCCCGACCGAATTCCTCTTGAAGCTTCAACAAGGCTCTTTCACTTCGAGCATTGCGGTGACTCTTACTACCAAAGCATCTGCAGAACGACATTGGCTTTACCAGATGGTAATGGATTCCAAGATTATAATCCTTTATCAACTCTAGCCATCTTCTCTGCCTCATATTCAGATCGATCGAGTGAAAATATATTTCAAGCTCTTATGATCTGTGTATACCTCACAGCGACATCGATGAGGTAATGACGCCAAATCTTCAAAGCATGCACCACGGCAGCTAATTCCAGGTCATGGGTAGGGTAATTTTCTTCATGCGGTCTTAACTGCCTTGACGCATAAGCGACAGCTCTTCCTTCTTGCATCAGGACACATCCTAATCCTTGACGCGAAGCATCACAATAGATATCAAAATCCTTGCGAATATCTCGAGAATCAAGATCGGGTCAAGTCAAACGCTTCTTCAATTCTTGAAAACTTTCTTCACAAGTCAGTCCAGTAAACTTTTTTCTTTCTTCAACAATTGCGTAAGAGGTTTAGCAATTGATGAAAATCCTTCAATGAAGCGGCGATAATATCCTCGCTAATCCTAAGAAGCTCGCGAATCGAAAGGAGGTCTTTGGTTGTTCCCAATGTAATACTGACTTTTACCTTATGGGGTCAATCACATTCTCGCAATTTGCCATTACATGACCAAGGAAATCCACTTCCTTCTTCCGTAAATCACACTTGCTAAACTTAGCATACAATCGATGCTCCCCGAGCTTTCTAGGATTAATCTCGGTGTTCAAAGATGTTCTTCTTCCGACTTGGAGTAAACCAAAATGTCATCGATGAATACAACTACAAATTTGTCCAAATACTCCATGAATACCTTATTCATCATGTTCATGAAATAAGCGGGGGCATTGGTCGCACCAAAGGACATGACTAGGAACTCATAATGTCCATACCGCTGAGAAAGCGGTCTTAGGTATATCCTTGGGACAGATCTTCAATCGATGGTAACCTCGATCGCAAGTCGATCTTCGAGAACACTCGGCTCCCTTCATTTGATCAAACAGATCATCTATCCGGCAATGGGTACTTATTCTTGATAGTGACTTCATTGAGAGCTCGGTAGTCGATGCACATTCTCATGCTTCCATCCTTCTTCTTGACAAACAAGACCGGTGCTCCCCAAGGCGCGCATTTAACTAGGCCTCACAAAACCTTTCTCCAAAAGTTCTTCTATCTGCTTTCTTCATCTCTACTAACTCATCGGTGGCATCCGATAGGGTCTCTTTGAGATGGGAGCTGTTCTCGCACTAGATCGATGACAAACTCGATGTCACGATCCGTGGCATCCCCGTAACTCTTCCGGGAATACATCCGATACTCCTTGACGACCGCACATCTTCCAACGCGACGGTCTTGTGCTATTGACTAACAAATGCCCATTACGACCGAGGTAGCTAGGAACTCCACTTTGTTTCCTTTGGTATCCTCGATTATAACGACTCTTGACCACAATCTAGCACGGCTTTGTGCTTGGTTAACCAATCCATGCCAAGGATGACATCTATGGTTTGGGTGTCTAGAATAATTAGGTTAGCTAGAAACTCAACTCCACTATGAGTAACTTAGCCCTAAACAACCCACATTAGAACTTAGCTCTGCTCCAGCGCATCGACTAACAGAGTACGCTTAAGATGCATAACTTCCAATTTATTCTTGGTTGCAAAACTCCGAAACAAACGAATGCGAAGCTCCGTAATCAAGTAATCAGGCAGTATTGAATTCACTAGGAACTTACCCAAGACGACGCCTGGTGCTTCTCGGCTCCTTCAAGGTGACGTGATTAACACGACCTCTGACAATGGACTGAGGCGCTCCTCCTGGTTGACTGGTTCCCTGAGAAACTCCTTGGTTGTTCTGCGTTGGGGTCTTGGCAGGTGTTGCTCCAAGGTTGAAGCGGACTGGGGTGATAGTTCCTTCGAGGACACCGACAGCAAAATGCCTGGCCGACGGCAATTGTAACACACTCTTGGTTCACTCTGCCGGTTGTTGTTCCCTGGGGTGGGGTTGACTGGTGTAGGGTTACGAGAATTCTGAACGAAAGGACGAGGTGCTGAAGGCGGTGCAGGTGTCCTGAAAGCACTCTGTGGCTGGAAACGATTAAACTGCTGTGGCACTACTCTTGCCCTCTGTTGTTGTGGCTGATGGCTTCCTTTGTCAATCATCCCACGCTATGTGGTCCTCCAGTTCCTTGCGCTTGTCTTCCATAACCAATGCCTTGTTAACCAACTCCCGAAGTGCAGGAAGGTGTGGGCAAGCGATCGACTTGCGCCCCGAGTTCGACCTTCAGAAGCTCTGGCGAGACACACAAGAGCGACATCCTCTGGAGCATAGCGGCTAGCCGAGAAAACTTGTTCAGTAGTCATCATCGACATACCCCTTGCTTGAGAGCGCTGAACTCATCCTTCTTCAAATCCATAATGCCTTCAGTACATGATATCGCGAAAAGTCGGAGAATTCTTCCCAAGTGATATTCTCTGCGGTGCTCCATGCGCCGCTTGAGGTTCTCCCACCACTCGCCAGCCTACACCTCCATCCGATGGGTGGCATACAAAACCTTCTCATGATCGCGATTGGGTGATCGGCAGCTTCCTCTCAATCACGCTGGCCAATCATCGCCTCTCTTGGCGTGACATGTCCAGAGAAAGTTGGCGGACGGGTCCTCATGAATTCACCAACTTGGATGGTCCCCGATGACCATGAGCGATCGGGCTCCTCCCCGACGATTGTTGTTGATGTTGTTGTTGTTGTTCATGGTCCGTGATCCGTTCATCATCGTATACATCATCCGAGTTTGTGCCGCCATGAAAGCTCAAGTTACGCAAGTCAATAGGAGGTGCTTGGGGTGGTCTTGCTCCGTGAGGGTTTGCTCGTTACTCGCCGATCCTTGGGCTCCGGATCCACTTGCGGCAGTATGGCTAGTCCGAACCATCCGTGAGGTTCCATGGGTCAGATAAGGTAGAGAGCACAAGGTGAGTTAAGAACTAGACGGGGGAAGTAGATTAACCCAACAAACACATCTCAAGAAACTTCAATAAAATAATCTTCATTAATAGCTTAATAGCATGGCTGCAACAAATGCCTAAGGGCTTTTGCAGCTCACACTTGCACACAGGAAAATAAAGCGAACCTAAGCACACAAGCTACCGCCTAAAGGGCGACTATGAAAAGGGAAACTGGCTAAGCCTGACTAGACTGGAACTTAAACTAACTACTCCTCGAGAAAGCCTCATGAGCCCACGGCCGCGCCCCGCAGTGTAGACTCAAGTGAGTGGCATCCGCGAACCGGTTCGATGCCAGAACCGTGCGCAGCAGAGCAGTGTCTTTGGAGTGCAGTCTGGTAGCTCCTCTGGTGTCTGCAGCTCGACCGATCCTCCGAATCTCCTCCGATCCTCTTCGACTTCTTCCGGATCTTCCTCTTGATCATCTTCGAGCTCATGTTGACCGAGAGAGCGTGCTCTAGTACGGCGATCCTTTCTCGGCTTCTTCCCAGTTCGATAGCGCACTCGGCTCGGTGGCGCCCATCTCCAAATGATTCTTCTGAGCAAATGTGAATCGTGCAAGATGCACCATCGTGGCATTGCCCTCCCGCTTGTAGACGGAAAGTGCGCGGATAGCTCCTGGCGGCTCTAGGATGGTAGCGAAGACGGTGTTCTGCAGCTTCTTCCGCGTAGATGTGGCGACTTCGGAGTATGGCCAAGCGTGATGACTCTGGATTCCTTGCGTGAAGGTGATCCTCCGACCGAGATGTCCAAGGGTCATGCCTCTAGTGTTCCTCCGGCGAGACCGTCAAAGCAGATCACACCACGATCTCGTCTGCTGACTATGTACTTATCGCCACGATACATTGGGCAATGAAGCCTCCAAGTGTCTGCAGCGGCTTCCTGACTCTGCGGCAAGTCCTCCGCTGCAATCTCCAAAGGTCGAAGGTAAGGCATCTCACACGATGCATAAGAGGTAAGAACCACGTTAAAACAATGGGAAGAGGAAAGAAATTCCAGCAATAGATGAGTCAAGAAAGATATAAGAGGAGTTAAGCAATTCATTTAGTCTTGTAAGTTAATTTTCTTTTAGAAAATAATTTGGACACTCGAACGGCCAATCTAACTAAGGTCTAGACCTCTGATCAAGATGGCTCGATACCACCTTTGTCGGGTCCCAAAACTATGGTTCGGGACCCTCAGGTTTAACGACTAGCCCAGATCATGCTAGTGCACACAGTGTCAACAAAGATGGCATTCGCTCCATACAAGCTTAATAATAACATAAACGGTTAACTTTGATTAACAAATAATGGTTTTGACCTTAAGGTCGAAGTTTACAAATATTGAGCCACGCAGGCTAACATAGGAAATAAACGGCAATGAAACATAAACGGTAGTGGCACCCCATCGATTCGCCACAGCAACCGATCGATCAAGACCTCACGATCGGGCACCTTCGATGTACTCGTCCTCAAATGTGGTGAAGACTCCTCTGCTTGATTCATCAAAACAAGCGTGAGTACACACCGCACTCATAAGCCACACCACGTAAATGCAAATATATACATATCTTGGCTTTTTACAAAGGAAGGCATTTCAGTGGCTCTTTTGCATAAATGCAACTTTTGCAATTGAATACAATTAATAGATTAAAGGCAAGTAAAACAAATAGACGATAATAATTTTAACAAGTTATTTCACAAAGACACACACACAACCCTAACAAAGTTATTCACATAGCTAGATGATTTAATCACATAGCTCCCTTCCCACACGCTTTTATGAAAATCTACCCCTAGTGTCAAATCCCGAGCATTGTCCATGATCATGACGCTGCTATTCAATAGATTAAGTTACACTCTGCAGAGGTTTGTACACTTTACCCACAAGATACAATTAGTGTAGCTAACACTAATCATAACAAAGCATTTCAGATACCTTATCTTACTATGCTAGGCCTGCCTCAAAATGCATAAGTGGTCGACAGAAGCTCGATTCTTTAGAGCACATGGTGAGGTCCTTAATTGACCAAGGCAAGACTTCCACAAGCTAACCAAACCACATAGACACACAGATTATTATAGTTCACAAAGTCCACACAGTTCACACACCCACCCTTTCACACAGCTTCCACCACTTGCCCCAGTTCAAATCCTTTTACCACCCCATTGGTTTTAAGTGCAACACATGCCACAAAGACACATAGTACACACAGCTTTTATCACATAGTTGCATATTCACTTAGTCAAATTTATATAGCAATCTACATGACAAATGATTCGTGGCATGGCTAAGCGATCTAATCGATTAACCAACCCACGTTGGTGCTACAATATTAACCAACTAATTATCAACTAGGGTGACAAGGATCATGGCATAACAATTACACAAGGGAGGCATATCAATTTGGATTTAACTATCGCACCCAAAAGCTTTTAAATAAATACTTGAATTAAGATGCGAGAATTTGAATTAAAATACTTTTATAAAACTGGGAAGCAAAATGGTCAAGGGCATAGCTTGCCTTGAAAAGGATCTAGGAATTGATCTTGATCTTGGAAAGGTCCTCCTTCTTCTTCAACTCTTCCAAAGAATGTCGAAGTCTACTCGCAAACCACACAAACAAACAAACTAAATAAAACCAGAAGCAAATAACTCCAATAAAATAAATAAAAAGCTCCAATAGATAGATCTGGATTTTAGACGAATTTAGGAATTTGAATGGATGGATTTGGAGTTAGGATTCAAAAGATATGAATTTTACAAGTTTTAACCTAACTCTTGAAATTTAAATGAATTTCTAATTTTAAACAAAATCAAATTTAAAAAATTTTGGTTTGATTAGCTAGATCTTAATTTTATATGAATTTAGAAATTTGAAACACCCAATTTGGAGTTTGGATGCAAAAGTTATGAATTTTACAAATTTTAAACCTAAATCTGTTATTTAACAATTTTCTGAATTGTTTTTCTAAAGGAAATTCTAATTATTGCGCAAGGTGACGCGTCGTGAAGGATTTCCGGAATTTAAAAGAATTAAAGAATTTATCGACATGTGGGACCCACATGTCGGTGATCTTACCACGTGGACCAAGTCCACCGAGCCACCGACCGAGAGGGCCGAGGTGGCGACTACACTGCGATGGCGCCGACGCGCGCCACCCGGATGACACGCAGCACGGAGGCCGAGGTGGCTCGTGACAAGCGCCCACGTCGGCGAGGACGCGGCGACGGCGCATGGGTGATCGATTCGGCGACGTCGCCATGAACAGCGGCGATCTGGTGGCGATGGGTGGTACCAGGGTAGAGGGCGCTAAAGCGATCACGATGAGGTACCTCCGGGTGGTCGAGGGTAGTGGTGGTGGCCGTGGCAGGTCGAGCGAGGAGGTGGTACGGCTCGACGGCGATGGCGCTAGAGGGCTCCTCCGACGGCGAGGCGAGCACCGGCATGGCGACACGGCGAGTCCAACGGTGGCGGCGACGACGCTGGGCAACGGAGGCGCGAATCGAAGCTCTAAGCCTACGGTGGCGCGGCGAAGAACACTAATTCCGGCGACGAGGAGCACGGAGGAGGAGAGTGAGTTGGGGTTTGAGAAAAGGAGGCGGTGCGATCCGGGGTGCTTTTTATAGGGCCGGGAGCTCGAGGCGGCGGCTACGTGGAGGTCGTGGCGGCGGCTATGAACGTGGGCGCAACCGCCGGGATGAGGGGGTTGAGGGTGGCGGCGTGGTCGTGGAGGTCGCAAGACTGCGCTCGCGAGAGGAACGGGAGGTTGAGGCGCCAGCGTGAAGTTTTCGGCGCCGACCGCTCATAGCGGTTGCGATTTAACGCGCAAGACGAAGGCGACGAAGACGACGACCAGAGCGGCCCACCCCCGAGAGAGAGAGAGCGAGAGGCATGCAAGTGAGATCGACGGCCACGATCCACGGTGGAGGAGGGTTTAATGAGATGAACAGGATGGTAGAAGGAATTCGCCCAATTCTATTTGGAGATTTAAATAGCTTTTTCTTTTTAATAAAATACCGTAAATTCAAATAAGCAATGGAAAATAGCAAAAGACCTTGGAAAAATTCCAGAAAATTCTAGAAAATATATCCAAGCTCATAGAATCCAAATAAAATAGTTTTGACTATTGTTCATGTTGGAATTATTCATTTTAAATTGTTTTGTTACACAAGGTCCAATATTAAGCTTTTAATTTAAATTCAAATAAATCCAAATGGTGAATTTTCTCTCTACCAACTATTCAAATGATTTTTAAGGTTCTGAAAATTGGGATGTTACAATAATACTAGGGTCAATTGGATGACTAAGTATTATGAGCTTAATAAATCCGGGTGCTCACATCCACCCCAGCTAGTGTTGCTTGTTTTCATTGTCTTGCTGACTCCACTAATATCTGCATACCATAATGCTTAGTTGGCTACAAAAGTTTTTTGTGAGGTCGAAGAATGACATGGCATATGGCGGTATAGCTTGAGCGATATCTTTGATTAGAATCTCTTTCCCTGCCCTTGACAAAAGTTTCTCCTTCTACCCTTGTATTCTCTTCCATACTTTATCCTTTAGATACGCAAAGGTTCTTGTTTTGGATTTGCCCACATGCACTAGCAACCCTAGATACTTGTCATTTTGGGCTGTAGAAGATAACTGCAACTCATTCATCATTGCTACCCGAGCAAGCTGCCTGGTGTTTTTGCTGAACATCACCGAGGATTTCTCCTTGTTTATTGTTTGCCCCGAGCATTCCTCATATAACGAAAGAACATATTGCAGATGTTGTGTACTCTCGCTAGTGGCTTTCATAAGTAACAATGAATCATATACAAACATGGTTTATGCTTGGTGCATCTTGACATATACAGATTCCTTCTATCTTTCATGATTCCTCCGCCTCTAGCCATAAGGCAGAAAAAGCAACCGCACACAAAAGGAACAAATAAGGCGATAAAGGGCAACCCTGTCTTAATCCTCTCTCTAGGAAAATTTCATCCGATAAGTCACCATCTACCATGAATATATAAGCCATTGTTTTCACACATTTCATGACATTTGTCACAAATAAAGGACTGAACCCCATCTTAGTCATCATATTCTCTAAAAAGGTCCACTCAACCCGGTCATATGCTTTACTCATATCAAGTTTTAGAGCTGTAAATCCAACTTCTCTGGATCTTTTATTATGCAGAAAATGGGTGAATTCATAAGCCAAAAGAACATTATTTGTAATGAGTCTTCCAGGAAAAAAAGGCACTCTGATTAGGAGCAACAATATTAGGGAGCACTACCTTCAACTGATTTGCCAGGATCTTTGATATGAGCTTATACAAGACGTTACACAAACTTATGGGTCATATATCCTTGATCCTTTCTAGATTGGGCACCTTCAGGATGAGAACCATAGTTGCTTTATTCCACTCCTGAAGAATCTAGACCCGTCATTGTGTTAATCGAATATTTTGGTAATTAATGACAATCATCATGTGGACTAACATTTTCCATGAGTTGGTGAAATAGGTTATGTTCCATAATGATGAAGACTTTGGATGACATCATGAGTTGATCGTCATCAAGTCAAGACTCGAGATGAAGGAAATCATCATATGTTGATGATATTCAAGTCAAGATCCTGAAGCGAAGAAGATGCATCATGTGTTGATGCATATCAAGAAGTTGAAGAAAATGAAATCATCATATGTTGATTATTATCAAGTCAATGACCTAGACTTGAAGTGAAGATGTGCGTCATCGAGCTTCAAGTGATTGTGCAAGGCAAATGTATGACTAGTGTAACGACCCGACCTGAGAGGTCTCTATAGGCCTAGCTGCAACAGGACCCAAGAGGTCCTGTCGCGGCTAAACTAGGAGGTCTCCAAGTCTGGGCAACGATCTGACCAGTGGCTCACCCGAGAGGTCCTCCAAGTCCTCCCGGAAAGTCTACCAGGACCTCCCAGGAGGTCCAGCAGGACCTCTCGGAAGTCCTCTAGGACCGCCCAAGAGGTCCGGTAGGACCACTTGGAGGTCCTGGGGGAGTCCCTGAGGAGGTCGTGGAGCCAAGGGGCACCCCAAAGACCTCCCACGGCCAACCCAGGGGAGGTCATGGGGAACTGAGGTCTTCTCAAGACCTCCCACGACCAACCAGAGTAGGTCGTGGAGGGCCGAGACTACCCTAGGACCACTCACGACCAGACCTGAGGGTGGTCGTAGAGGACAGCAGGCACTCCAAGGTCCCCTGTGCAACTGAGCTAGTCCCAAGGATCAATAGCTAGCTCATCATAGTGTACAAGAGCGGTAGCATACACTTCAACGAGAACTTTATTAATATAAACAAAGTTGTTTACAAAGGGGAGGCACACAAGCCAACAAACCAAAACACAGCGGAAGATAAACATAAAGACCATCCGATACGCCACAGGCAATCGGCTGGAGGGCGCATCCTAGTTGTCCAGGACCACTTGGTCCACTGCACAGCTCATCATAAGGCTTCCTTCCTGCTCAAAAGATTATTTTCAAGCAAGGGTGAGCACAACAACCGTGCTCACAAGTTACACCCGTCAAATTACAGAATGACATGCATAATGGATATCAAAGGGAAGGCATAATATGGTTGATTTGCATAAAGCCAAGTTTCTTTCAAATACATATACTAAGTTCCAAGACAGTTATACAATAACTAAAATTCATTTACCAAATTTCATTTTTCAGTTGGATAACATTCATCATCAAATGGTGAAGGATACCCTCCTGTCACAAGGCTCCCCGCCCATCCATGGGATAGACATCCCAAAATCAGTTTATCCAAAACCTTTTTGCAAACAAAACTAAAATCTAATTTTGAGTAGTCTTTTGCCAGCACGTCTATTACCGTGGACACGGCTATTCGAATAGTTTTCACTCTACAGAGGTTGTACACTTTACCCACATTACATGATTCCTCTAGTTTGTTTGGCATTCGTCAATGCCACCTCTCACTGCCAAAGATAAGAGGTCTAGAGTTCATAACAAGGTCTTTACAATGCATCATTCCACCGCAGCCCCTCCTCGCTCAGGATTCGCTTCCTTTGGATAGAGACCCACCGGAAAAGCCCCCTCTTGCGCCAGTGGGAAACATCGGTTATAAAAGACCATAGGCCATGAAAGACCTCCCACACATCAAAGTGGAACAACCGCGGTAGAACTTTGCAAATTAATTAGCCAGGTCCCACGCCCCATTCTAGAGACATGTGGTTGTACGGTGAGGCATAGCCCATTATAAGCATAGCAAAGGATTGCTCAAAGGCCGGTCCTCAATTGACTTGGTCGACCACCACAAACCCCCGAACCTCAACCTTACCCAAGATTGAGTCCGTGCATAAACATTGCACCAACCAAGCAAACCACTTCGCCCAAATCCAAATCTATTTTCCTTTCATTTGCTTTTCAAAAGCATTTAGAAGCTTCCATGACAACCCAATGCCATGGCTTAAAACCTTTAAACAACAGTTGGTCATGTTGGTGAAATTTTCCCAAATCAAACACTTTTGGTCTAAGCAAGACTAAGCATAAGATTTCACAATTGCTCCTGGTTCTCACTAATGTAGCAACCAGGTTTTCCTATGTGACAATATGTTTGATTCAAGGTCAACAGGGGCCATACAAAGGATTTGGGTATAGCTGTGAATTTAAAGACGAGTATTGAAATAACTTAGTAAAGTAAGCATGCATTAGTATTTAAAACAGAACATATATAGGGTGAAATAATGGGTGCAATATGATCAAGAGTGTAACTTGCCTCCTGCTTGAAAGATTTACAGATCCATTGCTTCACACAGCTCGGGCTCACCAGAGACGTCGAGGTCTACACGTTTAAAACAGCTCAAGATCAAATAAAGACCAGAAAGGGACTTAAATGAACTCCAAATAGACATCAAACAAAAAACCACAGAAGAGCTTGGTAATTTGGAAGAGGTCCAATGGCTTGGAGGAGGTCCAGAGAGGTGGTCGATGGAGGTTTGGAGGTTTGAGGGAGGTCTAGAGAACAAGCTGTGGGGGCCAGAGAGCTAAAATGAGGAAAAGGCAAAGGAAGAGAGCTTGCCCAAGCTTATAAAGCTAGAGTTGCTGGGAAGTCCAAGGCACACGGGGTCAAGAGCAGGTGAGGAAAAGATGGGAACTAGTACAAGAAGTGACACAAAGATAGCACGATTGCTGCAAAAAGGACGGTAGTATTTAATGCGACACAATAGGCATTAAATGCGCGTCATTAAATGCGGGGAGACTCCTATGTGCAAAGGACACGGTCAAAGGATAAATGAGGAGGAGTGTGACTGCCAAATGGGGCTAGTCAAAGCGTAAGGGGAGGTCCTGCAGAGACTTTGAGGAGGTCCCGCAGAGGTCAAGGGAGGTCCTCACTCACGGGGGAGGTCTAAGCACAGGACCAGAGGTCCAAAGACACAATAATGAGGAGATCCTATGGACAGGAGGTCCAAAAGACCTTCTCACGGGAGGTCCGAAGGTCAAGATCAAGAGCAACGGGGAGGTCCTGACGGTTAGATTTCCAAAACGAGATCCCAACGGTCAAGATTGAGAGTAAGGGGAGGTCCTGACGGTCAGATCCACAAGGGGAGTCCTGATGGTCAGATCCTCAAGGGGAAGGTTTGAACGGTTAAGATCTCCAAAGGGGAGGTCTTAACGGTCGGATCTAACAAAGAGGAGGTCTGGACGGTTAAGATCTCCGAGGGGGAGGTCTTAACGGCCAGATCTAACAAGGGGGAGGTCTGGACGGTTAAGATTTCCCAAGGGGAGGTCTTAACGGCCAGATCTAACAAGGGGGAAGTCTGGACGGTTAAGATTTCCCAAGGGGAGGTCTTAACGGCCAGATCTCACAAGGGGAAGGTCTGGACGGTTAAGATCTCCAAAGGGGAGGTCTTAATGGCCAGATCTCACAAGGGGGGCGATAGCGAGATAAGAAGCGGGAAAAGCGGGAGCCATTGGATTGCAATCGAATGAACCAAAGTGATTGGGCCGTTTGAACCTTCCAGAGCTAACGCTAGATCTCAGCCCTTGAACTGGATCGGATGGTCCAAAATGGTTGGGACGTTCGGATCGGACCGTCCAGCACAGATCTGAGGGCTCAGAGAGGGTGGGACGTTCGGACCATCCGAACGTCTCAATAAGATCAAACCGCCCAACTCAAATCGAATCTGACACAAGTGATAGAGGTTTGGATCTGCTGAAGGCTCGAACGGACACGAGGGAGGTCCAAGTGAACGTAGGGGAGGTCCTAGAGGATATGGAGAGGTCCTGAAGGACACGGGGAGGTCCAAATAAGTGAGGAGGAGACTTAGGCCTGGGGAGATCTAAGCCAGAGGAGCATCGAAGAGGGAAGGTCTGGTCCAAGGGAGGTCCAAGCACTTGAGAGGCCTACTAGACCCAAGGAGGTCTGGACCAGAGAAGGACAAAACAAAGGAGGTCTGGACCCTTGGATCCAGACGAAGGAGAGGTCTAGACCATCAGATCCGGATGAAGGGTGGCCTGGACGGAGGGGTTTCAAGGGGAGAGGGGTCCAACGGAGGAGATCCACAGAAAGTGGTCCAGAGGAGGTCTTGACGGTCAGGATAAACTCAAAGGTGATCCCGATGGTCAAGAGGAGATCAAGGAGATCTCGACGGTCAAGACCAACACGGGGAAGGTGTAACATCCCAAATCTGGGTCTGTGTTTCAAATGTAAGAAAATGAGTAGAAATTAAAACTTTTCTTGCATCTGGAAGTTTTTGAACAATTCTGTAATTCTTGTAAAGGAATTATGGAAATCAAAACCAAAATCTCCTGCTGACAAAAGTCATGACCTCTTTAAAACTTTTTTAGAAAAGTTCGTGATCAACATCTCGAAATTTTATGTAAGATAAATCGGAGGAGAAAGCTCCAATAAAATTTTAGAATTTTTGGGGTTAGTTTGCTACCTCTAAAATTCTTCCAAACTCACTTTCAAATTCAAACCCTAAACTAGTTTCACTGTTCCTCTGTGCACTTGCTTGCATCTGCTGCGCCGAGCCACTTTCTTGTTGGCCGATCCAACCGATCCCACCATTTAAGCCTTTCTCTCAAGAAGTAGCCAGCGCCAAGGTCGAAATCCAATGTACCACGACCTCCCTTCTCCTCCGCTGACCTCCTTTGTCCTCGTCAGAACTGCTTGATCGAATCCAATGGCCACGACCTCATATCCCCTTTCGGCGTCACGCCACGTACCACGACCCCTATCTCAAGTAGCGCCATCGGATAAATCCATCGGTCACGACCTCTTTTGGAGATCTTGACCGCCTCCGCATTCTCCCTTTTCTTGTCAGAACCGTCCGATGCAAATCAAACACATGACCTCCTTTTTCCTTTTCTGACCCGTCGCTTCAAGTCCATCGTCCACGACCACCTGTTTTAATCCAATGGTCACGACCACCCCGATCTTGATCTAACGGTCAAAATCATCTCACGCTTTGTTGGTTGGGCTCAACCCACTCTACCGTTAGGCTTGAACCACTTTGAGCAAGTCAATGACCCGGGCCCATTGCACATGGCTTTCCCTACCTGTCGGGCCCCGAGCCTTATGTGTGCATGTGTGCCAAAGAAACATGGCAGAGCGATAGCATGGGAGAAGATTAGCAGAGGGCGCAGCAGCCTCGCCCCTCCATAGCGCCCTCTGCAGAACGCTTTGCCTCCGGCCCATTTAATACTTAGCTGCTTGCCCTGTGCCATTTCTTCCATTTCCTTTCTTCTCCACTAAGGAACCAAAGAAGCCAAGCTCCCGGATTTTCTTCCACCCTCCAAGTATTTTCAGAATTTATAGATTTTATTTGCTATTTATAAAGCCTTAGTCAAACCTATTGTATTTCGTCAAACCGATTTAAAACTTCGAGTCGTCAGACCGTTCAACCCGATCGAACTTGTTCGCACCGCACCCGCCTTTGCGCCGTGAACCATTGAAAGTGCTTTATGAAGCCCGTCCGATCGAGGATCGACGGTCCGACTCAACATTCTTGTGGCGCGATCCGACCATCCATTTCACTCGGTCCGATCGGCCATTTTCGATCCGCCTTCTCTCTATCCTCATCGACCAGCCTGCACTCCACACCCAGCTTTCTCGCCATCGTCCTGCACCTCACCATTTTGAAATTTTGAGCCCTCCACAAGATCATTTCAAATTCTACACAACAACCTTTTTTTTTCCTGTGCCTTTTCATCCACTCAGATTTCTCCCAATCGAAATGGAGCCGCTGTTCTGGCCCCGACCTCTTTACCCTGCCTCCTCTCCATTTCATTCTTTATACTACTCAATGCCTCTTTTTTCTTTCCCATTTTCCCCGGCCATTCTCCCATTCCTTCTTGTCTACACAGAGGCCAAGGCAGCACCATCCTTGCCCTTCCCCATCTCCACTCGAGCAGTGCTCCTCCCCTTCACCAGCCAAGCCGCTGCCACCCCCCGGCCATGGCGCCTCCCTTCACCACCGGCTCCTCCCTCAGCTCGTCTCGGCCGCCGCCCCCAGCTCCCCAGATGCATGCCTCCACCACCGCCGCTCTCCCACTGGCATCGGCCGCTCCCAGCCTCCGCCCCGTCTCGCCTCGCCGGATCCGCCCTCACGGATCTGTTTCCATCTGCAGCTGCTTGCCGCTTCCACCGCGCGGCTCTGCCCCTACCGCTGGATCCGCCCGATCCGCCTTTCCCTCGCCCAGACTGACCGCTTCCATCGCTGCCTCGAGCCATCGCCTGCCTCCTCCACGGCCACCACGCCTGATCCGCCGCCTCACTTCGGCCCTCTCTTCAGAAGGCCACAGATCTCCAACTCCGCGCCGCCGTCACCCCTGCTCACCATGGCGCCGCCGTGTGTATGCCGCCGCCACCTCCATCAACACATGCCCGAGCCCTTTGCTATAACTTGTTGGTATAATAGATGATCTTGAACCTTTGAGTTAGGGGATGAGATTGATTTGTAGGTGTATGAACTGGAAGCTTAAGATAATCAGATTGGTCCTTGAGCTAATGGCGTTGTTAATGCAGTATTTAGAGTTTCTCTAAATTATAGTAGTCAGCTGGTAAGTGTCTTTCAGTAACAGCCAAATCTGAAAATATTTAGGAATGCCCATTGAGTCACTCTTTTGAAATCAGCAATAAAGAAGTTAAGTCATTAGCATTTTTTTTTCTTTCTGAGCAATCTTGCTGTTTGAACAATAGCCTGAATAAAATCAGTTTTGTCTATTTGTCTTGTAGTTTTCAGTTCTGAAGTTGCCCTAGGCTAATGACCTTGCTTAGCTAAGTGGTTAGAAAGGTAGGGAATCAATTAACCTTTTGAACACTTGAACTATCTGTAGTAGTAAATCTGAAAATTAAGATTTGAGGTGAAGGTTCAGAAACCAAAAGAGAACAACTTTGAATAACAGTAGTGCCACTCTAGGTATTGAAGGAAGATGCATTGTCAGAGTAACCCTTTTAGCAAAACTTTGTGAGTATCATTTAGGTAACTCTAGTGAGTTAGCCAATCTGAAATTGAGTTAGAAGGAAGTCTTATGGTAGCAGTTTTGTCAGGCTTATGTAGTTGTAGTTTTATGAGCAAAAACCTGACAATTTTCAGCCTCTTTAAAAGGCTAATAATCTGACTTCCTCTATTAGTTAGAAATCTCATTAGTTCTTTTAGCCTTTAAACACTTAGTGGTCAGCAGCAACCAAACTGAAATCAGATTTCGGCATAAATGTTCTAGGCAAACAGTAAGCTTTAATGGTTAACAAAAGCACTAGGATAATGAGTTAGATAATACTTTTTGATAAAGCAATTCAAAGTGAAAACTCACTAGTTGGTTCAGAGCATAAAGTCTTAAGATCTTGGCCTAAGCCTTAACATCTTGCTCTTAGTAGAAAATCCACAATGAATTATTTACAACACTAAATTGGCTAAACTTCAAAAATTGTAGTAATTCTTTTTAACTCCAAATGAAGTAAATCCAATTTTGCTGATCTTAGAACACCATGCTCTACCTGTCATAAAATTTTCACACTCAACAACCTCCTAGAAAATTGTGCGATGAACAGTACCCGAAATCAATTAAATTGGAATTTCCAGCCGATTGAAATTGTTTTAGCCATAACTTTTTCATACTTTATCCAAATCGAATGATTCTTGTTGCTAAATTCATTTTAAATCGTGGTCTTCCTGCTGTATAAATTTCATGGATTTTTGTTGACTTTGGATTTTGAATCTTTTCCGGTGTTCGTCGTTTTTATTGGATTTCCTCGTTTTGCGATAGGTACCAACGATATTATCGACAGAAAGTATTCCTCTGCAGCAGGTTAATCATATCCAGCAAGTAAAGGCAAGCAGTTTGATCATTTCCATCATTGTCCCATTACTTTAAAGCTTAATATATTGTTTTACTTCTATGTATGCATGCTACTTTGTGTTAAATGTCGCTAGCAAGCCTATAGTTGCATAATCTGTAGGAATTATTTATCCTCTACTACCATGAGCCTAGGTTATTTGCTGTGGTGGGAGCTCGTTGGATGAGCTCCTATCACTTAGTAGTTTCGATTTAAATTGCTTAGACATGCTTAGTTTTCGGTAGAATGGGCCATCATCGACTTAGTCGATGGTCTTGATCACTCAAAACTGATTATTACTCCTATATGTCCAGCACTTGTGCTTTGATTAATTTGTAAAATCAAAACTGAAAATAAAAGATTGATTTAGACTTGGGCATATTGAATGGATGGCGTGGTTTTTGGATGTGGTGGTATGCCCGGGTCCCTAAGGACCGAGTACTTGGGTCACTAAGTTGTTTATTTTATGACTAACCACACGAGGGGCATATGGAACCCTCTTGACTAAGTACTTTGGCGGTGTTAATTGGGGTCGCCGGTTGGTGTGTTTTTAAAGATAAATGTGTGTGTGATGTGGGAGGGAGCATTAGCTTCCGGTAGGTTGTGTGATGTCTCCTTCTCCCGTGGGTTGTGCGACTCTAATTAGCATTGTCCATTGGAAATGTCTCGAGGACTTAGCGTGCTTGGCACACCTAAGGTAGTGTGCTTAAAGGAAAGGCGGTCTCGACGTGTGGGTACAGTGGGTACACCCCGCAGGATAAAACTATTCAATAGCCTCGCCCTAGGTTATGGACATGCTTGGTAAGGTCGTTCAAGACTAGACTACAACCTTTAATTAAAACTTGACATGGTTGGTATGAACGGGAGTTCATGCTATTGTTGTGGTGACTTGGGTTGGTCACTTCCTGTGTTGTTCTTGTTGTTGTTACCTTGTTATTTATCTCGTTGTTAATTCAACAATTAAAAATGCTTTGTCAAATTGCTTTCAATCTACTATATTATTGCAAATGAAAACTTGCTTTGTGCTAAAATGAGTCCAAAGCCTCATCCACTTAAAGAAAGCTTGCATATAGCTAATTTATAGTTCTGTTATCTTACATCGTCAGTTTTATGTAGTACAATAAACAATTTATTGTACTCATTTGCTTTGCTTAACAACTTTGTTGCAGAGGAGGTAGAGCCCAAAGGGCTTTACTTTTGTGAGTTGTGCGGTGGTTGGGAGAGCAACTAGCTTGGCGGTCCTGGCCGCTTGCCTTGTGGGCTAAAGGCACACTGGTTGGCTCTTATTTTGGGCCATCTTTATGGCACTTTTGCTTCCATTGTGTATCTTTGTAGTTTTGTTGTTATTTGGCCGTAAGGCCCTCTTTGTAATAGCTATTCCTTATTAATGTTAACTTCGGTTTGTCGCTTGTACTATGTGTTGTCTCGAATTGATACATTCTTTTGTTGTGAGGTATGTATATCGATTCGGGAAGTATACATCTCGAGACCGGTTTATTTGGTTGATAATACTAGGGTCAATTGGATGACTAAGTATTATGAGCGTAATAAACCCGGTGCTCACAAAAGTTGGTATCGAGCCATTCGACCGTAGTAACCCAAGCTTGGTCGTTTTATGATGTTTTGGAAAACTTATTTTCAAAATATCAAATGGTTTATGACACTTAAGTAAAGTCTCTACTTTTACTCCTTACCTATCTTAGCTGTTCTTCTCTCATCTTGTTCTAATTTGAGTTTTAAAAGTTGTTTTCTCTCCTCCTCTCCAAAGATAAACCCAATTAAACGATAACACTGGTTTTGGGGAACCAATGAGATTGGCAAATTGAAGTGTGAGCTGCCCACTACAAGGTTTTGAAGTTCGAGTCGGTGATTCGACGAGGAGCTTGATCTTAATCTGACATCAAGCATCAAATTTCCGGACAGCAGTATCAAAGGTTTCTAATTAGGATAGATAATGAGAGGATAATTCGACTAAAACTTGTGGGAATAAAAGGGTAAGATGTGATATTAGTTGGCTAAGTATCTAACACCCTTTAGATGGTATTATTCGCTCTTTAAATGTGATTAAAATTGAGTTATGCGCTCGATTTTTGTCTTCTCAACCGATTACTCGTTTATTCAATACGGGTTGGTCGTGTCGGGAAGTTGATCTTTTGATCTTGTGTTTCCCTTGCTGTTTCTTGAGCCTCTTTGTAAGCTTTTAGAGTTGTTCTTTGCTGTTCTTGATTCTTCTTTATCCTGCTTTCTATAACTTCTTTCATTCTGTTTATTTCATTTAGTTTATAATTATTATCATCTAATCTATTATTAACTAGGTAGTGATATGTATTATCTAAATGGTTAGCTTTCGGTTAGGGTGATGTTCCATTCCCTAGTCGCATGCCTTTTCGCTTTTTTAAGCCTCTAGTCTTCGGGTTCGTATAACCAATCTCTTCAGAGCTAGACGCCTAGACAGATCGTGATGGGCTAGGTCTCGCAAACCAAGGGAATAAAGATCTCCTTGGCTCCCAATCGCCTAGACACGACTCAGAAGCGCCTCCGCTCGCAAATGTTATGAATCTTGGTCCCTCTCGCCTTAGGGGCGGCGAAGTTCTTCCTATTCGCTATCGCTATGGTGAGGAAGGACACTACAAATGACCAAAGGTATCGCTTGTCAAAACTGTGACGAAAACCACCTACCCGTAAATTGTCCGACCGCCTCCGCCACTTATTTCTTCCGCAACCTCAAGGGCTATTATGCTAATAATTGTCCTAAGAAAATTGCGGCAATCCTTCGCCCTCCGCAGTCGTGTGTCAACCAAGTGCTGCGTGTGTCTCAAAGAAGGTGGCCTCCACAATGTAGCCGAGGTCACGTGCCTCTATTGTGACAAAAAAGCACTACGCCAACAATTGCCTTGTGAAGCATCAAGATCGGAAGGTTGCTCATGGTCAAGTCAACTCCACCTCCGCCAAGGAAGCACAGAGACGCTCGACGCCATGTTGGGTACGCTTCTTGTCTTTTCACCCCGCTTCGCTTTTGTTCAAATTCAGGAGCATCTCATCCTTTTGTATCTTAGTGTTTTGTTTTTGTTGGTGGTCTCCTTTTCGCTTCCTTTGATTGGTTTCGTTGCTCATTCACTCTCCCGGCTTTGGAGTTGAGAGTCAATCCGAGTGTCGAATGTCCTGTTGAGATTGAGGAAGTGGAATCCATGCCAAAAATCACCTCTAAACTCTGGCAAACCATTGAAATGGATTGGTTGTCTCCAAGATATGGGATAAATCGATTGCACCAGAAGCTTATCTACCTCACAAGTCCTTCTGGCGAGCAGTTCATTGCTCACGAGCAAGAAGGTCCACATCTTTTCACTCTTAAAGCAAAGCGGCTTTGGATATTCGTGAAGTTCCAAGAAGCAGGTGACTTCGTCGATGTCTTTCCGAAGATCTTCCGGATGCCTCCTGCTCGAGAACTCGAAAGGCCATCAAGTTGGTACCCTGCATCGCCCGATTTCAAAAGATCTACTAGTCTACCTCGAAACCCCAAGAAAATAATGATGCCATCCGGTTGTCATCGATCGCTTGACTAAAGTGGCACCTTTCCTTCTCTTTATATCCAAGGCGCCACATACCGTTATTGCCTCAAATTTCGTGGCCTAAACGGTCATAGTCCCTTTAAGAAACTAGTGGCGGAGGGATGACTCCAGATAACTAGTTACCCGCTAAAGTCTCGCTCGTTAGTGGAGTAACTGCACAAATTGCTCCACCAACTAAGAACGCCATAGTCCCTCTAAGATAGCTAGTCATGAGGGATGACTCTGCATAGCTAGTTAGCGGCCGAGATTCCGTTGTTAGTGGAATTAACCGGCATAATTCGCTCCCGAGTAACCGACAAATCATTCCGAATTAACCGCATAAATCGCTTCCACCAACTAACGACGGCCATGCACCACCAATCGATAAAAAGCTCTCATCTGTCAAAATGACCTTCGTAGATTTTCTAACGGATCTCTACATATCCCGTGATCGTAAGTTTGCATGGTGTGTCGAAAACAGTCGCTTCAGATCGTGGCTTCTCGCTTCACTTCTCGATTTTAGCATAGTCTACAAGAAGCTATGGGAATTCGTCTTTTCTTTCAGATCGCCTTACTATCCTCAAACCGATGGTCGACCGAAAAGGCCATCAATGTTTCCGTTAAGGGCAAGTTAGCTCCTCAGATGTGGATCCTTACCGCAAAGATCGAAAGAAAGGGTCACGCCTATAAGTTGAAATTACTCACGACTTGAAGGGATACATGATGTGTTCCATGCGTCCCGCTCAAAGAAGTGCCTCCGTGTTTTAGCAGAGGAAGCTCGCTGGAAACTCTTGTTGTGCAAGAAGTCGGGTCTAATCGTGACCTAACGAGAAGCAATACAATAAAACAGATCAAATAAAACCCGGCTCGACAAGGAACGAGCTGGGAACAATATGTAACTAAATAAAGGGTTGGTTGGACTGATCATAGTTTGAGAATTAGTTCCAAGTACAACAAAAATATTATAAATGGATAAAGAATCGTAAAGGAAGGTTCGCATCTTTGAAGAAGCGGAACGAAGATCAAGGAATCGTGTCCTCAAGATCCTAAAAGTTCAGCGGTCAAATCATTCCGTGGATGAAGCTACTTGGAAGCGTAAAATCGCTCACAGGCGAATCGCCCTTCTTCCTCCTCGATTAAACCAAATCTCGGACGAGATTTACGTAAGGGGAAGGTTTTGTAACATCCCAAATGGGTCTCGTGTTTCAAATGTAAGAAAATGAGTAGAAATTAAAACTTTTCTTGCATCCGAAGTTTTTGAACAATTCGTAATTCTTGTAAAGGAATTATGGGAAATCAAAACCAAAATCTCCGGTTGACAAAAGTCATGACCTCTTTAAAACTTTTTTAGAAAAGTTCGTGATCAACATCCGAAATTTTATGTAAGATAAATCTCGAGGAGAAAGCTCCGGTCAAAATTTTAGAATTTTTGGGGTTAGTTTGCTACCTCTAAAATTCTTCCAAACTCAACTTTCAAATTCAAACCCTAAACTAGTTTCATGTTCTCGGGTGCACTCGTTTACCTTTAAGGCGCCGAGCCACTTTCTTGTTGGCCGACCCAACAGTATCCCACCAGCCCAAGCCTTTCCCTCATAGCGTTAATGCTAGCGCCAAGGTCGAAATCCAACACCACGACCTCCTTCTCCTCCACGACCTCCTTGTCTCGTCAGAACTGGCTGGATCGAAATCCAATGGCCACGACCTCATATCCCTTTCCGTCGCGCCACACATTTTATTCTATCTCAAGTAGCGCCATCGATGTAAATCCATCGCCACGACCTCTTTTTTGGAGATCTTGACCGCTCCAGACCTCCCCTTTTCTTGTCAGAATCGTCCGATGCAAATCAAACGGTGCGACCTCCTTTTTTCCTTTTCGGACCCGGCCCGCTTCAAGTCCATCGTCCACGACCAATTCGCTTAATCCAATGGTCTCGACCACCCCGATCTTGATCTAACGGTCAAAATCATCTCACGCTGTTGGTTGGGCTCAACCCACTCTACCGTTAGGCTTGAACCACTTTGGAGCAAGTCAATGACCGTGGGCCCATTGCACATGGCTTTCCCTACCTCTCGTCGGCCCCGAGCCTTATGCTGCATGTGTGCCAAACAAAACATGGCAGAGCGATAGCATGGGAGAAGATTAGCAGAGGGCGAGTGCACTGCCCCTCCATAGCGTCCTCTGCACGCGGCTCTTTGCCTCCGGCCCATTTAATACTTAGCTGCTTGCCCTGTGCCATTTCTTCCATTTCCTTTCTTCTCCACTAAGGAACCAAAGAAGCCAAGCTCCTGGCTTTTCTTCCACCCCTCCAAGTATTTTCAGAATTTATAGATTTTATTTGCTATTTATAAAGCCTTAGTCAAACCTATTGTATTTCGGTCAAACTGGATTTAAAACTTCGAGTCGTCGCACTGTTCCGACCCGACTGAACTTGTCTGCACCGCACCCGCCTTGCGCTTCGTGAACCATTCGAAAGTGCTTTCATGAAGCCCGTCCGATCGAGGATCGACGGTCCGACTCAACATTCTTGTGGCGCGATCTGGACCATCCATTTCACTCGGTCCGATCGGCCATTTTCGATCCGCCCTTCTCTCTCTATCCTCATCGACCACCTGCACTCCACACCCAGCTCGCCGCCTTCGTCCCTGCACCTCACCATTTTGAAATTTTGAGCCCTCCGCCACATCATTTCAAATTCTACACAACAACCTTTTTTTTCCCAGGCCTTTTCATCCACTCAGATTTCCTCCCCACCGAAATGGAGCCGTTGCTCCTGGCCTGACCTCTTTTTACCCGGTCTCCTCTCCATTTCATTCTTTATACTACTCAACAGCTCTTTTTCTCTTTCCCATTTTCCCCTGGCCATTCTCCCATTCCTTCTTGTCTACACAGGAGGCCAAGGCAGCTCCATCCTTGCCCTTCCCCATCTCCAGCCCGAGCTGTGCTCCTCCCCTTCACCAGCCAAGCCGCTGCCACCCCCCGGCCATGGCGCCTCCCTTCACCACCGACTCCTCCCTCAGCTCGTCTCGGCCGCTGCCCCCAGCTCCCTAGATGCACGCCTCCACCACCGGGCCGCCTCTCCCACCTGGCATCGGTCGCTCCCAGCTCCTCCCTTCGCCGTCTCGCCTCGGATCCGCCTCCCTCAGCGCCGGATCTGTCTCCACTGCAGCCGCGTCGGTCGCCTCCACCGCTCGGCTCGGCCCCAGCTGCTCGGATCCGCTCCGATCTGCCTTCCTCGCCCAGCACCGACGCTTCCATCGCCATTGCCTCGAGCCACGCCGGCTCCTCCTCCACGGCCTCGGCCGCTGATCCGCCCCGCCCTGCTCGTCGGCCCTTCAGAAGGCCGCCAGATCTCCAACTCAAGGCCACACGTCACCCCAGCCTCACCATGGCGCCACCGGTGTATGCCACCACCGCCTTCGTCACCTCCATCAGTCACATGCCTGAGCCCCTTCGGTTATAACTTGGTTGGTATAATAGATGATCTTGAACCTTTGAGTTAGGGGATGAGATTGATTTGTAGGTGTATGAACTGGAAGCTTAAGATAATCAGATTGGTCCTTGAGCTAATGGCCTTGTTAATGCAGTATTTAGAGTTTCTCTAAATTATAGTAGTCAGCTGGTAAGTGTCTTTCAGTAACAGCCAAATCTGAAAATATTTAGGAATGCCCATTGAGTCACTCTTTTGAAATCAGCAATAAAGAAGTTAAGTCATTAGCATTTTTTTTTCTTTCTGAGCAATCTTGCTGTTTGAACAATAGCCTGAATAAAATCAGTTTTGTCTGTTTGTCTTGTAGTTTTCAGTTCTGAAGTCGCCCTAGGCTAATGACCTTGCTTAGCTAAGTGGTTAGAAAGGTAGGGAATCAATTAACCTTTTGAACACTTGAACTATCTGTAGTAGTAAATCTGAAAATTAAGATTTGAGGTGAAGGTTCAGAAACCAAAAGAGAACAACTTTGAATAACAGTAGTGCCACTCTAGGTATTGAAGGAAGATGCATTGTCAGAGTAACCCTTTTAGCAAAACTTTGTGAGTATCATTTAGGTAACTCTAGTGAGTTAGCCAATCTGAAATTGAGTTAGAAGGAAGTCTTATGGTAGCAGTTTTGTCAGGCTTATGTAGTTGTAGTTTTATGAGCAAAAACCTGACAATTTTCAGCCTCTTTAAAAGGCTAATAATCTGACTTCCTCTATTAGTTAGAAATCTCATTAGTTCTTTTAGCCTTTAAACACTTAGTGGTCAGCAGCAACCAAACTGAAATCAGATTTCGGGCATAAATGTTCTAGGCAAACAGTAAGCTTTAATGGTTAACAAAAGCACTAGGATAATGAGTTAGATAATACTTTTTGATAAAGCAATTCAAAGTGAAAACTCACTAGTTGGTTCGTAGCATAAAGTCTTAAGATCTTGGCCTAAGCCTTAACATCTTGCTCTTAGTAGAAAATCCACAATGAATTATTTACAACACGAAATTGGCTAAACTTCAAAAATTCGTAAGTAATTCTTTTTAACTCCAAATGAAGTAAATCCAATTTTGCTGATCTTAGAACACCATGCTCTACCTGTCATAAAATTTTCACACTCAACAACCTCCTAGAAAATTGTGCGATGAACAGTACCCGAAATCAATTAAATTGGAATTTCCAGCCGATTGAAATTGTTTTAGCCATAACTTTTTCATACTTTATCCAAATCGAATGATTCTTGTTGCTAAATTCATTTTAAATCGTGGTCTTCCTGCTGTATAAATTTCATGGATTTTTGTTGACTTTGGATTTTGAATCTTTTCCGGTGTTCGTCGTTTTTATTGGATTTCCTCGTTCTTGCGATAGGTACCAACGATATTATCGATTTCCTCTGCAGCAGGTTAAGCATCTCCAGCAAGTAAAGGCAAGCAGTTTGATCATTTCCATCATTGTCCCATTACTTTAAAGCTTAATATATTGTTTTACTTCTATGTATGCATGCTACTTTGTGTTAAATGTCGCTAGCAAGCCTATAGTTGCATAATCTGTAGGAATTATTTATCCTCTACTACCATGAGCCTAGGTTATTTGCTGTGGTGGGAGCTCGTTGGATGAGCTCCTATCACTTAGTAGTTTCGATTTAAATTGCTTAGACATGCTTAGTTTTCGGTAGAAATGGGCGATCATCGACTTAGTCGATGGTCTTGATCACTCAAAACTGATTATTACTCCTATATGTCCAGCACTTGTGCTTTGATTAATTTGTAAAATCAAAAACTGAAAATAAAAGATTGATTTAGACTTGGGCATATTGGATGGATGGCGTGGTTTTTGGATGTGGTGGTATGCCCGGGTCCCTAAGGACCGAGTACTTGGGTCACTAAGTTGTTTATTTTGCGACTAACCACATGAGGGGCATATGGAACCCTCTTGACTAAGTACTTTGGCGGTGTTAATTGGGGTCGCTCGGTTGGTGTGTTTTAAAGATAAAATGTGTGTGTGATGTGGGAGGAGCATTAGCTTCCGGGTAGGTTGTGTGATGTCTCCTTCTCCCGTGGGTTGTGCGACTTAATTAGCATTGTCCATTGGAAATGTCTCAGAGGACTTAATGCGCTGCAAGCACACCTAAGGTAGTGTGCTTAAAGGAAAGGCGGTCCGACGTGTGGGTACAGTGGTACACCCCGCAGGATAAAACTATTCAATAGCCTCGCCTTAGGTTATGGACATGCTTGGTAAGGTCGTTCAAGACTAGACTACAACCTTTAATTAAAACTTGACATGGTTGGTATGAACGGGAGTTCATGCTATTGTTGTGGTGACTTGGGTTGGTCACTTCCGTGTTGTTCTTGTTGTTGTTACCTTGTTATTTATCTCGTTGTTAATTCAACAATTAAAAATGCTTTGTCAAATTGCTTTCAATCTACTATATTATTGCAAATGAAAACTTGCTTTGTGCTAAAATGAGTCCAAAGCCTCATCCACTTAAAGAAAGCTTGCATATAGCTAATTTATAGTTTCGTTATCTTACACGTCATTTTTGCAGTACAATAAACAATTTATTGTACTCATTTGCTTTGCTTAACAACTTTGTTGCAGAGAGGAGGTAGAGCCCAAAGGGCTTTACTTTTGTGAGTTGTGCGGTGGTTGGGAGAGCGACTAGCTTGGCGGTCCTGGCTCGGCTTGCCTTGTGGGCTAAAGGCACACTTGGTTGGTTTCTTATTTTGGGCCATCTTTATGGCACTTTTGCTTCATTGTGTATCTTTGTAGTTTTGTTGTTATTTGGCCGAAGGCCCTCTTTGTAATAGCTATTCCTTATTAATGTTAACTTCGGTTTGTCGCTTGTACTATGTGTTGTCCGGAATTGATACATTCTTTTGTTGTGAGGTATGTATCCGCATTCTCGAAGTATACATCTCTCGAGACCGGGTTTATTTGGTTGATAATACTAGGGTCAATTGGATGACTAAGTATTATGAGCGTAATAAATCCGGGTGCTCACAGAAGGTCTCAACGGTCAAGAAGGAGCCAAAGGAGGTCCTTTCGGACCCAGGGAGGTCCAAATGAGGTTTAGATGGACACGAAGAGGTCCAAATGAACCCTAGGAGGTCCGACTGTACCCAAGGGAGGTTCCAAATGAACACAGAGAGGTCCAAGGGACACAGAGGAGTTCACAGGATCCAAGGAAGGTCCAAGTGAACACATGAGGCCTAGATGAACCAAAGAGAAGTTCAAATGGACACAAGGAGGTCCAGATGAACTAGAAGGAGGTTCAATGCAGCCTAAAGATGTTCAATGTGAGCACCAAGGGCTTCAAATGAACCTGAGGAGGTTCAAAAGAACACGAGGAAATCCAAATGAACATAAGGGGGTCCAAACCACAGGGGAGGTCTGAACCATAAAGAGGTTCAAACCAACAAGGAGGTGCTCTGGACTAAAGGAAATCCAAACCAAGGATATGAGGGGAGGTCCAGAGGGGTCAGGTGAGGTTTGATCGAGAAAGAAGGATCTGGACATGGGCAAATGTCCAACTCGAGGGGAATTTGGACACAAGGACATGTCTAGACAGAAGGGAGGTCTGGATATAAGGAAATGCCCAAACAAGAGGAAAGCCTAGAGAGAAAGGGCTAAGCCAAGGAAAGAGCAGAACAAGCTGAGGTGAGGGATTTCAACACAAGAGCTCTAACAGCTCCAAAGAACCAAACTTTAGGATTAGTTGAAGTTTAGCTTAGTCATTTTAAACACTCCAAATTCTAAAAACTCCGGTTAAGCTTTGGAATTTCAATAAAAGCAAATGGTTCTTTTTATTTTGAAAATTTCCAAAAAGGCTCAGAAAGACCAGGGTGTTATAACTAGCTAGGGCTAAGGATGTGTTCCTAGTCTTTTACCGGTCTTGGTGTTTGGTTAAAGACCGGATTGCTAGTATAGGTTGCCGTACTATTAAGAGGGGTCTTGACTAGTAGCTTGAGTTAGTCATGTGTTGATAGCTCGTTGTGCTTGCTCTAGCTCTTGTTAGTATGTTGCGAATATTTGCGAATGTGTTTTGCAAATAGTTGTGGCTCATGTTATAATTCTTGTAGCATGTGACTTGAGTTTGCGAATGTGTTTTGCAAATGGTATAAGTCCATGTACCTTATTCCTTGTGGTGTGATTCTAAAAGAAGTTGGCAAATGTGTTTTGCAACTTGTTGAAAATCTCGTCTTTAACCCTTGTTTACATCTTGCATCAATTGGCAAATGTGTTTTGCAAATTGAGTTGAAGCAATTTGCAAAAATCAGCTTTTGTTTCCTGGACCGGATTGACAGCTGGTATAAGTTCGGTCTGACCGGACCTCCGGGTCTTGTGACCCGGTCAGCTTTTCCCAGAGAGTGTGTTTCTCTAGTTTTGGGGTGTCGGTCTGACCGCCATATGTTGGCGAGTCTGACCGGACCTCCGGATCAAGTGACCCGGTGAGTTTTTCCAGAGAATGTGTTTTTCTGGAAAAAACTCTTTGTTCTGTTGAGCGGTCTAACCACCATGTGTTGGCCGGTCTGACCAGGTTGGCGTGGTCTGACCGGCCATTGGTTGGCGGTCAGACCGGGGTCGTCCAACGGCTAGTTTTATAGCCGTTGGAGCTAGTGCGGTCTGACCGGCCCTATGCCTATGGTTAGACTGGGCTTCACTATTTTTTGGGCAGATTCTCTTCCAAACGGCTAGTTTCTATGTGTGGGCTATAAATACTCACCTTGGTCAGTTGTGGAAGAGGTTGCTGGTGCCATTACCCATTCCCTTTACCAAGAGCAAGCCCTCTACACTTTTATGTGCATCTGTTGCACTTAGTGAGCTTAGAGAGCAAACTTTAAGTGCATGTGTTGCCTTAGGTAGTGGATTGAGTATCCATTGAGCTTAGACACTTGATTCGTTCAAGTGAGTGTCTTCGACTTGTTACTCTTGGTGTTTGCCGACACCTAGACGGCTTGGAGGAGTTACGCCGGTGATCTTTTACAAGAAGGTTGTGAGAAGACCCAGGCGGTTGTGAGTGGTTTGGTGCTTGCCATCTCTAGAGTGGAGGAAGAGTAACCCCGAGTGGATCGAGGAGTTGGTTCGTGTTGTGAGAACCGGTCCAAGTGGTTGGACTTACCTCGGAGGTGTTGGGTCAATTGAGGAGCCGATCCAACGCGGTTGGGCTTACCTCAACGTGGATTAGGGGAGACCAGCAAGTCTCCGAACACAACGGTAAAACGTTATCGTGTCATTGTGGTTTGTTCTTTTTGTGCTTTACTTTGTGCAATTTATATTCCTTGTATTAAATTACCTCTTGTTTTTGTATGATTGCTATAATTATCATTAGTATTATATTGTTGGCGCACTTAGTAAAGACTAGTTGATTTAGGCTTTAATTGTGCAAAACCAAATTGTTGTTAAGCTTCCGCATTAGAAATTGGTTTTAGCCAAAAGAATTTTAAAACCGCCTATTCACCCCTCTCTAGTCGGTCTCCTCGATCTTGCAACTCTGTCGGTATATTTCCTCCATTTAGCACATGAAGCACCTCTTGTACAACTCGATCACCTACAATATCCCAACACTTCTTATAGAAAATTGCTGACATGCTGTCCGGACCTAGGGCCTTTGGATCGCCAATACTTTCGAGCGCTTCTTTAACCTCCTCCATCGTGAAAACCTTTGTGAGGAGCTCATTCATAGCCTCAATAATTCTCAGCTGAATGGATTGCATGAGCTCCTCCATACGATTACCTGTGTGTGAGGTAAAAAGGGAAGGAAAATAATTAGTGATAAGTTCCTTTTTTTGATCCTCTGCCTCCACCACTACTCCATCCTCTCTTCTCAACTTTTTTATTTTATTTCTTCACTTCCTCTCCGTGGCATAACCGTGAAAGAATTTTGCGTTTCTATCACCATTTTCAAGCCAGTTCACGTGTACACGCTGTAGCTAATACATGTCCCGCTGCTCCTCCAGTTTCTGAAGTTTGTATCTAAGTATACTCTCCCTAACCACATTGTCACTACTGATACTCCCTCTCCTGCACTCCTCCAAATTCTTTTTTACCCTTCTAATTCTTTTCTCTAGGTCACCTAACACGTTCATGTTCCACGTCCGCAACTCCCTTGCAACATCATCAACATCTTCAGTGACATGCGTAGCGCCATTAGTGTAAGCCGAGTTCCACACCTCCTCGACAATCCTTTTACAATCCTCCTCCTGAAACTATCTGGCCTCAAAACGGAACGTGCCGCCTCCACCTATTCCCCTACGGCACCGATGCTACTCCTCCCTTTGAATTATTACCACCCGGTGATCAGAGTGAAAAGGATCACCGTTGATGACACGTGAAGCTGGGAAACGATTCCACCATGATTGCGTGGCCACTGCACGGTCTAGGCGCTCCTGTATATACCGACTGTTGTCGTGGCTATGGTTCCGCCACGTGTATGGGTCCCCTTCGAACCCCAAGTCATGAAGCCCACATACATCCAATGCCTCTTTAAACATATCCATACTCCTCTGAGTCTTGGGCTGACCTCCATCCTTCTCACAAGCCAACAATACCTCATTAAAAATCCCCCATGCATAACCAAGGTCTATCCATATGATTACTTAAAGTGCATAAGGCATCCCACGTACGATGCTGTAGTTTAGTTTTTGGTTCCGCGTAGATTCCAGTGAATCTCCATATGAAACCATCTTGCTCCACCACCTCGGCGTCAATATACAGCCGAGAAATAGCACACACATTCACCTCCACACCCCTCCGCCAAAAGAGTGCAAGGCCTCCCACTTTTCCGTCACAATTCTTCACAACCATGTTTACCAAGCCCAATTTCTACCGGAAACGCTGCATCCTCCTTTCGTCCATTTTTGTCTCAAACAAAAAGAGGATATCGGGATCTTCCTTCTTCTGGAGCTCTAGAAGACCACGAACTGCCAGGCTGTTTCCCAATCCCAACAGTTCCACGCCACTATCTTTATTGGGACTTGTAGGGCTGCTCTGAAAGCCCTGCTAGCATAGAAGACAGATTCTTCTCGGACGTATTCTGCTCCTCAACGACTACTTCCATTCTTGCCCTCTTCGGTACATCTCCCAAATCGTCCTCGCCATCTCCTACTAACAGCCTTCTTTTCCTTCCAGCATCAGCTGGGTTTCCTTCTCCTGACTTATGAGGCCTCCTTTTATAGGTACCACCTTTTCTATTTTTGCACTTCCCCCATACCGAATTTAGTTTCTTGCCAATATTTTTATCCCCTCCTCCTGCACTTCCTTTACCTGCATGGTACTGTTACCATCAACAATAGTGTCGCCCACCTCATCCACATGGTACTGTAGTGTCAACATCGGCGTATCATGTGCAACCCTCTCCTCCCCCTTCTTCGCCTGTTGCAGGATTCTCGAAGTCCTGTGCACCAACTTCTCACTGATTTTCAGTGGGCAAGAAGCTTCTTTTTCCTTGTTATGTTTGCTACTGTCCTCCTGCATCTTTCCCTTGTCAGCCTTTCTCCAATAAAAAGAATCACTACCCTCTCCTTCCCTGCTCCCCTAGCTCCCTAAGCTTCCTCTCTTCCGTGAACCCATGTTGCGATTGCTCCAACTGCGTGATTTTTCCTCCCCTCCCCTATGTGAAGATGGAACCACACGCATCCAGCCACCATACTGTTGTGCCTCACCCACCTTATAGCTATGCAGACACTCTTTCTCAATATGGCCAATCCTTCCACATCTATAGCAAAAATCAGGGAGGAACTCATACACGAGAGGACACCAAACTTCCCGTGCACTATCCCCTACTTGCAGCAAAACATCCCGCATTAGTGGGTCTTCAATACTGATCCTCACTTTGACACGGAGGAACTACCCAATTGCCCTCCCATCTCCATTAGCATCAACCTCTGCTACATCCCCAACCTGACTACCAATAACCTCCCCCGCCTCCCTGGTCATCATGCCCAACGACATCTTTGTGATTCGAACCCAGATTGGTATCAGTTTGAATTCCACATCCTCTAGTGTTTTAGAAGCATCATAGTCAACCACTATAAGTAGGTCACGATTGAACATCCAAGGACCGTCCTCCAAAGCCCTTCTCTTCGCACTAGCCTGATGGAAGGTAAACAGGAAATGATTCTCACCCAACTCCTTGCAATCAGTCCCTTTGATCGGACACCAAATCTTCCCCAATGTTTGGATGAGGTTTTCTGCATATGCCGGCTTATCAGAGAGGAGTTTGTCGATCGCCTGCGGCTCTGCAACACCCCCCATTCCACCCGTCGGCCAGACAATCTTGATTTCCTTCTTCTCCGCTTCGGACATCTTCAAATTTTTCAGGAAGCCTTCTACGTTCTCCATCTTCTCTATCCCACGATCAAGCATTCCAAAGGAACACTTGATCAAGGGAAACCAAAACTATGGAGATCCCCACCAATAACCAACAGGATCTACTAAGGGCAGGAACTAACACCACAGTTCCAGAGACCCCCTAGCAGATTGGTTTTACAATCATGAGCATGGACACACGAAAGGCTTAAGAGATGGAAGAGGACAAAACAGGGGAGCAGGGATCAGAATTTAACCCGGAGGAGAAAAACCAGATGGATGCAAACGGGATTCAAGTCGAGAGATGTAAGACGTCGGCAGTGTTGAAACCTTTCTCAAGTCGCTAGGCAAGCCCTAACACTGAGACGGGCGAAGCGTTTTTTGCTGCTACGCTACCTTGGCAAATTTTACTGTACCAACACTTGCAGATTCTTCTTTCAGACATTCTGAACCGTTAGACTTTAGATCAAGCAATGGAGGAGTGCCCACCTGCATACACTGTGGCACATTAGTTGGGCCTACATGGGCCCTCTCAGTCCATGGGCCCAGGGCAGCGCACCTCTTCGGCCTTTGCCCATCACTGGCCTTGCTTCTCGTGGACATTAGCTTTCGATTTACCAGCTTCAACTAGTACTAGCTCCATTTCTCAATTTTGACTCTTTTGCAAGATTTTGACCATAATTTGCAATTATAATATACTAGTAAAAACATAAAAATCGTAGGTTAAAATACCTTTTGCATATGTATTAATTAATGATAAAAGGTTTGCAAGACCATTCGAATCCCACGAAGACTTATATGCAGCAAAGTGATAGATGGGTTGTATAACAAATGTTCATCTTGTTCTTTTAAAAGAAAAAACATTGAAATCAGAAAAGTACATTCTAATTTGATGAAACTAGTGGAATACCCGCGCAATTGCGCGGCTAAATACTAAAACATATTATATCTGTTATATAACTCTACTACCTTAGAAAAATATAGTTGTAATTGTTATACAATTGCAACAATTATAATATCTATATGTGATTAATTAACACTGTTACAATATGTCCCCACCGAAATAAGTGGTGTAGATCTTTTCTTTTTCCCTCAATTAATGAGAGAATTTCTAGATTTTTTGTTTTTCCAATTTAAGGATTATTATGGGATTTCTAGCTCTCTAAAAGGAAGGAGGTACCTTCTAACAAAGAGAAAAAGAAAGCAGCGAGCAAAACAAGCAGGAGGGGCATAGGGCGCCTATGGGAAAAAAAGGTTTGGAAAGAGATGGCGAAGAGTGAGTGAAACTCTCATGGAAGGGGAGAAGCTCAGCTCAAAGTTTAGAGCTCAAGTTACTCTCACCCTACTCTTCCTCGAGAAAACCTACCTTACACAAGCTACTTGAGAACCGATAAAGCTGGCGTCATATCTGGTGCACATGAAGACATTGGTGGACATATGCACATGGTAGATCTGAGCCATCCAGCTTGAGATCAGCTGGCTAGATCAATGCAGACGTTCCCACCTCCCCACTTATGGCGTTTTTGCGAACCCCCCCCGGGACTTTTATTCCCAATCCGTCCCCTCCCTCCCCCATCGATGGACTCCTCCCGCTCCCGTTCAATATCCCCCACATAGAGCAAGGGTTAAGGAGAGCCGCCACCGCACGCCACCCATGGCCGTCGCCGCCTCTGCGACTCCTCCTCCATCTACGCCGTCGCCCCCACCGTCCTCCATCAACACGGCGAGCCCCCCTCCGACGATGGCTTCCATCTATCACGCCCTGGGGTGGCCTCCATGCAGGCGGGTGGAGGGTCCGAGCCGCCTGCACGCGCACCTTGCTTTGCGCCAAGCCCCCTCCCCTACGTCGGCGCCCTGCCCTTGCTCGATCCGGCCGCTCCTCCCTCGTGTCGAGCCCTCCCCCACGCCCCCCTCCCTTCTTTGCCGTGCCGTCGATAATACCAAGGATGCAGAGGAGGACATGGAAGAATCCGGTGTCAAGCAACCGAAGTAAACATTTTAGATGCAGCAAGTGCTTTTGTATTTGTAGATGTACTGTGATACTATATTGATTGATGTGTAATCACTGAATAGAATGAGATTATCAATACCAAAGCATGATTGATGAATGCATGACACTGAATCAGGCTATCTGAATGTTGTATAAGCTGAAATGTCTGGTATCAAGTGGAAATGTTTGCAATGTTTGTGTCTTCCTGACATGTGAACTAGTCATGTGAAAAAGTTGACTGGAAGCTTCATTGTTGGTTAGCTTCAGCAGATGGATGCATACAATGGTATAGTTTTTTTCTTGATGTATCAGTGAATGTGATACAGCTGGATGAGTTAGTGAATGTGATACTACTCTTTCTTGATGTATGCAATCAGAACCATGAAGATTTTCTTGAATGTGTCAGAATCAGAACCATTAGTTCTTGAATGTATCAGTGAATCAGAACTCATTCATCATTCCATTATATGAGGTCATGCTGCCAGAATTTAATGTCATTGGAGCACATCCTGATACTATTGCATACAACTTGATCTGATATGCCTGAATCCATTATATGAGGTCATGAAACAGTATCAGGAATTACTTTGCATATCTTCTGCTCAGAACCATGCAAATTATCTTGATGTATACAATATGTTGCTAGCTGCTGCTCACTGATGATTAAAAAAAAATCAGAAGCATGCATTTACAAGATGGTGCTAGCTACTGCTCACTGCTACCAATTAGAAGCATGCATATACACTAGCTGCTACTCACTTCATGCTCATGGAAGAACCAATGCAAGCATTCAACACCTCAACAAGTGTACATGTCTTGGTTCACAAACACACAATATATCCAATACCGATGATTCACAAACACATTCATAAAAAGAAAATAGTTCATAGAATAACACTCCATGACGCATTACAAATTAGTTCTCAGAACAAGACTCTATGGAACACTGCAGTAGCAGTGGCATGCCATCGGTAGAACACCAAATCAATAGGGAGCTGAGCGAGCGCGCGAACGAGGAGAAGCTCAGGGGATGAGCTGCTCGAGGGGGAGGGACTAGGCTCAAACCCTAGGCTCGGCGCAGTCGGGCGTGTGCAGGAGGCTGCGGCTCGGGTAGGCGAGGCGCAGGCATTGGGTTCTAGTTGGCGGAGAGGAGAACCGGGGCGGAGCATGGTACAAGGAGCGCTAGGTGTATTTTGAGTTAATAGAGTATTTTGGTGATTAATGACAAATCTAATTGTGAGACTAACTCGTTTGCTAACTATGATATTATTTAGTCCCATTTGGATGAAAATGTGAAAATCATGGAGGTATGTATTCGACATCACATTCTTATATCTTGTTGCATTCCTCGGATCCAAAATATCGGTTAAACTCCACTAAAAGTTTAACTTGAATATATGCATATGTTTTTATTATACATTCGTGTATACACACATTTAGGGGGAGTTCACTCTATGTTTTATGATTTCATTACTATTGATCCATTCTTCTTTATCTACATCTATTAAGGATCTCTACTTTGAAGCATATTCTATGAGTATGTTAAACTAGTGTAGTTCATATAGACTCATATTGCTTTATATCCAATTATCTGGAATTGTGTTATGGAACTAACGTGTGTGTTAAGATGTTTTAAAGGCTTAGTCCCGGATTATGGATGGCAACATGGAAATGGCAATGCAAGGACAATAGAGGGATCACGGCCAATGGTTTGAGGATTTATTATGTGCCATCTTGATCAACTAGAAGTCATGCATTGCATTTGTTTTGTTTCTGGAAAACTGTTCAGAGAAATCGGTATGACCGCAAGTGATTAGCGGTATTACCGCAAGTCGGTAGTACTGAAATCTACATTGTGGTATGTATTTTCTAGAGAGCTTGTTTTTAGAAGGTTTTCTTGAAATCCCAAAATTGGTATGACCGCATTTGATGAGCGGTATTACCGCAAGTCAGTAGTACCGAAATCTAGTTGGCGGTATGTTTTTTTACAGAGAGGTTGTTTTGGGAGTTTTTCTTGAAACCTAAAAATGGTATGACCTCATCTCTTGAGCAACATTACCACAGTGCGGTAGTACTGAGTTTTACACGGCGGTACGTTATTTCCAGAGAGGGTGTTTTATTGTGTTTTTGATCCTATGGAAATTGGTAGTTCTGCTCTAGCCGAGCGGTATTACCACTGCACGGTAATACTGAAGTTTACTTGGCGGTAGTACCGCACCTGACAGAAATGGCTAGTTCAGAAGCATTTATGCAGGTATATTTTGGTAATCAATAATAATCGCATTGTGTGACTAACATTTTCCATGAGTTGGATGAATAGGTTATGTTCCATGATGATGGAGACTTTGGATGTCATCATGAGTAGATCATCATCAAGTCAAGGTTCAAGAAGAGGATGCATCATATGGTGATGCATATCAAGATCTCGAAAAGGAGATGATCATGAGTTGATTATCAAGTCAAAAGAAGACTCATCATGTGTTGATGGAAGGCACGTGAAGGATGCATCATGGGTTGATGCATATCAAGACAATGACTCGGACTTGAAGTGAAGATGTGCGTCATCAAACTTCAAGAGGATGCTCAAGGCAAATGTATAACTAGCTAGGGCTAAGGAAGTGTTCCTAATCTTTTATTAGTCTTGGTGTTTGGTTAGAAGACTGGATTGCTAGTATAGGATTGCCGTACTATTAAGAGGGGTCTTGTCTAGTAGCTTGAGTCTCATCATGTGTTGATAGCTCAATCTCGCTTGCTTTAGCTCACCGTGGCATGATGCTATTATTTGCGAATGTGTTTTGCAAATAGTTGAGGCTCATACGTCTAATCCTTGTAGCATGTGACTATACTTTGCAAATGTGTTTTGCAAATGGTTGAAGTCCTTGTGCCTACTCTTTGTGGCATGATCTAAGGTTGCAAATGTGTTTTGCAAGTTGTTGGGATTCATGCATTTTCCCTTGGCATAGTCTAAGATTGCTTGTTGTTATTTCTTTGGACTTAGACCATGGTAGTAATTCTTTGGAGTTGTGCTTTTTGATTTGATCAATTATGTTTGAGATCAATAAAATAGTTGGGTTGTGTTTCCCTCTGAATAAGCTTTCCATAGAGTCTAAGATCACTCAATTCCGACATCGGAGTTAAAAGTTACAACATTTTTTTGAGTGTTGTCTATGCTAAAAATGCACTGTGGTAATACCGCCCGAGAAGAGTGGTACTACCACATAACGGTAATACCGGATTTGTACAGTGGTATTACCGCAACAAACTTTAAATGGCTTGTTTTTTTAGCATTTAACGCACCCTTTCCGACCGTTGAACAATAAAAGCGGTAATACCGGGTTTCTATAGCAGTACTACCGCATTTTGCTGAGTTTGCTGATTTATGCTCCCAACGGCTAGTTTTTTTTGTGGGGGCTATAAATACCCCCTTGGCCGGTTGAGAGACTATCTTTTGGCATTCTATTTCACTCTCTTGAGCTAGTGTGAGCTTCTCCTCTCAATTGTGCATGTGTTGCACCTTGTGAGCAAGGAGAGAGGTCTCTAGTTGCATGTGTTGTATCTAGAGGTCGATTTTGTATCCACTTGAGTTTGTGCATTCGTTGCACGTGGTGAGAGTCAAGCAAGGGGCTTGACTTATTACTCTTGGTGTTTACCGACACCTAGACGGCGTGGAGGCATCGTGGTCTAGTAATATTCTCAAGAAGCTTGTGAGAAGGCCCGGCGTGTTGTGAAGGTTGGAGCTCACCTACCCGGAGTGGGAAAGAGCTACCACTAGTGGAATTGAGGTGTTTGGCTTAATTCGTGGAGCCGGTCCAATTCGTTTGGGCTTACCTCAACGTGGATTAGGGGAGACCGGCAAGTCTCCGAACACCACGATAAAACATCATTATGTCATTGTGGTTTGCTCTCTTGTAATTTACTTTGCACAATTTACATTCCTAGAATTAAATTGCTTACATGTCTTTGTATGTTTGCTATCATTGTCGATAGACTTGGGTTGTTGGTACACTTAGTGAGACTAGTTGATTTAGGCCTTAATTATGCAAAACTGATTTGATTTACTCTTCCGCACATAAACTCGGTTTTAGCCAAAGAAAATTTAAAACCGCCTATTCACCCCCCCTCTAGTCGGCCTCCTCGATCTTACAAGTTGTATCAGAGCTTGGTCTCTCATTTTATTAGGCTTCACCGTCTAGAAAGTAAAGGATGTCGACTAGTAATATAGTGCACCTTGGTGAGACACCTTTATTCGATGGCACAAATTATGATATTTGGAAAATCCGCATGTCTTGTTATTTTAAGGCCATAAGCTCTAAAATTTGATGGATCGTAGATGTGGGTTTTTCTCCTCCAAAGGATCATCTTGCTTCAACTATTGAGGAAGAGAAATGCTCACATCTTGACGCTCAAGCGACTAACGCTTTATTTAGTACTTTGAGTATAGAGGTGTTCGTTGCTGTATGCAATCTCAAAAGCACTCATGAGATGTGGACACAACTTCAAGATCATTATGAAAGGTCTACCTCCACTGGTGATGATTGCATAAAAGAATGGACATCGGGAGAAGAATGCTCAACTTCTATCTCCGACAATGAGAAGCCCTCAACCCCATCCACATCACCTCATTGCTTTATGGCCAAAGGTAATGATAAGGTAAATAATGATGATGTACATACATATGATGAGTTGATGGACATGCTAGAGGGATTAAATGAATACCTTGACAAGGAAAAGTCAAAATTCAAAATCTTGAAGAAAGAATTTATTTCTCTCAAGGATTCTTATGAGGAGCTAAAAGAAGCTCATGAAACTCTCCTTCTCAAGGATCTCATCAAGTCCAAGGTGGATATAGGTATTACATGTGATTTTCTAGATGATATGCCATGTATAGCTCTTAGCCCTTGCATCTCATCTAAGGTTAGCGTATCCACATCTTGTGATTATTTGCTTGATATATCTTGTTGCTCAAAAATAGACGCTTCTATTTTCTCAATGTCTTGTGATATTAACCTTATAGAGGAAAACAAAGAGCTCAAGGTCCAAGTCACAAAATTGGAGAATGACTTGGAAAGAAGCTTCAAAGGGAAGACCACTCTCGATGATATATTGAGAAAGCAAAGAAGCTTGCGAGACAAGAGTGGAATTGGCTTCACTCCCAAGAAGAAGGAGAATAGCAAGACAAGGTACAATGCAGGACACACGAAGAATGTTAAGTGCCTTGGTTGCAACAAGAAGGGTCACCTTGTCTCGGTGTGCCCAAACAAGATAAATGACAAGCAAATATCATCAAAGAAGATGTAAGCCGGCAATAAGTAAGACAAAAAGACAAAGGATGGAAGAAAATATCAAACTTACTATACATGCCAGGAAAAGAGATATTTTAGTTAGGATTGTCCCAAAGGTATCACTCCTAATCCTATTATCTATAATGATCATCATTTGCTTAGGAAGGCTAGATATGGTAGGGTCATTGCTAGATGTGTTAGTTCACCTAAGACTATTGCTAGGGCCATTTGGGTTCCCAACTTTATTGTGACTAACATTCATGGACCTAGCCGAGTTTGGGTACCACAAAGTGCTTAAATGATAAATAGGTACTTGGAGATGTATTGGAGATTTGACTCACTCATGAAGAGGTGGTTTCCACCATAGGAAAAATTGGAGCCAAGCATGAGGATAATCATTTCATACTAGGAACAAATGTTATCTCGATAACAAGTATTTACATTCAAGTATATAGCCCCTAGCCTTGTGTAGGTTGCATTGCATTCATGAAAATCCTTTTTTGTTTTAAAAAATATGTTCTTGCTCTTGTAAAAAAACTCCATTATTGAAATCTTGAGCAAGATGGCTGTGGCACATTAAGATACAGTGCTAAGTCATATACAAGTATATCACATCCCTAAGTGTGCCCCAATTGACTAAGTGCTAGAAATGATTTACAAAATTGAGTCTTTTAGCCAAAAGTCAAAAACTTGAAATTATTAGTATATCTTTGAAAAATTAGTTGAAATATGTATACAAATGCATTTCAAAGGTTTTCCAAAGGTTTTGACTCAAGACAAACCTATTTTAAGTGAAAATAAATTTCTAGCAAAAATTCTAGATTATAATATCTTGTTTTTGACATAAACTAGTTTTTTGTGTGTAAAATTTACTCTAAAAGGAATTTGAAAACCATCTCAAAAGGAATATCCTAGAGTTGGCTATTCTAAACCTTTTTGGTATTTAAAAGATTTCCAAAAGGCCAACCTAGCAAAAGATATTTGATTTCGAAACTCATCCAAAATCTTAAATTGACCTAAGTGGTCACAATCTAGCACTTAAAGTGAGTTTTGCCAATTGAGCAAAAATCATTAACATATATTGGCTCATAAAGGTATTTCAAACTCACACATGAAAATGGATGCTAAAAACACCCTCACATGCTCATTTTTGCAATCTTGAAGAAATTTATTTAAAATGAGTTTGTTTTGAAAAATGAAAGTATAATTTGTTAAAAACTATCTTCAAAACTTCAAAATAGTTCTAACTTTGGCACATAGTTGGAAATGCTTCAAAAGTGGTTTATGTTTCTTAGTGAAAATTTTTGGAGCAAATTACAACATGATATCTAACTCCTCCTCAAAATTTCAATCCTCGGTGTGCATTCTGTTGCACCCCAGACGATCTAGATCTCTCGTGATGCACGACCGGTTCCCGATGGTCTGATCGCATCTTTGTCTTTGGTTTGACTAGACCTTGGGAGACTTGCCTGATTTGTCCAAATTGTTAATTGTTAATTTCCTTATGCATTATCTTTGATCCCCAAAGCCAAGTTGATCCTTGTTATCTTTGCTAGCTACCCTCAAGTACTTTCTTGACTCCATATGCCATTTTGATCGTATGATGGTGCTTTTATCATAAAACATGGTATTATCTCTATAAGTGGTAGAACTTTTGATCGTCTTGACCTCGGCATGAGATTTATTTTTGTCTTTACAAGTGATATCATCTTTTTTCCTTAAAGTGGTTTCCAATTTCCTTCTTTGCCGACCAAAATCTTTTCTTGACCAAGCTCGCTCCGATATGTGGTATCTCTTACAAATAGAAAATAAGTGGTATCCCCTACAAGTAGTATCTCCTCGATCTGGTCACTCCCAAATGATTGCCTAATCTCAAGTAGCAATTATTAAAGATCTCTGAAGCAGTATCAAGTGGCTTACAAGTGAACTACATGTGGTACCTTCATTGTCCAAATGGAATCCAAAAATGGTGTTCACAAGTGGATTTCAATCCTTCAAGAGAAGATCAAGTACCCAAATCAACTTTGTGTTTACAAGGGATATTAGTTGTACATACAAATGGTATCAAGTATCTACAAATGGAATCAATTATTCTTGGTATCAATTATTCTCACAAGTGGCATCAAATGTCATCATAAGTGGTATCAATTTCAAAGTGGTGTATGCTCTTTGTGGAAAAGACAAAAGAATCACAAAAGGGTAAAAGCACCTATTATAGAGAAAAGAAGAAATCTTGGTTGTGTAAAGTTTTCGGTGCTTAATGACAAATAGGGAGAGAATGCTACAATTGCAATATATTTGGTCTTTAGAGACATAAAGAGAGAAATGCAATTGGAGCGTGCATAAGCTTAAGGGGGAGAGATAACAAAGGAGAAGATGATAAGATAGAAAAGAATTCTTTTTGGGTTAGAGAAGAAGAAATAAATGCCAAGAGGAACCTTTGTATAAGGGGAGTTTTTCTTTGTGAAAAACTTATTAAATATTTTGGGCTTACTTAAAAATGGGTAAATTATTAATATTTGGAAAGCTATTTTACCTATTGTCAAACCCCAATTTTGGAGCTTGGGATCCATTGTGTATAGTTGTGTCATTCCCTGGATCAATAGCTGACACACATAGTTACATTGTTGGCTCAAAATACATATCTCGAAATTGTTCAATTAGTACATGATAATAAACAAAGCATAAACGCACCCTAAGGCTTTTGACTTGTGGAATGGCTAAGCAGGCCCAATCCACACAGAGGGTTAGCAGCGGGAGAAGTGCCTAGCACAGCGTGTGGAATCTCTCACGATATGCCCACCAGCAATCGACTGTGGGCCCACGACCTAATTCTTGGTCTTCTTGATCTCCAGTTCTTGATTAGTACTCATCACTATCCATGTAGTCTTTTGTTCCCCAGCCTTGATCGGTACTCATAGTCAACCCAAGGTAGGACAACGACCAAGTAATGGCTAGGGGGTTGTCGCCTTGTTGTGCAAGGGAAATTGGTTCAAGCCTATGACCACACCGGGTCGTAGAAGGAGGTTCGGAGGAGGTCCTGGGGTGGCCCCAGAAAGGTTCTAGGGTGGTCCTGTGGGTCCTGGAGAAGTTCTGAAGAAGTCTAGAGGAAAACCTGGAGTTGTCCCGAGGAGATCCTGGGGAGGTCTTGAAGAGGTCCTATGGAAGTCCTACAGAGGTCTCGCGAAGATCCTGAGAGGTCTAGAAGAGGTCCTAAGGGAGTCCTGTAGTAGTCTTGGGGAGGTGTAACGACCCGGCCCAGGGCACACCCGGGAGGTCCAGAGAGGAGCCCCCAGGACGTCCCGAGAGGTCCCTCAGGACCTCCTGGGAGATCCGCAAAGGACTTCCCAGGACGTCCCGAGAGGACGTCCCAGTGGACCGCACAGACCTCCCGAGAGGTCCGAGAGGACCACTCGGAGGTCTGGGAGGTCCTGACCCGCAGAGGTCGCTGGACCTCAGACCTCCCCAAAACTCCATGTCTCCACTCGAGGAAGGTCCGAAGGGAACCACACCGAGGAGGTCGTGGGGCTCAGGGCAAGCCTTAAGTCCTCTGTGATCCAAACCAGCCCCCAGAGATCATCGACTGGTTCTCACAACAAACAAGTGATAACACAAATATCCACAAGACTTTATTAACAGCAAAAGGAGGTTTGATTACAAAGGTTGCTTACAACTCCAGCAACAGGGAGCACACAAACGCAGCGGAGAACAAAAGAAAATGTCCACCCATTACACCACAGGTGACTGGCTGGAGGGCGCGGCCTAATTGAGCTGGTCATCTTCATCATCAAAGAAGTCTTCATCTGCTCAATATATGAATCAAGCAAGCGCGAGCACAACAACCGTGCTCGCAAGTTACACCCGTCAAATAACAGAATGACATGCATAAGGGTATATCAAAGGACAGCATAGTAGGGTTGGTTTGCATAAAGCCAATTTTATTTCAAATACAAGTATTAAGTTTTCAAGGCAGGTTACCATAATTAAAATTCAGTTTTACAAATCCATTTTTAGTTGGATACATTCATCATTGAAATGGTGAAGGATACCCTCCTGCACAAGGCTTCCCGCCCAAACCCAGTTTTGGTTAAGCCACCAAAACCATTTTTAATATTTCCTTTGAAAACCAAAACCAAGAGCTAAATTGAGTGACATTGCCAGCATGTCCATGACCGTGGACACGACTATTCGAATAGATTTACACTCTGCAGAGGTTGCACACTTTACCCACATGACATGAATTCTCTAGTTTGCTTGGCATCCGTCGATGCCACCTCACACTTCCTTTGGTGAGAGGTCTAGAGCACATGACAAGGCCTTTACAATGCATTACTCCACCACAGTCCACCCACTCTAAGGTTTCGCTCCCATTGGACTTTCCATCTGCCGGGTTTAAGCCCCTTCTTGAGCCGGGTGGGACTACAACTAGTCATAACATGACAAACCCACCGCGTCCGCAGGGCAAACCATGATAGAGCTTTGCAAATTAATTAGCCAGGTCCCACGCCCCATACTGGAGACATGTGGTTGCACAAGTTTGGCATAGCCCATTATAGGCTTAGCAAGTGGTGTCTCAAAGATCGGTCCTTAACTGACTTGGACGACAAACCTCAACCCTGGGGCATCGGATCACACGACCCCCGTGCATAGACATGCACCAACCATACAACCAGCTTCGCCCAAGTCAAAACCATTTTCCAATTACTTTGCTTTACAATTCCCCCATGGCACACCAATGCCATGGGCATGAGTAAAACATCCATGACACACCAATGTCATGGCCGAAATCTCCATGGCACACCAATGCCATGGCTCAAAACATTTTATTATTTGATGTTTTTGGTCTACACTCCCCAAATCAAGATTTTGGTCTAAGCATTACTAAGCATTTCATTTTCTTTAAAGCTTCGGGTCCTTACTAACGCCAGAACCAGATTTACCTAGTGTGACAATGTGGTTGATTCAACATGGATGGGGTCATGCCAAGCAGTAGGTTTAACTAGGGATTGAAAGATAGGCATTGAAATACTTAGTAAAGTAGGCATGCATACACCTTTGAAAACAACATAAATAATTTGAAGTAATGGGTGCAACATGTTCAAGAGTGTAACTTGCCTTGCTCAAGATCTCGAGCTGCTTCCTCTCCCTCACTGAACTCAGGTTCCCCACGGTCTGGGCAATCTACACATGAAGAACCAAATATTCAAACAAAGCTCAAGAAAAATCCAAAGAACTCCAAATAAACTTAAAGACAAAACCAACAGAGGAGCTGGGATGTGAGACCCCGATGTTTATTAGGCTCATAATACTTAGTCATCCAATTGACCCTAGTATTATCAACCGAATAAACTCGGTCTCGAGAGATGTATACTCCCCAGAATGCAGTATACATACCTCACAACAAAAGAATATATCAATTCCATACAACACATAGAACATAAGCAACAAACCAGAAGTTAATATTAATATGGAATAGCTACTACAAAAGAGGGCCCTTAGGCCAAATAGCAATAAGTTACAAGAATACATAGCGGAAGCAAAAGTGCCATAAAGATGGCTATAACACAAAGCCAATCGGTGTGCCTTAACCCCTAGGCATCTCGACCGACCGCCAAGCTAGTCGTCAAGAAACAAACAACACGTGGCACGTAAGTAAGGCTCTTGGAGCTCACCTCCGATCCTCTGCAACAAATTTGTTAAGCAAAGCAAATGAGTACAATAACTTGTTTATTGTACTCGCAAGACCGACGTGTAAGATATGAGAACTATAATTTAGCTACATGCAAGCTTTAATTAAGTGGATGGAGCTTTGGACTTACATTTTAGCACAAAGCAAGTTTCATTTGCAATAACATAATAGATTGAAGGCAATTTGATAAAGCATTTTTAATTGTTGAAATACAACGCGATAATAACATAATAACAACAACAAGAACAAACACTCGAAGTGACTAACCCTTAGTCACCACAACAATAGCATGAACACCACGCTCATACCAACCCATCAAGTTTTAATTAAAAGGTTGAGACTAGTCTTGAACGACCTTACCAAGCATGTCCATAACCTAGGACGAGGCTATTGAATAGTTTTATCCTGCAGGGTGTACCAATGTACCCACACGCCGACCGCCTTTCCTTTAGGCATACTACCTTTGGTATGCCAACACGGCTAAGTCCTACGAGACATTTCCAATGGACGATGCTAATTACGAGCAAGAACCCACGGGACAAGACACATTAGACACCCTAACCGGTCCGCCAATGCTCCCTCCCAACACCACACACACAGATTTTATTAAAACATACCCACCAACCAGCTCATAATTAACACCTCCCAAAGTACTTAGTCAAGAGAGGTCCCATATCCCCTCGTGTGGTTAGCATAAAAGCGCTTGGCTTAGTGACCCAAGTACTAGGTCCTTAGGGACCGGGCATACCACCACATTCCAAGAACCGCACCACCCATCCAATATGCCCAAGTCTATATCGACATTTTATTTTCAGTTTTGATTTTACAATTAATCAAAGCACAAGTGCTGGACATATAGGAGGAATAATTATACTTGTGTGATCAAGACCATTGACTATGTCGATGATCGCCCATTACTACCGATAGCTAAGCATGTCTAAGCAGTTTAAACGCAACTACTAAGTGATAAGAGCTCATCCAACGAGCTCAAACCACAGCGAATAACCTAGGCTCATTGGTAGTAGAGGATAACAATTCCTACAGATTATGCAACTATAGGAAAGCTAGCGACATTTAACACAAAGTAGCATGCATACATAGAAGTAAAACAAAGTAGTAAGCTTTAAAGTAATGGGACAATGATGGAAATGGTCAAACTGCTTGCCTTGCTGCTGGTCACTTTGTTGCGGAGGGTCGCTTATGGATCACCACAAATGTCGAAACCTAACGGAAAAACAATAAAGAACCGATAAGAACGACGAAAAACAACAAGACAGCACAGCAAACGAACTCCAAATTCTCTGAAATTTCTACAGCAGTAAGAGGGTGATTTTTAGGAATTTAGCAACAAGAACCAATGGATTTGGATTCTTAATGCAAAAGATATGAGCAAAACAATTCTGCTCAGCCCTAAAAATACCAAACTGCACTATTCACTAATTTAATTATGAGGCAACAATTTCTAGAAAAGTGGTGAGGCTGAGATTTTTACTGTGAAACCAGCACCTCATGAGATGAATAACACAATTGAGTTCATCCCATTTGGAGCTATATTGCACTTTCTATAATTTTTCAAAAACAAGAACTTGAACAAAATTATAATGCACAAGTCCTTATTTCTATAACAGCAATATGCTCAAATCTAATTTTTACAGTGAGTTCATTAATAGAGGAAGCTAACAAAGTTGGTCTCATTCAAAAATAACCTACAGAACATTAGTTATGGGTTTTACAAGTTAAACCTAAATTTTGAGTGTATTATCCAAAAGGAGTACTAAAACCTATGGCAAAACTGTGCTCTGGAGCTGAACTCAACTTACAACCATTTTTGGATTAAAGTCAAGTTTAAGACAGAGCTAACACAATTTGAATGACCTCAAAAGGATTTAAAATGAAAAAGATATGAAATTCTAAAGTTTATACCTTATTACATTTATTATTAAGACTTTCTTGGCATTTCAACACTCACAAAGACATGGGAGGTCGTGAGCCACAGATCTCAGATCTAACGGCTCAGACCTCCCAGAGAACAACACATGCACTGGGAGGTCCAGAGGTCTGGACCTCCTAACCACGCACATGCGCGAGGTGAGGGAGGTCATGGCCGTAGATGGAAGATCTAACGGACCACAACATGGAAGGAGGTCGGGAGCGGACCAGATTAAAAGGGAGGTCCTCAACGGTGAGATGACCTCGAGGAGGTCCCAGAGGAGGTCCTCAACGCCACTGCACCTCCAGGAGGTCTCGACGGCTAAGATTGCGCCAAGGAGGTCTTGGACGCTCCAGATCTCCTTGGAGGAGGTGCGGATGTCCGAGATCGGCCGCTAGAATTAGCGCACGACACGCACGCCGCTATGGACAAGAGATTAAATGCGCGGGACCACGAGGAGGTCGCTGCGGAGGACTTAATGGCGCGCAAATAAATGGTGGATTTAAGACAGTTAAGACACACCAAATGAATTCAATGATGGGAGCAATGATAAGCGCATTAACTCGGTGGATCTTTTGTCCTAAAACGACAACGACAGCTGTCTAAGCGTCCGACAAAACCCGTGTTCAAATATTTGGTTCTCGGCGATGTAGACCTCGCCGGCGAGATCCAATGGTACCGTTAGGTTCGCAATAACCACGCGCTCCAACGGACCTTCTCTCAACGGCAAGAAGACGGTTTTGAACGCCGTGAGCCGAGAGGACAGAGGTGACCAAGACGGCAAAACCGAAAAGCAAAAATGAGCTCCATGCGACAAACAAGCTTATGCCAAACTAAAGCTCCGCGAGATCATTCATAGGGTGCAAGACTAAGGGACTAACAGGGCTTACCCGATGGTCCTAAGGTCCGGGAGGTCGTGGAGGTGGTGGCCGGAGTTGGGGAAGACAGGGCTCCACGGCCAAAGCTCCGGCTTCAAGCCCGACTTTGTCCTCCTCAAAAGCGCCCAAACAAACTAAGTTAGGGTTAACTTCAGAGGTTTGGGGAGCACAAAATGAACGAGGGTGGAAGAGGGAGCCACGGGAACCCTTGAGCTACCGAGATGCTCCAAGGACATCAACAATGGCGCCCACTAGTGAGGTGAGTGAGTGTTAGTGGAGGAGGAGCTCACCACGCACAAAGTGCAAGGCCGAGGTCAATTGTGGGCAAAGGAAGCCAAGGAGGCTTCAAGGGTACTTTATAACCTGATTGAAGGTGATGAGCCGGGCTAAGCTCCATGGTGAGCTTAGCCCACTGGCCGGTCCATGAGGTGGACAAGACATGGGGCCGACAAAGGGTGCTCGGGCTTGACCAGAGAGGCTAAAAGTCGACCGCATTAAATGCGGTCAAGAAAGAGTCATGAAGTGTACCCCAAGGTCGGACACGCATTAATTTCGCCGCTCGAGTTTGCCCGCGCCAGAGGAAGGAGAAGAACAGGGAGGACTTTATGGCGTTGGATAAGACACAGGAGAGGTCCTAACCATCGGATCCTATTACGAACCGTTATGTTTTAAGTGGCCGGGAGGAGGTCCCACCACACGATCAAGGGCGAGGAGGTCGTGGCCTCCGATCTCCTTAACGTGAAAACGCACGTGAGAAATGGACAGAGGTCCAAAGCGTTGGATCTCCATCCAACGGTGCGGACCTCCGGTTGGGACTTAACTGCCAACATAAGAGATCGAGGGGAGGTCATGGCCTTTGGATGCAAATCCAAGGGCATGGACCTCATCAAGCGGAGGACCTTGTTTGTAATATTTTTTGAGAGGAGGTCGTGGCCTTTGGATGTAAATCCAACGGCCACGACCTCAAGTGAGTACAAAGGAGGTCGACAGGTTAGATTGGGAGGAGGAGGTCGTGACCATGGATTTTTGATCCAATGGTCGTGACCTCACGAGGTGGGATGTGGACTTGCTTAGTTTAACAGTGAGGGAGGTCGGGGCGCGGATCTTGAATCCAAGGGCCAAGACCTCACATAGGTGGGATGACCTCGCTGCGATGGCTTACAAAGACGAGGAGGTCCTTTGAGGTTTAACACGGGGAGGTCATGACCGTGGATCTTTGATCCAGTGGCGTGACTCGATGAGGTGGGAGGTCGACGCCCACGTTGACCCGAGGAGGTCCACGAGGTCAAGAGGACCTCGAATGGGAGGTCCTGGGGCCTTGGTTGAGGGGAGGTCGTGGCGGTTGGATTGGATCCAACGGCCACGACCTCATCAAGGTGGGAAAGGAGGTCGATGGGGTTGGGGTGGACCAGTTTGAGTACTGGCTCGGCCCAAGGAACAAGTCTCTGTTTTAAATTTAATTTTCTAATGACTAAGACTTGGCAAAATTGTTTGGGATAGCAAATGAACTCCAAAATTCATAAGATTTTAACTGGAGCTAGTGACAACATGATTAACCTTACATAAATTTTCCAGAGGTTATTATGCAATGCATTTTTCTCAGGAATTTCATTAAGGTTGTTCAATGATTCATTTTACCTCCAAAATTATCAAACTAGTTTTACAACTTGTGATATTTTTCAGAGGGGTCCCACCTCAGTTTTAGGACCAAGGAAGATACTTTCCAATTGTTTGGCACAAGATTTGAGAGAATTGGAAAACGAAATTGACTTTTGGTCAACAAGAGCTTTGTGTTCTTGGTTTACACAACTCTTGGACAAGAATTACATGAGATTGTAAGGGTTTTCAAGTTGTGAGAAAAAGTTTTAATTTCTACACATATAATTATACTTGAATAACCCTGATTATACATTTGGGATGTTACATGGGAGGTCAAGAGGAGGTCCAAGGAGCTTGGTGGAGAGGTCTTGGAGCTCCAGAGAGAATGTCCAAGCTCGAGTTGGAGGAGGTCCAGAGACTAGAGAGAGGAGGTCTATGGTGGCTCGGTTGAGACAAGGAGTAAAAATGAGGAAGAAAGTGATAAAGGAGGGTTCTCCCAAACTATATATAGGGGAAGCAAATGCACGTGACTCAGGATAAAGTCAACAAGAGTTGGTAAATAGGACAGGGGAGTAGGCAAGGAATGTGACAATCGGTATGACATGAGTACTACAAAGGTGAGGGCATTTAATGTGATACAACACGCATTAAATGCTGTGGAGACTTCCTTGCCCAAAGGACTCAGTCAAAGGTAAAGAAAACTGGGTGCTTGACTACCCAGTGGGGCAGCCAAGACCCGCCAAGGAGGTCCTGCAAGGACCTCGAGGAGGTCTTGCAGTGAACAAGGGGAGGTCCTCACCCACCGGAGAGGTCCTGACGGTTGGATCTCCAAATGGGAGGTCCAAACGGTCAAGATCAAGCGCATCAGAGGAGGTCCGCAAGGGCAAGGAGGAGGTCCTCACCCGCAAGGGAGGTCTTGACGGTTGGATCTCCAAAGGGGAGGTCCAACGGTCGAGATTTAAACACAAACGGGGAGGTCCACAAAAGTAAAAGGGGGACCTCACCCGCAAAGGAGGTCTGGAACCGTAGGATCCAATCCAAGGGAGGTCTGAACGGTTAGGATTTCCAAGGGGAGGTCCTAACGATCGGATCTGCCAAAGAGGGGAGGTCTGGACGACCAAGATTTCCAAAGGGGAGGTCTTGACGGCCCAGATCCACAAGGAGGAGGTCTGGACAGTTAAGATCTCCAAGGAGGAGGTCTTAATGGTCCAGATGTGCAAGGAGGAGGTCTGGGCCGCTGGATTTCGATCGGACCGTCCAAAATGGTTGGGACGTTCGGACCGCCCAAACGCCACAATAGATCGGACCGTCCAATGGAGATCCAAAGGCTCAGAGAAGGTGGGATGTTCGGACCATCCGAACGTCTCACCAGGATCAAGCCGTCCATTGCAAATCGGACGACTCACAATCAACAGAGATGCAAATAGGCAAGGAAGGGGTCCTGGAGGACCCGGGGAGGTCCGGTGGGACACAGGGAGGTCCAATAAAGGTAAGGGGAGGTCCTAGAGGACATGGAGAGGTCCTGAAGGACACGGGGAGGTCAAATAAATGTAAGGGGAGGTCCAAGTGAACAAAGAGGAGGTCATAAGAAGCGGTGGTACCACCAAGTGCGGGCGGCACTACCGGGCTGGTGCCAAGGGGGACCTCCAAAGAAGGTTTCAAGGCTTCAAGCAACGAATGATACTCAAGAAAACATGGAAAGCTACACATGATTCCAAAAGAGTTCAAATGCACAAGAGGGTGGTACGGACTAAGGGAGGTTGCGAGCCAGAGAGGACCCGAGAGGGAGAAATGGGTCTCGGGGAGGTCCAAGTGCTTGGAAGATCAAGACCTAAGGAGGTCTGGACCATAGGAGGTCTACACAGAGGAGGTCCGGGCTCTTGGATCCAACCAAAGATGAGGTCTAGACCAGAGACGGGTAAAGGATGGACAGAGAAGGAAAGACCAACAAAGCTCCAATAACTCAACAAACCAACAAGGACATTCCTAACAGAGGGGATGTCTTCAATGACGAGCGTCTCGAAAGGATTTGGTGGAACCGAGTTGATGAGATTGATGAAATGAGGGACCCTACGAGGGTGGTATCTTCGTTCGCTCGGACAGCTATGAATGTAAGTACCTGAAATTTGGTATTTACATCTATACTTTTTCGCGCTTCTTACTATCTTTCTTTATGCGTAACACGCCGAACAAATTGTCATTTGTTATAAATATAACAGCAACTTGTCCAAATTTCGATTAAGACAAAGCGCTACTCTGAAAGAAAGCGGAGAGGTTGTAAGTAATCGCTTTTATAGCCTTTCATGTTTTGACCACTTACACAACACTTGCGGGGTTTGTCGAGAAGATCTTACGACTAGGTACTAGTCGTAGGAAGACTTATTTACCGTGGTTCCGTCAGAGAAATACTTACGACAAGGAACTTACAACCATGATATTGTCATAGAAGAATTTACGACCAGGATATTGTCGTAGAAACACTTACGACAAGGAGCTGGTCACAGAAGAACTTACGACCAGGAATTACGCTGACGTCTACCCTTTCCATTTTTAGGCCAAAGAATGACGAGAAGTCCTTAGCTGATTCTCTTGACTTTGAGAAAGCCGAGAATAAAAAGCTAAGTGAGAAGGTTGAAGACCTCCGGAAGAAGCTTCAGGAGGCAAACTCTGCAAACCAAAAGTTGCAGGAATGACTAAGCGGTAAGTGCTGAACTTAAGACCGCCTTCGACTTCCTTTTCTTTTTTCTCGAATCTCATTCTCTTCGCACAAAGACTAAGAGGTCCGACGGGAGCAACATTACCTTAAGGACACCGCTGCCCACGCTGAAGAAGTCAAGAAGTTAGATTCTCAACTAGTTGGTAAGCAAATCTCTACCTGCAATTGGTTGTGTTTTCCTCTCGAGGTCATTTTATTTGACTGACCTTATTGTTTTCAGAACAAGTAGTACAAATAAAATGACTTCGCGAGGCTTCGACTCGCAATCAGGAGGAAATGAAGGCTTTGAAGATAAATCTTCAAAACAATATTTCACTCTTGAACAATGTACTCGGTGGGCTTCGTGCAGAGGGGATTACTCCTTGTGAAGACACGTTGTTTGCCCAATTGAGTGCCATTGGTGAGCAAGTCGGAACTTTACAAGAGTTGGTGACTGCGCTGAGAGCTAAATAATTCGACTCGATAAAGGATGCGATCCAAGAGGGAAGAAGATTTGTCTTAGCAAAACTTAAATCTCATGATCCCACCCTTAATCTATGACTGTCGAGATAACTTCGCGCTACTGAAGCGAAGCGGAGCAGTTAATAGCGACAATGCAGCCGATCACTGAGTTAGTCACGGAGGGTATGCAAATCAGTTCTCCTCCGCCAGAGTAGTATGTACCAGATTCCTGTAAAGACAATTTTTTTTGTTGATGTTGATATATAATACTTCCTTCTTCTTGAAAATCATCTTGTCGAGTAGTTAGTAACTCATAAGATAATGAATGGAAAAAAGAGCAAGACTAAGAATTGAAGTCAAGTTAATAACTTTATCCTAGCCCCCGACTATTTGCTTGGTTTATTTAGATAAACCGAGTAAATAGTGTTTAATGGGTTTTCTGAAAAAGAGAGAGGTTTAGCTAACTTGTAGTTTTTCGATCACGATAATCTTGCACTAGTCGAAAGAGTAGGAACGAGTCAACACTAGGAAGTTCCTTCTAGTGGGCAGGACCACGTGCAGAGAGAAAAGACTTCGACTAGGTGATGTTACCATCTCCGACTAGATTAATCAAATCAAGAACGATCAACTTGGGTTAGATAAACGTCTGGAGTTCCTTAAAAAATTTGTCCAACTTATCTCAATGCACTCAGTAGATTCGCTCTGGTAGCAAGAGTTAGAAACAGAACGACTCTAGGAAGTTCCTTCTAGTGGGCAGGACCACGTGCAGAGAGGAAAGTCTTCGACTAGGTGTTGCAACTTCCTCTGATCAGTTAAAACAAACCGAGTTTATCGAAAGTAGTCGAGTAAATTTGGAAAGTGTACTCTGCTTAATTTATTTTTTAAAAAGATGGGTGAAGAAATAAACTAAGGTACTAAGAGTTGGCTTGACATTATTTCAACCATGTTTCGACCCCAAGCTCTTTGTGTTGGTAAAAAAAGGGGGGAATGAGTCGACTCTAGGAAGTTCCTTCTAGTGGGCGGGACCACGTGTAGAGAGGAAAGGCTTTGATTAGGTGACGTTACCATCCTTTCGACCAGTGTAAAGATGAACTGGGTACTGGTCGTAGAATGTCTTACGACCAGTGCATTATCGTGAAAGAGTGCACGACTGAGTAACTGGTCGAGGGCGGACCTTTAACCAGGGTATGGTTGAAAGAATTGTCAAAGCGCTACTCGAAGTAATACAATAAAGATAGAAAGAACCTGATGCTTTATTGAACGGTTGGTCGTTTACACGTAGAATTTGCGTAACTGGTCGATATTCCAAGAATTTGAGAGAATTCGGCCGTCTTCCATTGCCAGTCGTACCGAACCTAGTAGAATAACTTCGACTATTGTGTAAGGACCTTCCCACTTGGGGGAAAGCTTGTTCTGATTAGACTGGGATTGAATTTTTCCTCAATACCAAGTCACCTACAGCAAGGCTACGAGGTTGGACCTTACAATCGTAGTATTTGTGCAGGGCTTGCTGGTAGACTTCTGAACGGATTAAGGCCTGATTCCTCTTTTCTTCGAAAGAGTTAATGTCATCCGCCGAAGTTGTTCTTGGGCCGAGTCATTGAAACTCTCGACCCTTGTAGACTGATCTTTAGTTCGGCGAAGCATGGCTTCAAGCACGAAAAACTAGGAAAAAGGTTTTTACTTTGTGTTCGACTAGCGGTCGTGCGAACTACCCATAATACTGAGGGTAATTCTTGTACCCAAGCCCCCGAGCGCTTGATAAGCTGGTCGAAGACTCGAGTTTTAATTCCCTGTATTATTTGGCTATTCGCTCATTCGACTGCCCCCATTGCTTTGGGGATGGGCGACAGAGGCGTAACAGAGCTTGGTACCCAACTCGTCGTAAAATTCCTGAAATTTTGCACTTGAAAATTGTTTACCATTATCTGTGATTATTCAACTTGGGACACCAAACCGAGTAATCACGCTTCTCATCATGAACCGTTTTGCAGCTTCCGTTGTTATCCCAGTCACAGGTTCGACTTTGATCCATTTTGTGAACATATCAATAGCCATAAAAAGGAACTCGAAGCCTCCTGGAGCCCTTGGGAACGGTCCTAGGATGTCGAGACCCTAGGTCACAAAGGGCCAAGATAAAGGGATTGTTTGTAATGCTTGAGCTAGTTGGTGTATTTGTCTGCTATGAAACTGACATTGTACACATTTCTTATCCAACTCTTTGGCATCGTAGAGGGCTGTTGGTCAGTAAAATCCTTGTCGAAAGGCTTTTCTGACCAGCGTTCTGTAGGAAGCATGAGTTCCACAGATGCCCCCGTGTATGTCGTGAAGGAGGTTTAGTCCTTCTCTCTGTGGTATGCATCGCATGAGTACCCCTTGAGTATCTCATTTATAGAGGACTTCTTCGACCAAAGTATACATTTTGGCTTTTCGGGATAAACGATTTGCTTCGAGATCGTCATCGGGTACGGAACCCGTCTGAAGATACTTGTAGATGGGATCCATCCAAGTGTCCTCGTAATCTAGAGATGCTGTCTCAATAGGAGATGTCTCTGGTGTGTCCACCAAAGATGGCTTCTGGAGTTGCTCCAAGAAGACCCCTTTTGGCACTTGTGATCGGGAAGAAGCTATCCGAGCAAGCTGGTCTGCGAGGAAATTATCCTTTCGAGGGATAAATTGTACCTCGAAATAAAAAAAAATACTTTTCAAGCTTTCGAACCTCCGATAAGTACCGAGACATGGTCGGATTAGAGCACTAGTACTCTTTTCCGACTTGATTCACGACTAGTTGAGAGTCTCCTCTCACGAGTAGCCGTCGAATCGCGAGTGCTTTTGTAGCTCGCATGCCGGCTAGTAAACCTTCATATTCTGCCACGTTGTTAGTGGCCTGAAAGTTTAATTGTATGGCATACTTTAAGGTCTCTCCGTTAGGAGATTCCAGGACCAGCCCAGCCCCCGAGCTACTTAAAGTAAGTGACCCGTTAAAGTACATCGTCCACTTGTCATGGGTATCGTACTGGGGATCCTGAACAGGTTCAGGATTTGTCTATTCGGCGACAAGGTCTGTCAAGATCTGGGATTTAATGGCCGTTTGGGACACAAAATGGAGGTCGAACTCCCCAAGTTCTACAGGCCATTTAGACATGCGTCCCGCTGCTTCCCTATTTTGGAGGATCACTCCTAAGGGAAACTCAGACGGCACAATTATCTTGTGCACCTGAAAATAATGCCTCAGTTTCCTCGAAGACATGAGGAGGGCATAGAGAAGCTTTTGGACCTGAGGGTAATGCTCCTTAGGTCCGTGCAAAACTTTACTTACGTAGTACACCGGTCGTTGAACGTTTTTACATTCTACAACTAGTACTGCGCTCACTGCTTGTGGCGTGGCAGCTAGATAAATTAAGAGTGTCTCTTCTGGTTTCGGGGAAACCAAAACAGGAGCACTCGTAAGATATCTCTTGACATCCTTGAAGGCAGCGTTTGCCTCTTCCGACCATTTGAAACCCTCATGTTTCCTTAGAAGTTTGAAGAAAGGTAGTCCTTTTTCCCCCAGTCGTGATATGAAATGACTTAAAGCTGCCATACACCCTGTGAGCTTTTGGACTTCTTTCTTCATGGTTGGAGAGTGCATTTGAACAATGGCTTTTATCTTTTCGAGATTTGCTTCGACCCCTCGTACGGAGACCAGGAATCCAAGCAAATTTCCCAAAGAGACTCCAAGCACACACTTCTCAGGATTGAGTTTCAAGCAGTGTTTTTTGAGGTTGTCGAACGTCTCCTGCAAGTCCGAAACATGATCAAGCCGTTTGATGCTTTTTACGACTAGATCGTCAACATAGGCTTCCAAATTTTGGCCTAGCTGTGGTGAAAAAGTCGATTGCATCAAACGTTGAAAAGAAGCGCCAGCATTTTTTAGACCAAATGTCATTTTGACATAGCAAAATATACCAAATGGAGTAATAAATGCGGTCTTTTCTTCATCTTCTAGACACATATTAATCTGATGGTAGCCAGAATATGCATCTAGAAAACTTAATGTTTTGCAACCAGCAGTAGAGTTAACCAACTAATCGATACGAGGTAAAGAAAAATCATCTTTTGGACAAGCTTTATTAAGATTAGTGAAATCTACGCACATTCACCACTTGCCATTAGACTTACTAACTATTACAGGGTTGGCCAACTACTTTGGGTGGTCGACTTCTCTTATAAAGCCTGCTTTAAGTAGCTTGTCCAATTCTGACCTTATAGAATCTTGTCGATCAGGGGCAAATCTCTGTAATTTTTGTTTTACGAGTACTTTGTCAGGCCATAAAGCTAGCCTGTGCTCGATCACTTCCCTGGGGACTCCGGGCATGTCGGATGCCCGCCACGCCAAGACATCTGCGTTTTCTCGGAGGAAAGTGATGAGGGTGTCTTCCTACTTGGGGTCGAAGTATCCCCGTCTGAATCATCTTGAAGGTTCCTCCCGATCCAGGGAACTTCTTTGACTTGGTCGTTCGGCAAGCCTGACTTTTTAGGCTTCGAGCTCTTGGTCGAAGGTCGCCCTTTTTCTTCCCGAAGTGGGTATCCGCCCACCATCTCGAGGGATCGACGGTCACACGTGTGCGCCATCTTCTTATCATAATGAATTGTGATTACTCCTTTGGGACCTTGCATCTTAAGACATTGATACCCATAATGAGTTGCCATTAAGAATTTTGCCAAAGCTAGTCGTCCGAGTATGGCGTTATATGCCGTATCGAAATCAACCACATCAAAGGAGATTTTCTTTGTCCTGAAATTACTTGGTGAACCAAATGTTAAAGGAAGAGAAACTTGACCAATGGGTTTAGCCGAAGACCCTGGTACAATACCATGAAATGAATATCTTACCGGTCTTATCTTGGTCCTGGGTACTTGCATTTCGTCCAAGGTGCTCGTAAACAGAATGTTTAACGAGCTACCACCATCAATCAACACTCGATTTACTCGACAGTTGTTGATGGTGGATTCGACCACGATCGGAAAACGACTAGGTCGGGTTGAAGGGATCGGGCAGTCACCCTTCTCGAAAGAGATGGTGAATTCCAACCACCTTGGTACTTTATTGACAAGAGAAGAGTCAATGGAGTTTACCTCGTGTTCGACTGCCTTAAGCTGTCGTCTTGACTCGTACGCCGATGATCCTCCAAAGATGTGCTCAATGGTGTGCTCGGGATCTTGAATTGGCATGTCCTCGTTGTCATCCGACTGTGTACGACAACTGGCTTGCCCTACTTCTTCGAGCGTAGGAAGTGGCCCTTTGCCGTTGTAATAGTCTTCGAGTTTTCGTTGAAAAACTCGATAGTTGCGGAGGTCATGCCCTTTCTTTTTGTGGAAAGGGCACCACCCAGGCTAATCGTTCTTCTGTTCGGGGCGCTTACCTTTGCCTCGATCGGGGTATTGCTTGTCAGTTCGTGGCTCCTTATCGCTTATGGCTAGGATCTCCTTAGAAGCATTGGCTTGAAGCTTTTGCCCCTATGCCTTGTTCTTGGATTTCTTGGCCTTCTTATCCTTCTTTTTGCTACCTTCGCCAGTCTCCTGAGGGTGCTGGTCATCTCGATCGATGATTTTAGTCCACTCAACTGCTTCGTCAGCAGCAGCGTACCGATCAGCCATCTCGAAGAGTTCAGCTACAGTAGCGGGAGGGTTCAAAGCGATGTCCTCCATGATCCTTCTGCTACAGACTCCCTGCTTGAAGGCGGATAACAGATGCATCAGAAACCTTAGGAATAGAATTGCGAACCTGACTAAAATGCCTGATGAATTGACGTAGTGTTTCGTGGTCGTTTTGTCGCATCCTATGTAAGTTGTCCTCCTTTCTGAGGTGATGGTAGGTGCCCTGGAAATTAGCCAGCAACAGATCACAAAGGTGTTGCCACGAGTAGATCGGCTCGACTGGTTAGTTTAATAACCACGATCGAGCAGACCCTTCGAGCACAGTCAGAAGGTAATTCACTATGATACGCTCTCCTCCTCCTGCTGCTCGGACAGCGGTTGTGTAGATCTGAAGGAATTCGATGGGATTTTGAGACCCATCAAATTTCTCCATGTTCCCTGGTCGAAATCGTGGCGGCCAGTGAACTGCTCGGAGGTCAGGCGAGAATGCTCGACATCCGGTAATCACGTCGTAACTCCTCCTTTGTAAAAAAGAGGGGTTGACGTCGCCAGGTGATCGTACTCGATGATATCCAGCAAGGGGTGAATCTGACTTATAGCAAGTCTCGATCCTACGAGGGTAATACTCCTTGTATCTTATCTACTGTTGCAAACCTCTCGGTCGGAGTGGTGAATGATCACCTCTCCTAGGAGCGTTATGATCGTCAGGCATTCGAAGAACTCTTTTCCGAGTTGGGGAGTGACGCACCTTGCGGTGATCTCCATGTGGCGAGTTATTCGATTGACTGGTAGCTGATAGAGTCGTACTGCCACGACTCCTGGAATGACGCCGACGGGGTCATTCGAGCTTGCTCATCGTACTCTGTAGCCTTCATGCGATCTCTTCGGTGAAGTGGTCATAGCTAGGTGCTCGGGCAAGTTCTCAAGATGGGTTCTCGAGCAGGTCGTTGAGATGCTGAAGTTCCTGAGCTTCTTCCGACTGGTATTGAGCATGCCCAGACAATTTTCTCTGAGCTGTGACTCGTTTTCGTTGGTTTATTTCAGAATCATTCATACCTGATCCTTGAGCTTGCCTCAATGGAGTGTGGTGATCTCGAGAATTTCCCGTACGCTCATCAGAGTATTGACTCTGGTCGTCGTCGATGGTGACTTTGTCATTGCCACGAGCGGTCATAGTGTGTGATCTTCGGGGAGCATCTGCAGCCTCGTCTCTAGGAGAATTATTGCTACCTGAGGGCAGGACGAAGACCTCTCGTTGATGATCTCCACTTGCACTAGAGGCCTCCTCGCTTGAGGATTCGTCGAAGGACACCATCTGGCGACTTGGAGTAAACCCTTCTAGGAAGGGGAATTCCGGGTTATAACCGTCTTTGTCGGCAAGCGAGTCCTGCGTTGGGATGGTCGAACTCACAGGAAGAGCATGTTCAATCGCATTCTTGGCTGGGCTAACTGGAGAGAGAGAATCACCAGATGTTGATGAAGATCTGGAATTATGACTTCCAGGAGTTGTCGCGCCAGGTCGGACCATTTTAGGTGGATTTGGACATTTGGAAAGGGAACCCTCACCGTGTCACGAGTCTGCCTTGGGACAGCCCTCATTGTGGTCGAATTGACCCTTGTCCTCTGAGGAAGCTGGTTCCCCATCTGGATGTATAGTTGTGGGGGATAAGGATCCCTCCTCAACTCCATCGATGGTAAGGTCTCCTGGAGAAAGATCTCCGGAGGCGACATCACCATCGGATGATGCATCGCTCGGCTCATAGTCGAAACCAGCATCCATGTCGATATCTGCATAATCGGCCAAGTCGAACCAGTTCTCCTCGTTCCACTCTCCTGCCATGAGAGCATGAGAATCAGAAAGACAAAGGAAAGCTGATGACTCAAAGATCCCCACGGACGACGTCAACTATCGGTGTTTTAGAATCGAACTTACGTAAAGATTATTTTATTCGGGGGTTCCTCTAGGCTCAAAATCACACAGAGATGGAGACACGGGATTTTTATACAGGTTCAGGCCTTCTCCTAGGAGAATAACAACCCTACTCCTGTGTGTATGTATTGAGTATACTGGATTACAAGATAGAATCAGAGACTATAGTATTGTCCTTCTAATCTTCTTTCGCCCCTCCTCTCTTCCTGATGATCTTTGCCTTTTATATTGTCCCCGGGATACGCCGTTGGATCTTCAGTATAAAGGTCACATTAACGCACCAGATCGTGGAGCCGTTACCGGAGGTTATTACGGGAGTTGTAAAATTCCCATTTGCCAGGCAATTATCACCATAATAGAGAGTTAAGTCGTACTGTTATTTCAGGGAATAACAACGTAATTGATTGCTCATATCCTTGAATACGATACATGAGATTCCCTGATCAACTAGGCTCGCATGTCTGTGAGTCTTGTCGACTGAGGACCGGTCATAGAAGAGCTTATGACCAGGTGGTGGTCGTAGGAGAGCCTACAACTACAGATCGATCGTAGTAGAGCTTACGATCACGGGATAGTCATAGAAGGGCTTACGACTATGGGGTAGTCGAGGAAGACCCACGACTACTGTGGTGGTCGAGGAGAACTTACGACTTCCGACTTCTCCCTTATGAATATTAAGGGTATACTCAAGAGTTATATGACGTCATTATTATCCATAATATGAATTATAGATATATAATAAAATAAGGATTGTTATATCCTCGTCAGCACTGTTTTTGTATGAGAGGTCATCACAAGATTCGGTCCTTACATGACCAAGGCGGTACATCCGCATACCAACCTCTTCTCGTGCCCCAGGCACCAGCCACTCTTTCCAGCCGCCCTAGTCGAAAACAGTTTTTCAGGTTTTGTTTGTTTTGAAGATAACCATTTACCTCAATATACCAGCCAGGCTCCCAGCCTTACTGCCCAAATCAGTTTCCAAAGTTTTTAAGGATTGTGGTCGGGCAACTTAATGCCCACATGACAATGCATCTAAGCAAGGCTAACCATGACACTTAGATACAGACCTATTAACTAGTATGTAATCCATTAAGTCTAGGGTGACAAAGGATAATGTCCAAGTTCAAGGGTTGGAAGTTTATACACAAGTATTTGTTATGGCATTAACTACGATCTAAACCAATTTAGTTTGATAAAACATAGAAATACAGTTTCATAATTTAAAGCAACATAATTTGCGAAAGATAGGTTCAAAATGATCAAAGTGTTGACCCGCCTTGGCCAATGTTCTGATAAAGCTCTATATCCTGATATTCGACCTTCTCGATATCCTGATAATAATCTCGCTCAATATGTTGATAATCATCCTGTACAGTGCTCTGGCAATCTTGTCCTTGTTGGGGTTGCGATTCCATGATATCTCCAGATGCTAATTACGCAATATACGATTGAACTCCAGAATGACTGAAAATAACCAAGAGAAATCCAATAAATCCAAAAGCATTCAAACCAACGAAAAAACTTCGGATGAGAGCGAACATATATAAGGACAACTTAACAGAGTGACCAGGCCATGTCGTTAAAATATGGAGTGGGAGACTCTCTGATCGAATAAGCCTACACATCTGTAAGCCCCATTGACCAGTGACCGGTCATAGATGAGCTTACGACCAGGAGGTGGTAGTAGAAAGGCTTACGGCTAGGAAATAGTCGGGGGGAAGCCGCAGTGGTCGTAGCAGTGGTCGTAAAAGATGTACTGCAGTGGTCGTAGAAGCTGCCGTGGTAGTAGCGGTGGCAACGCCTGAATGAGGTGGTAGTCTAAGTCAATAGGTGGGCCGAGTCTTTTGGATCGTAGAGGTATTACGACTAGGGGAGGTCGTGGAAGTACTATGACCAGGGGAGGTCGTGAAAGTATTGTATACAGGGAGGTCTTGGAAGTACCATCTACAGGGAGGTCTCTGGAAGCACTGTATACAGGGGAGGTCTTGGAAGTACTATTTACAGGGGTGGTCCTAGAATCCCTGTAGCCAGGGGAGGTCCTGGAATCACTTTACCGGGGGAGGTCTTTGCAAAAAGACCAGGAGGGTGGTCTTTGCAAAAAGAACTGGAGGGAGATCTAACGAGGGAGAGGTCTAGACCATTGGATCTAAACGAAGAGAGGTCTGGACCATTAGATCTAAACGAAGGGAGGTCTGGACCGTTAGATCCAATCAAAAGGAGGTCTGGGCCATTAGATCTGAACGAAGAGATGTCTGGATCGTTAGATCTAAATGAAGGGAGGTCTGGACCGTTAGATCCAAACAGAAGGAGGTCTGGACCATTTGATCTCAACGAAGGGAGGTATGGACCATTAAATCCAAATGAAAGGAGGTCTGGAATGTTAGATCTAAACTAAGGGAGGTCTGGTCCCTTAGATCTGAGCGAGGGGAGGTCTGGTCTTTTAGATTTAAGCGAGGGGAGGTCTGGGCCCTTAGATCTAAACGAGGGAGGTCCCGATGGTCAGGATAGAACCAAAAGAGATCCTGACGGTTACGATGAATGCAAGGGAGGTCCTGACGGTCAAGATGAACTCCAAGGAGGTCCCGACGGTCAAGATGAATGCAAAGGAGGTCCCGACGGTCAAGATGGAACCCAAGGAGATTCTGACGGTTACGATAAACGCAAGGGAAGTCCTGATGGTCAAGATGAACACCAAGGAGATCCCGACGGTCAAGATGGAACCAAAAGAGGTCCTAATGGTCACGATTGTACCAAAGGAGATCCTGATGGTTACGATGAACACAAAGGAGGTCCTGACAGCCAAGATGAACGCCAAGGAGGCCCCGACGGTCAAGATTGATTTCAAAGGAGGTCTAGACGGTCAAGATTGAACCAAAGGAGATCCTGATGGTTACGATGAGCGCAAAGGAGGTCTTGGCAGTCAAGATGAATGCCAAGGAGGTCCCGATGGTCAAGATGAACGACAAAGGAGGTCCTGGAGAAACCAGGACCAGGGGGAGGTCCTGTGAGTGTTACAACCTTGGGGGGGGGGTCGTGAAGGTGCTATGGCCTAGGAGGTCGTGGGTGTGTTACGACCAGAGAGTAGTCTTTGCAAAAAGGGAGGTCGTGACCCGATGGGTGGTCTTTGTAAAATGGGAGGTCGCGTTTACGCAGGTGGTCTTCTTAAACTGGGTGGTCGTGACTATATGGGTGGTTTCGACCAAGGGGGTGGTCTTTGTAAAGTGGGAGGTTGTGGTCAGAGGGTGGTCTTTGTATAATGGGAGGTCATGACTAAGAAGGTTGTCTTTGTAAAATGGGCTGTCGCGGCCACGGGGCCGGTCTTTGCAAAAAGTAAGGTCACGACTAAGAGGGAGGTGGTGGGGGGTGCTAACCGTGCATAGTCGAATGGAAGAATTATTCGACTACACAGCCGGGGTCGAAAGAATCAGCAAAAAAGCCAAAGGAAAAACCAAAGGAGAATCCAAAAGAGAATTAAGGCAGCTCGAATTACGAAATGCATCTGGCCACTAGGAACTTACTGGTGCGGGTTGGCAAATGAGTTAGTCGAAGACGGCTAGCAAGGGTGGATCACAACAATGAGAGAAACTCCGTGCTGCAAGTAGCTTGAGGGGAGGAGGTGGTCTTTGGTCTTCAAGGTTGTTCCCTGGAAGCAGATAGATGGCCCGCCAAGGAGGTCTTGGAGTATCCGATGGGTGTTAATGGTAAAAGCTGCGATGGGGTGGTGCTCGATAGGGCAAGCGCTGGAGCCTAAATGGAGCTCAAGCTTTCTTGGAGGAGGAAAAGAATGAGGTTAGCACTGGAGTGGCAAGGAAGGAAATACGGGACTTGGAGTGAATATATACATGCACCTTGGCTCAACCGACGAGGAGGAGTGGTTGGTGCGATGGACAGATGGGCAAAGATAGGGGTGTGGAATGACATCCCGATATTTGTCATTATCGGGCTTGTTTGACCACACCCGGCTTTGGACGTCTCCCTCCTAGCGCACGCAGCACACAAGTGGAAAGGGGCACGGCTTCCCTGATCCCAGTTAGGGAGGTCTGGCTGCACCAGCTGGACCAATAGCTGGTCAGAGGAAATAGGAGAGGGACACTCGGGAGCGGGTTGGCCGGACCAGCTCTGGTCTGATCCGCACTTAGCCCGAGAGGAAATAGGGGGAGGGAAGGAAACTAGAGAGAATTGGGATGGACGAATAGCGGGATTTTAGATTAGCTAAAATCCTGATGTTCACTTAGGAAAACCCTAACACGATGATAAATCAAATCGCGAGAGCTGCAAAGATGAAAGATGTCCTCAAATAACTCTAAAAAATGCAAACAAAACGGAACGTTAGCAGACTTTAGTCAAAAAGTTTTAAAAATCCCTCATTTTTGCCTTTATGGATTTTGGGGCTGTTACAAACCCTACACCCCTTAAGAAAAATCTTGCCCCAAGATTTCGGTTGAGTGGGAATAAGAAGATAGAACGAAGATGTAGCAGAGGATGCTGAAGTGTTCTTAGTTGTTTTGCCGGCTCCTGTGTGACTTCTTGCCATCTCCATTACTGTTGATCCCAACTCTAGATTATACAAGACACTGATAATCGGGAATCTTAGGAGAGATAGGAGGAATTCAGGGAGAGAGAATGGAGGATAAAGAGACAGTGAACAGGGAATAGCTACTTAGGGCTTTAGTTCATCGATCATTCCCCAGTTCCTTGTGAGACCATCGCTTATCCCTTTCGTGAGCTGGCCAGCAAGCAGAGGCCACACGATCAACCCAAAACCATGGTGAATAGTAATGACAATTCACGAGTTTGGGGATTGTAAATTCCATCCTTGTGAACCGTCCGATTGAAAGGTATTGGAATCCATATCCATCTGTTAACTGAAATAGACTGAACTTCATCAATCTATATCCAATCCCCTTAGATTCTGACACCGGCTCCTGATGTGGCTCCTCAGCGCCATTGTCTTTTGCCCCATTTGTGGCAACTTAAATTTTCTATTGTTGGATTGATAGAAATCAACCACATCTGAAGAAATAGCTAAACTTGGACATGCCAATATAAATTCATATTCCAGTCCTGTCCTAGTTTCTACTAGAATCCAATCATTTTCTTTTATCTCGTCTACTCCCATAATTCAAAATCTGGGTTCATATTACAATCAATGTTACCACCAATATATAACTTTATATAATCATAACGGTTTGATCATCCCTATATTTTGGCTACCACCCTTAAGAAATGTCCACCCATACTCGTTGTTTCTTCAGCCTCCAATAACTCAACCGTTATTACCCACCATGATCATAGGGTCACCTTAATACAAGGTTCAACATTATGAAATGCCGATCATAATATCTAAGTTGGTCATTATCCATCATGATTACCGAGGAACCATATAGTCATAATCTGCCATTCTTTAATATTGATCATAATTTTCAATAAACATCTAGATTAATCCCTACCTAGATTCTGCATAAGTCCTATCGATCCAACTTCGAACAGTTATGGTTATTCCTACAGGTCCACTACCTTTCCGTTGATCTTACTCACACCCGGTTTGTATTCATTACTGTCTAGTTTACTCATGCTGAACTAATGCCTTTAGTGCAAATCATTTTTTTTTACCATTTTGATTTTGTCAATTCCTCCGACATCCAATCTCTAGAATTAGCTAACAATCCATTTATCGTTCTCCTTATGTATATTCAACCTTCCTTTAGTATTACCCTAATCATATTTATTAGGTCGGTAACCAATCACTTAATCCGTCAATAATCCCTTTACCAACCATACCTGGTTTACAAATTCAATTATCGTGGTTAATTTAATCCAAGAGTGGTCTCACTGAGATGTCCTGCAAGCTCTTATAATTACGGTTATTTCAACAATATGTCAGATATTTGATTTATTCTCAAAACCATAAGGTACTCTCTATACATTGAACTAACTACTTATCTTATACGTCCCGAACGACATCAACTAGGCCTAGGATACAACATGAGTCAATACATTATCCGGGCTGCCTTCGTATCTTCTTGGTCAGGGACTGTCTTCACAGTGGCTTTGGCGGTGGCGAAGCTTACTTCTGCGGGAAATCCATTGTTGGAGTTCAACCAGCTTGGCGATCAATCGCTTCAGATGGCACTCTTTGGGATGGCACTCTTTGGGATAGTGGCCATGTCCTTCGCAAAGAAATAAGTGACCCTACTTGTCGGGCAGTCTTCAAGTGGGTGGTCTTTGTCGCCGTTGGGGCAATCAGTGTTGCACTGGTTGATATAGTGTCCTTCCTTCCACAGCGTCGACAGGCCTTGATCTTCATGATCTCCTTGTTCGCCTTCATGATCGCTTTGTTCAACTTCTTCAGATGACAATCCCAAGCGAAGTGCCCCCCTCCACCACATCTGAAGCAAACAAATGGCTTTTGCCTCTTTCACTTGTCAGGGTCATGGGGCACTGAGTGGTCCACCTTGCCACATCCTGAACACGTGGTAGCGTGTTGAATCTCCTCTAGTGGGCGGTGACGCTTAAGGGCCTTGTCTTGCCGTTGTATGCTTTTTAGGTGGGTCTTGCCATCTGCAGTTGCTTACAACAAGACAAGAGGGAAAAGCATGAGATAAGGGGAAGATCGTGGAGATAAGGCAACTAAACCCATTTCCCTTTAAACTTAGGATTTTAATATACGAAAAGCCGGGGAGGCCCAAACAACTCACACAAATATTTTAAAACAAGCTTTTCCTGTGACTGCAAAATACGATGCCAAAGGGGCAAAACAGGCAACACACAGGTTCCAAATGAAATCTTGCAACAGTACATCATCTACTCGTGGTATCACGCATGGGGGTGCATAATTCTGTGCACAAGGGTTACTCAAAATGAGATTGCCCTATCCTAACAAGCCATCACGTTCTTGGACTTACACTTTTGAAGCTTGAGGTAAGGGAAGAGGCAACCAATCACTTTTTGCAAAAAAAAGAATGTCCATATAGGTAAGAGAGAGTAACCTTTGAGAGGGATGTGAATGGGCGATACTACTTACATTTTCACAAAGCTTTTATAGGCGAAGATAGATTTTGAAAACTTTCACTAATGGAACTAACGACCATGCTAACTAAGGTCACGACCTAGAGTTGATATGCTCTGATACCAAGTCTGTCAGACCACAATTTTGGAGCTTGGGATCCACTGTGTATAGTTGTGTCATTCCCTGGATCAGTAGTTGACACACAGTTACATTGTTGGCTCAAAATACATATCTCAAAATTGTTCAATTAGTACATGATAATAAACAAAGCACAAACGCACCCTAAGTCTTTTGACTTGTGGAATGGCTGAGCAGGCCCAATCCACACAGAGGGTCAGCAGCAGGAGAGGTGCCTAACACAACATGTGGAATCTCTCACGTATGCCTACCGGCAATCGACTGTGGGCCCGCGACCTAGTTCTTGGCCTTCTTGATCTTCAGTGCTTGATCAGTACTCATCACTATCCATGTAGTCTTTTGTTCCCCAGCCTTGATCGGTACTCATAGTCAACCCAAGGTAGGACAACGACCAGGTAATGGCTAGGGGTTGTGGCCGTGTTGTGCAAGGGACACTGGTTCAAGCCTATGACCACATCGGGTCGTAGAAGGAGGTTCGGAGGAGGTCCTGGGGTGGCCCCGAAGAGGTTCTAGGGTGGTCTCGGGGTGGTCCTATGGGTCCTGGAGAAATTCTGAAGAAGTCCCGAGGAAAACCTGGAGTTGTCCCGAGGAGATCGGGGGGGGGGTCTTGAAGAGGTCCTATGGAAGTCCTACAGAGGTCTCGCGAAGATCTTGAGAGGTCTAGAAGAGGTCCTAAGGGAGTCTTGTAGTAGTCTTGGGGAGGTCTTAAGGGATGTTGTAGAGATGGCTGGAGAGGTCATGAGGAGTACTATTGAGACATCCTGGGAGGTCCGGTGGAGGTCGTGAGGATACGACAAAAAGAGGTACAGGAAGTCTGGAGTAGAAGGTTCCGAGAATACGACAAATGGTATAGGAGGTCTTGTAGATGTCCTGAGGAGATCTTGGGAGTTCCTGAGGAGGTCCTGGAGGTCTGTGGGGAGGGATCCACGGAGATCTGGAGGAGGTCCTGGGAGGTCTTGGGAAGTCCAAGGGGATCCTGAGTAGGTCTTGGGACATCTGGTAATGATCCTTAGACCATATAGGGTTGGTCGTGAGACATCTGGTAGTGGTCTTAGACCATCTAAGGGTGGTCATAAGGCATCTGGTTGTGGTCCGGGAGGTCAGGGGAGTTTCTAAGGAGATCTTGTAGGTCTTGGGAGGTCTTGGGAGGTCTTAGGAGATCCTGAGGTGTCTTAGAGGAGGTCATGGACACTACTACAGAAAAGGCCTTCACAGACGGTTCAAAAACATCACCACAAACGGTTTCGTGAGCCGTCTGAGTTTATGGGTCAGTAATGACATAGGTCATCATAGACGGTTTTGAACCGCTCAGAATATATAATATCACGAGCGGTTATTAACTCAAAACCGCTCTCGTGATAGTCGAATATAGACGGTTTGTAGATGAAACCGCTCGCGATAGTCCACTATCACGCAGCGGTTTCATCTACAAACCGTTTATGATTTTGACTATCACGCACGGTTTCATCTACAAACCATCTGTGATAGTCGACTATCACAGACGGTTTCATCTACAAACTGTCTGTGATATTCTTTTGCATTGCTAAATCTATTTCTATTTATTGGCTAGCCTCAGGAAATGCTAGCCATGCCCTCTGAAACAAGCACATCCAATTCACATTTATTTTAGAAGCACATCAAATTTGCATTCAAATTTGCACACTAAAATTAACCATTAATGTACATTAATTTACACACGTGTACCATTAAGTTCAATCTATCCCAATCAAGTTCAATCTACAGTATGGAAACTCCCATATGGATTTATGACCTGACCGTTCAGGAATGACGCAAGGTGTGATCGAACTTTTATGAGCTCGCTCTGTTCCAACGCAGTTTCAGCGATGGTCGCAACCTGTCGATTGGAAGATTAAATTCGTGCTTATATAAATTGGTAAGTATATATATGAAATAATTGTTGCAAGATTGACAAACCTGAGGATCATTGGTGATCGCGGAACCGATGAGTAGTTCCATGTTGTGGCAAACATAGTATCCACAGACGCTGCGGCCCGGCGGCTACTGGTGGCACTGCAAAAATAGAATTGGTTAGTTCGAGAGGCATTACTACGAAGTGTTATATAGGATTAATGTGTGCTAGCTAGCGAGTACCGGGAAAGTTAGATCGTGTTGCAGCCACCTTCCCCTGCAATTCCATCCTCTAGCATATAACACGTCGAACACCCTACGTGACTCCAAGAAGTTAGCCATAGCCATTGCAAAGGAAGGAAAGGCTACAATAGAGTTTCTATGGAGGAAATGTGTTGACCTATTGATTAAATTCCGGATAACTATGAAGTTGTGAGTGGAACTCTTTAGGGAATCTAGGTATATTACCCATTTCGGTTTTGGTATAATTGCAATTAGAATCCAGTGGAAGCTATACAGGTATATCAGCATGGTCATTAAAACTAAGTTCGTGTTGCTTATAAAGTACAAATCAACAAGTATAGCCAGTAGTGCAACACTTACTCCTGGTTGTAGGGTAAAAGTATGTATTCCTTATTGCGGCGAGCCAGGAAAAACTCTATAACGTAATTCTCGACAAATATTGCATTCGCCTTGATGGTTTGCTCGGAGACTACTTGTGGGTCGAGGAAACCTACCGGTGAATTCCTTCTTTCGGCTTCAAACATCATGTATCTATATACAAAAGCAAGGAGTTATATATAACATTTATCGGTATTACATGAACATTGACCGTGATTGTACACACTTACAGTGTCCAGCATCGTATGAGTGAGACGTCGAGCTCGTTGAGGTTGAAGAGACAGAACAAGTCCTCGAAGGTCACCGTGAAGACACAGTCTTGATGCACGTGGTTAAAATGATCCTCCTTGAACTTGACGGTGACACCCGAGCGTCGTTGTTTAACCTGCTTGTTGGCCTGTTCCATGTACCATGTATGCAATGTCGTGCAAGCCAGTCCTAGGGTAGGGCTGTCTAACCTCTCGACCAACGGCTCGCCTAGCACGAATTTCCGGGCCAACGGCAAGAAGGGGATATCAGAACAGGAGTCGATCGTCTTCGATTTGCCCTCGCTGCCTTGCTTTGTATAGGTCGACTTCACAAGAGTCGACTGAGCACGAGGTGTAGATGCATCTGATGCACCGGGCCCTTGCCACGTCGGTGCAGGTAGCTTTGGTGCAGTCAGCTCCCGTGGACTTGATACCATTGCAAGACATTCTCGTGAAGTTGACACCAGAGCAGGTAGCTCCAGGCAGATGTCCCCCTTGGGCCACTGGATGAATGTTCCAACGGCTTGCTCTAGAGTTATGACCTCGTCGTTTGAGGGAATATGCAGCGGGACGACCTCGAAATTGGCACAAACATCGTCCACATTCACTTTTGTGAAACCCGGCGCGATATTTTCATTGTGCACCAAAGCCCCAACACCGGATGGATACACCTAGCCCCAAGCAGCATCTAGGGCAACAGAGGCATATCTCACTTGGAGCTTGCACTTCATAGCCGCCTACATAACGATACAAAATTAGCTACTCCAACAGGACTATCAATGGATCGAGCATTCCAGAGATAATAATTATTACCTGGATGTCATCGATAGGAAATCTGCCGTCGCCTATTAGGGTAGGGTTAGACGCGTAGCTACTCGGAAGTTTGGGGGGGCTAGCTAGCGCAGTAGGGGCAGGGGCTTGCAACTGATTTGAGATTTGCAATTCCCTAATCCTTTCCTCAAACCGTTGCGACACAGCTCTGACGCGATCCTCGATCTCATCTCTGATGGATTTAGTGATCTCATCTTTGAGGGATTCACGAATCTCCTCTCATAGCTTTGCATCGCGGTCGGCTTTGGCTCTCTTCCTACTCCGGTACGATCCGGAGTCCGCTTGGAACCATTCTGCCCATGTAACATAAACACCAGCGCCTCTCGTGCGACCCAGATGCTCATTGTTTCCTAGGGCCACGGAGAGTATATCTCTCTCTCTGTCTGCCTGGAATGAGCCTTGGGAAGATTGTGCACTCAGCGTTACCTGCAATAGCCCGACATGTCATTTCACTTCCTATGAAGTTATGGAGTAATTACAAACTAGGTAGTTCGATATCTTACCAGGAGCTGGGACACTTCCTGGTCTGTGGGGTTTGGAAAGGAGACTTCCCCCATAGGCAGGGTACGTAACCTCCCAAATAACCACTGTCAGGCGCACACATTAGTGATCTCAGGAAATGGCGGAGAGACATTCGAACGGCTTGCTTGCTGGTCCTAATCCCTCCATATCGGGATTTTACCCGCATACCCAGCGGTGCCGAATCTGTGGGGGTGCTTGTTTTTTGCCTGGAGGGTCGTGTCCGCCGCACTTTCACTCCTAAATTCATCTGTCGTCTTCTTCGCCACAAACTCGGCCTAGGACTCTTCCAAGAACGGATACTTGTGGAAGGGCATCAGATCCTTCTCCACGTAGTTCTTGACAAGCGTGCTCGTGAAGTTCTTCCATGCTTTGCATGCTTGTAACAACGCATGTCATCGCACGGAGTCCAGGTGTTGTTCCGGGATCTCGAACGATTTGAGAATATCCGTCAGCAGCGCAGCTTTCAGTTCTTTTGGCAACTCCTTCCACGGATCGTAGGTGACGTTGACCCGTTGCCGTGCAACTATTCTGACCGTTCTCCGGAATGCGGACGCTGCTCGGCGAGGATTGATAGGGGTCCCAGACTGATCGACCTCCGTGATGGTATATCGGCCCGCGAGCCTTTTCGATATTCCTCTTTTTCTACCGCGGTTGGATATTCTAGAGGATGGTGCATCATTAGACACATGAGGCGGCGATGACGAAGAATGAGCGGAAGACATCTTCATAAGAAATAGAAGTTCTGACACGCATAAACATATTATCATAAGATTCGATCTCTATGTGTATAGGTATACACACCAATTAATAATAATTGGGATAATTGACATAGACATATAAATCCTCCAAGTCATTTAAAAGGAATAATATGCTCAACACAAACATCATGTGAACAAATGAAATCAGCATAAAGCTAAGATTTAACATTTTGATATTACTATCAGATATAGAGTAAGCATTCCAATTAGAGCTCAAGTTCAAACCCGATTATCAAAACAATTTCAGTACAAGACTATTATGACATCACAGAGCATTCATCTCAAGCCCACCATACCACATTGCAATATATTCTAGTAGTAGTATCGATAAAAACAAATACCATATGAATAACTAACTAGAACAAATACAAATTCCTAAAACAGCATGACAGATTATTGATAGAAAGAGTGAGGAAAGGAGGCGTGGGTCGGGCAACTTCGGCATTGGTTACCTTTGGGTGTCGAGGAGAAGGACGAGCAGGAGCAAGGGACTGAGCAAAGAGGCGGTGTCGAAGGGAGGCACGCCTGGCTCGGGGAGGAGGAGGCTTGGCGGGCTTGGGGGAGGAGGCGCGCAGCCTGGGGGAGGAGGCGCGCGGGGCTGGAGGGCGGCGTCGAGGACAGCGTTGATGGGCTCGGGGGAGGAGTCGTGTCGGGCTCGAGGAGGAGGCGGCGTCGACGGGCTCGGGGGAGGAGTCGTGCCGGGCTCGGGGGAGGAGGGAGCGAGGAGTTGAGAAACTTAATCGTTTCAATGGGCGCGGGCAAACCCTAGAGTCCGAATATAAATAGGGATGGACATCACAGACGGTTCTAAAGTAGAACCGCTCGTGATATATATATAATGAGCGGTTCTAAAGTAGAACCGCTCGTGATATATGATGTATCACGAGCAGTTCGACTAACAACCGCTGTGATATGTGATGTATCACGGACGGTTCTGACCAACAACCGTCTATGATATATTGTATCACAGACGGGTTTTACCAAGGAACCGTCTATGATATAGAATCACAGACGTTTTGATCTACAAACCGTCTGTGATATTATTTTGTATTGGTTAATTTAGTTCTGTTTATTGGCTAGCCTCAGAAAATGCTAGCCATGCCCTTTGAAACGAGCAGAAAACACAACAAGTACATGTATATACATCCAATTCACATTCGTTTCAGAAACAATCACATCCATTTCACAGTACAAATCAATTAACTAAAATTAACCATTCATCAGAATGTACATATACACACATTATTCAATTAATCTTTAAAAATTAGCCCTTCATGATAATCGACGCGTATGTAGCTAGTTTCATCACGTTCTTCTTCCTCGACCCTTATGCCGTTTCCAAAAGGAGGCAACTCGTCAAATTGATTGTATTCTTCCTCGTCCACTACATTCTCAACTCCAACAATCCTCTTTTTTCTATGAAGAACTACATGACGCTTCTTATTTGCTGGGTCGGTTACATAGAAGATTTGAACAACTTGGTTAGCCAGTACGAATGGTTCGTCTTTGTATCCGACACGTTCGAGGTCCACTGTAGTGACGCCGTACTTATCAACCTTCACCTGTGGGAGATGGACCCAACGGCACCGAAATAGGGGGATCTTGAAAAGCATGTAGTCGAGCTCCCATATCTCCTCTATTTGCCCATAGTAGGAGCTCCTCACCCATCGATCATCAATACATCTATCACGGACACCCTTTATGCTCGTTAGTGCTCTTTATATCCCGAGCACGCATATAGAATGTGTACCCATTTATGTCGATCCTCGCCATGTCACTGGCAGTAAATGTCGGCCCTTTTGACAACCATGTCAAGATATCACTTGACGAGCTCCTAGCGAGTCGCTCTTTCAACTATTGGTTGAACAAATCATTGTGTTGTCTCATGATCCAAATATCCGACGCCCGGATTACATTGCCAAAGCACGCCCTTGTCTTTGGTTGATATACGGGACACTTGATCATGTGTTGCAAGACTGTGAAATGGGCTTGAGCATACGCATCCATATCTGGAGTGATTGCTTTCCTTCCAATGGTCTTGATACCCTCGAGCCTCCCCTCATGGCGAGATCGAGGCACACCTATCGGTTCGACCTAAGCCATGTAATCGACGCAGAACTCAATAACCTCTTCAGTTGCATAACCTTCGACGATGCTGCCCTCCGGCCGAGATCGATTCCGTACATAGGACTTGAGAATTCCCATGAACCTCTCGAACAGGTACATGCTACGTAGGAACACGAGCCCGCACATCTTTATCTCCCTCACAATGTGAACAATGAGATGGACCATGATATCGAAAAATGACAGAGGGAAATACATCTCAAGATCACATAGAGTCGTCACCACCTCGTCCTGCAGAGCATCTAGTCCTTCGGGATCAATGACCTTCTAAGCAATTGTGTTAAAGAAATAACACAGTCTCATGATTGTCTCTCAGACCTTGATCGGCAAAATACTTCTAATGGCAATAGGGAGCATTTGTGTCATCAGCACATGACAATCATGAGACTTCATGCCAATTAACTTTAAATCTTCCATCGAAACAAGTTTCTTCATGTTGGCGGAGTAACCGGATGGAACTTTCACACCATGCAAGCACCGGCAAAGTTAAGTTCTCTCGGCCTTGGATAGAGTGTAACAAGCAGGGGGAAGGTATGTTCGTCCTTTATTGGTCTTTGTTGATGCTAACTCAGGTCTGATGTCCATATCAACCAAGTCAAGCCATGCGTTGACACCATCCTTTGTTTTGTCACGAATGTTCAATAAGAGACCAATCAAGCTGTCACAGATATTCTTCTCTACGTGCATGATGTCGATGCAGTGGCGAACTTCTAGGTGCTCCCAATAAGGTAAGTCCCAGAATATTGATCTATTCTTCCACATGTTCTTCTTACGGGTCCTCGATTTAAATCCCTTTCCAAGCACAACATCTAAATCCTTAACCATATCATAGACCTCTTTTCCGCTTAAATGCCTTGGAGCTGAACTGTCCTCCTTCTCTCCGTCGAATTGTTTCTTCATCCTGCGGTATGGGTGAGTCCTCCGAAGGAACCTACGATGACGCATGTACATGGTTTTGCGCGAGTGATTCAGCCACACACTCTCGGTATCATCTAAGCAGTGAGTACATGCTTTGGCCCCTTTTGTACTCTGGCCCGACAGATTAGCAAGGGCAGGATAATCATTTATGGTGTGGAACAACAAGGAACGTAAAGTGAAGTTCTCTCGTTTGTACGCATCCCATAATTGCACCCTTCAATCCACAAGATCTTTAGATCTTCCATCAATGGTGCTAGGTACACATCAATATCATTCCTGTGTTGCTTCGCCCTTGGATAAGTATCGACAAACAAAATATACTTCCGCTTCATACACAACCAAGGAGGAAGGTTGTAGATACTGAGCGTCCACGCCAAGTGCTATGTCATTGCTCATGTTACATAAAGGATTTATTCCATCATACTCAATCCAAACCTTATATTCCTCGGTTCCGCACCGAAGTCTACAAACCTCCTATCGATGTTTCTCCACTAGGTGGAATTAGCAGGGTGTCTTAGTTTTCCGTCATTCTTACGCTCCTCTGAGTGCCAATGCAGCAGTTTTGCATTCTTTGGGTTCGCAAAAAACTGCTTCAAACGGGGAATTACAGGAAGATACCACGCCACTTTAACAGGAGGTCCTTTCTTCACCTCGATTCCTTCATCATCATCTAATTGATTCTTACGCTTGTATCGGGATGCGTTGCACACCGAACATACATGCATGTTTGTATACTCGTTACGATAGAGGATACAGTCGTTGGGACATGCATGTATTCTTTCTACTTCCATTCCCAATGGACAAAGAACCTTCTTGGCTTTGTAGGTGGTTTTGGGCAACTCGTTTCCTTCCAGAAGCATGTCCGCTAAGAGACCTAACAGCTCCGTGAAACTCTTGTCGGACCAACCGTTGCTTGCCTTCAATTTCAACAGTTCAAGCACGGATGACAACCTTGTGTATTCCGGCTTGCAGCCCGGGAACAAAGGTTTCTCCAAGTCCTCCATCAAGCCCCGAAATTGAACATACTCCCTCTCATCACAATTCCCTTCTGCATCGCGAAGCATATGATCTAGATTGTCATCGTGCAGCCTATCCGAATCGGAACCACAATCGACATCATCCGGCGACATATTGATATCGTTGACTTCCTGTATAATACGCTCTTCACCGTGACTGGTCCAACGTGTATAACCCTTTTTGAAACCCCTTCGATTCAAGTGTGCTTCGATCTGCGCTCGGTTCTTAAACATCTTCAGATTCTCGCAGTCAATGCATGGACAGTACATATATTCCGCCCCTTATTCAACATATCCTCCTCGGCAGCTCTTGTAAAAGCACACACGCCATTAATATACTCTTCACTCACACGGTTCTCAGCGTACATCTAGCTTCGGTCCATCACACGGCTCGTATTGAAAACCTTGGAAATAAATAAAAGGGTGACTTCAAAAGCGTATTTTTTAGGCTTAATTACGCTTTCCAACAACGAAAGCGTATTTTTCTTTGAACTAAAGGTGGCTTTTTTCATTTTTACATTTTTCCGGATTTTATTAACTTACATGTGGGCCCTACTTGTCAGTGACTCATTTTTTATTTCATGATTTTATTTATAAAATCTATAGCGGTCCCACATGTCATAGACTCGTTAGTTTATTAACTAAATGATTAAAAATAGTAGGATTTGAAGCTCAAATTGGGATTAGGGTGACATCGCATTGCTAATAGTCGTGGCTCAGGGCCCTAAGGTCGCCTGAGACGAACCGACAGTGATGTCCCGTGGCGGCGCCATGGGCTTCACTAGCGATTTCGGCGTAAACGCCTGAAACTACTCAAATTAAAGGATGCTTATGCTCCAGTAGGTCACCTCGATCACGAGGAAGGTGTCAATGAAGTCGGGGAAGGTCCAAGGCGACTGGTCGTCGATCGGTGAACAGAGGCGACGGCGGCAAGCTCCTCGGTGACAATAGCTGAAATGGACCACACGAGCGGGCTCAGTGAGGTGAGGCGATACTCAAACCGGGCACGTAGTGGCGATGGACTCACTGGGCTTGGAGATCTCCCGCGGTTACCATAGCGCCAGAGATGGAGATCAAAAAGACTCTGTTGGGGAGCTATATATGTACACTGCACCGTCTGTGATGAGTTAATTATCATGGACGATTTTCAACAAAAACCGTCTGTAAAGAGGTCATATCACAGACGGTTCATGTTTAAAACCATCTGTGAAGAGGTCATATCACAGATGGTTCATGTTTAAAACCGTCTGTGAAGTATCACAGACGGTTCTGACCAAAAACCATCTGTGATATTACCCAATATCACAGACAGTTTTTGTCAGAACCGTCTTTGATACTTCATAGACAGTTTTAAACATGAACCGTCTGTGGCATGACCTCTTCACAGACGGTTTTTATCTCACAGAATAACACAGACGGTGGGTAAACAAAAACCGTCTGAGATTGTGTTTAATACAGATGGTTTCGATGAACCGCCTGTGATCAGGCGTCTAGTATTAGCATTTCTGTAGTAGTGGGAGAACCTGGAGGAGGTCCTGTAGTTTACGAGGAGGTCTGGGTGATCTTAGGAGGTCCAATGGGAAGCCCTGGAGAGGTCTCAGAGGAGGTCCAGGAGGAGGTCTCGAGATGTCTTAGAGGGGGTCCAAGACGAGGTCTTGAGATGTCTCAGAGGAGGTCCAAGGGGAGGTCTTGACATGTCTCTGAGGAGGTCCAAGGGGAAGTCTTGGGATGTCTCTGAGGAGGTCCGTAAGGAGGTCATGGGAGGTCTTAGGAAATCCTAAGGATATCCTGGAAGACCCTTAGCAGTTCAAGGTAGGTCCCGAGAGGTCTGGAGATGTTCGAGAGGAGGTCTAGTAGACCACACCCGGGGTAGGATGTATGACTACACACAGAGTGGACCAGGCTGGGTGTGATTAGTGTTCTTAGGGACAGTGCTCGTAGGGATAATGCAAAACCTGCAACATGATATAATAGAAACATACTTATATTCATAATAGGCCATAAGGCCAATTGTTTTACAGAAGGAGTCATGAGAGCAGAAACCTTACAAAAGCCCGAGTATAGAAACGAAGATGAGGGTGGAAGCAAAGCAAGTCGAAGTGGGTCCATTCACTCTGCCCATAGGCAAGCGACTGGGGTTCCCGGCCTAAGCTTCATCATCTTCAACACCATCCGGTTCAGCCTTTGGGTAGTAGTGGTCGCAGGTGTCTTGATCACATGGGTCTGAAAAGATTAAAATTTCAGAGCCTGAGTACACAACCGTACTCGCGAGCCAACACACAATGCAGTTGTATAGATGCAAGGTTAGTCAAGGGAAGCTTTAGAGTTCTTTTATTTGCACAAAGCCAAGTTTGAAATAGATGAGTACTAGGAAAATCCTGAGACTTAGCATTTTAACAAATCTGTTTTCATAAATGAGTTTTCATTTGAAAAGTACTAGTGGAGGTCCAACCTCCTATACCATAGAGTGGCTTCATCCACCCAATGCTCAGGTTATCCCGTATTTGCCACTGGTCTCCGACCAGGCCTTTCTCAAATCCCTGGGGTCCCACCCCAGCCTTCCCTTTTCATCACAAATGGTTTTGGTAAAAACGAAAGCTATATCCAGCAAGTTCTCAGCATCACTCTTGACCGTGAGCACGACTATCATGATAGTTTTCTTACTCTGCAGAGTTCGCACACTTTACCCACAAGAGGTAATCATCTTGATATATACGCACGTTTCCTTAGACGTGTGAATCAAGGGGAGATTACCACAAGGCCTTTACAATGCTCAACCTCAATGCACTCCATCCATTCACTAAGGTTTCCACCACCCTGAGCCCACTCCCGAGGCTCTCCGGGAGGCCCCATCTTGTGCCAATGCGGTTCTTGTGGCTTCGTTCTCCACCGGCTATCCACCCGCAATGATCCCAATGGCGGATCTACGTCGAGGCGAGCAAATTAGTCGGCCAGGTCATACCCATTATTGACTTGTGGTTGCACTATTTTTGCATGAGAGGTCATCACAAGATTCGGTCCTTACATGACCACGGCGGTACATCCACATACCAACCTCTTCTCGTGCCCCAGGCACCAGCCACTCTTTCTAGCCGCCCCAGTCGAAAATAGTTTTTCAGGTTTTGTTTGTTTTGAAGATAACCATTTACCTCAACATGCCAGCCAGGCTCCCAGCCTTGCTGCCCAAATCATTTTCCAAAGTTTTTATGGATTGTGGTCGGGCAACTTAATGTCCACATGACAATGTATCTAAGCAAGGCTAAGCATGACACTTAGATACAGACCTATCAACTAGTATGTAATCCATTAAGTCTAGGGTGACAAAGGATAATGTCCAAGTTCAAGGGTTGGAAGTTTATACACAAGTATTTGTTACGGCATTAACTACGATCTAGACCAATTTAGTTTGATAAAATATAGCAATGCAGTTTCATAATTTAAAGCAACATAATTTGCGAAAGATAGGCTCAAAATGATCAAAGTATTGACTAGCCTTGGCCAATGTTCTGATAAAGCTCTATATCCTGATATTTGACCTTCTCGATATCTTGATAATAATCCCGCTCAATATGTTGATAATCATCCTGTACAGTGTTATGGCAATCTTGTCCTTGTTGGGGTTGCGATTCCATGATATCTCCAGATGCTAATTACGCAATATACGATTGAACTCCAGAATGACTGAAAATAACCAAGAGAAATCTAATAAATCCAAAAGCATTCAAACCAACGAAAACACTTCGGAGGAGAGCGAACATATATAAGGACAACTCAACAGAGTGACTAGGCCATATCGTTAAAATATGGTGTGGGAGACTCTCTGATCGAATAAGCCTACACATTTGTAAGCCCCATTGACCAGTGACCGGTCGTAGATGAGCTTACGACCAGGAGGTGGTAGTAGAAAGGCTTACGGCTAGGAAATAGTCGGGGGGAAGCCGCAGTGGTCGTAGCAGTGGTCGTAGAAGCTGCCGTGGTAGTAGCGGTGGCAACGCCTGAATGAGGTGGTAGTCTAAGTCAATAGGTGGGCCGAGTCTTTTGGATCGTAGAGGTATTACGACCAGGGGAGGTCGTGAAGCATCTTGTGAACAGGGAGGTCGTGAAAGTCTTGTATCTGAGGAGGTCTTGGAAGTACTATCTACTGAGGAGGTCTCTGGAAGCCTTCAGATCTGAGGGAGGTCTTGGAAATCAGTATACAAGGGTGGTCCTAGAATCCTCAGAGCTGTGGGAGGTCTGGAATCTTGTGCACTGGGAGGTCTTTGCAAAAAGACCAGGAGGGTGGTCTTTGCTAAAACAACTGGAGGGAGATCTAACGAGGGAGAGGTCTGGATCGTTGGATCCAAACGAAGAGAGGTCTGGACCATTAGATCTAAACAAAGGGAGGTCTGGACTGTTAGATCCAATCAAAAGGAGGTTTGGACCATTAGATCTAAACGAAGAGATGTCTGGATTGTTAGATCTTAAATGAAGGGAGGTCTAGACCGTTAGATCCAAACAGAAGGAGGTCTGGACCATTCGATCTCAACGAAGGGAGGTCTGGACCGTTAGATCCAAACGAAAGGAGGCCTGGAATGTTAGATCTAAACTAAGGGAGGTCTGGTCCCTTAGATCTGAGCGAGGGGAGGTCCAGTCTTTTAGATTTAAGCGAGGGGAGTTCTGGGCCCTTAGATCTGAACGAGGGAGGTCCCGATGGTCAGGATAGAACCAAAAGAGATCCTGACGGTTACGATGAACGCAAGGGAGGTCCTGATGGTCAAGATGAACGCCAAGGAGGTCCCGACGGTCAAGATGAATGCAAAGGAGGTCCCGACGGTCAAGATGGAACCAAAGGAGATTCCGACAGTTACGATAAACGCAAGGGAAGTCCTGACGGTCAAGATGAACGCCAAGGAGGTCCCGACGGTCAAGATGGAACCAAAGGAGGTCCTGACGGTCACGATTGTACCAAAGGAGATCCTGATGGTTACGATGAACACAAAGGAGGTCCTGACGGCTAAGATGAACACCAAGGAGGCCCCAACGGTCAAGGTGGAATTCAAAGGAGGTCCTCACGGTCAAGATTGAACCAAAGGAGATCCTGATGGTTACGATGAGCGCAAAGGAGGTCCTGGTGGTCAATATGAACACCAAGGAGGTCCCGATGGTCAAGATGAACGCAAAGGAGGTCCTAGAGACACCAGGACCAGGGGGAGGTCCTGTGAGTGTTACAACCTGGGGGGGGGTCGTGAAGGTGCTATGGCCTGGGAGGTCGTGGGTGTGTTATGACCAGAAAGTAGTCTTTGCAAAAAGGGAGGTCGTGACCCGATGGGTGGTCTTTGTAAAATGGGAGGTCGCGTTCACAAGGGTGGTCTTCTTAAACTGGGGGGTCATGACTATATGGGTGGTTCCGACCAAGGGGGTGGTCTTTGTAAAGTAGGAGGTCGCAGTTAGAGGGTGGTCTTTGTATAATGGGAGGTCACGACTAAGAAGGTTGTCTTTGTAAAATGGGCTGTCGCGGCCACGGGGGCGGTCTTTGTAAAAAGTAAGGTCACGACTAAGAGGGAGGTGGTGGGGGGTGTTAACCGTGCATAGTCGAATGGAAGAATTATTCGACTACACAGCCGGGGTCGAAAGAATTAGCGGAAAAGCCAAAGGAGAATCCAAAAGAGAATCAAGGCGGCTCGAATTACAAAATGCATCTGGCCACTAGGAACTTTCCGGTGCGGGCTGGGAAATGAGTTAGTCGAAGCCGGCTGGCGAGGGTGGATCACAACAATGAGAGAAACTCCGTGCTGCAAGTAGCTTGAGGGGAGGAGGTGGTCTTAGGTCTTCAAGGTTGTTCCCTGGAAGCAGATAGATGTCCCGCCAGGGAGGTCATGGAGTACCCGATTAGCATCAATGGTAAAAGCTGCGATGGGGTGGCGCTCAACAGGGCAAGCGCTGGAGCCTAAATGGAGCTAAAGCTTTCTTGGAGGAGGAAGAGAATGAGGTTAGCACTGGAGTGGCAAGGAAGGCAATACGAGACTTGGAGTGAATATGTACATGCACCTTGGCTCAACCGATGAGGAGGAGTGGTTGGTACAGTTGACGGTATGGGCAGCATAGGGGTGTGGAATGACATCCTGGATGACTGTCATTACTAGCTTGTCGGACCACAACGTGCTGGACCTCTCCCTTCTGGCGCACGCAGCACACAAGTGGAAAGGGGCACGCTGCTCTGATCCCAGTTAGGGAGGTCTGGCTGCACCGGCTGGACCAATAGCCGGGTCGGAGAAACAGAGAGGGCGCTCGGGAGGCGGGTTGGCGGACCACTCGCAGTCCGATCCGACTTAGCCCGAGAGGAAATAAGGGGAGGGAAGGAAACTAGAGAGAATTGGGATGGCAGAGTAGTAGGATTTTAGATTAGCTAAAATCCTGATGTTCACTTAGGAAAACCCTAACACGATGATAAATCAAATCACGAGAGCTGCAAAGATGAAAGTTGTCCTCAAACAACTCTCAAGAATGCAAACAAAACGGAACGTTAGCAGACTTTAATCAAAAAGTTTTAAAAATCCCTCATTTTTGCCTTTATGGATTTTCGGGTTGTTACACCTATTTTCCCAAAGTGATTTATGGATCTTATGAATGCATGTTGTTCATTCTCATTTGCTTTATTTGGTATTTTTTGAGTGAGATTGTCAATAATATGCAAGTTTAGCCTTTTTAAAGAGGCTCTTTGGTCAAAAGTCAAAAATCTGACTTAAAATGCTCAAATTTATGAAAAACTAGATAAAATTACTTAACTATATTTGAAATATTTTCCAATACTTTTTAAGTAAAATTTCCTAGTTTAGATACCAAATAGTAAATTTGGTCTCAAAAAGATCTTGTATGATCTTGATTTTGGATTAAATGACATATTCCATAAATCAAAATTTATTGAGTTTTTCAAAATTTGTCAATACCAAACTCTTAGTGTTGGTCATTTCAAATATTTCTCTAGTTCAAAGTTTTAACAAAAGGCCAACTGTTAAAAAGTTATATTCATTTGAAGTTCACTGAAAAAACTAGTTTTGGCCCAAAATGACATATCATTGCATATAGTGAGTTTTGCTATTTGAGCCGAATTTATTTGTCTATCTTGGCATGAAATAGTATTTCTAACTCATACAAAGCTAAGAAAGTAAAAAACTCCATGAAATTCAAATTGGATTGCATTTTGAAGTTTGGATGAAAAATCATTCTATTTTCTTGCACACAAAGCACTTCCTGCCATATCTTTTGAAATAAAACTCCTTTTCCAAAAAATATTTTTGGGAAACATTTTAAGTAGGTCAAAGTTAATATCTGGAAAATTTAAGAGCTTTTGGATTTCATTTGAAAAAGTTTTGCACTTTCTTCACTTTAAGCAAAAATCTTGTAAAGAAAGCGCATTTTGGCATATCTTTTGAGTGGAGACTCCTTTTTCAAAAATTCTTTTTGGAAAATATTCCTAGGTGTCTAAAGTTTATTTATGCAAAATTATAAAGCATTTATACTTGATTTAAATTTTTTTTGACTTTTTCTCTCTTTGATCAAATGCTGAAAATTCAGACTTTGGCATATTTTGAGCTGGTTTGTTATTTTTGTATCTCCAAATGGGTTCATAATTTGAGGAAGATATAATGATTACTTTTTATCCTCTATAGTTTATATTATATGCCAAAGTTTCTCAGATTTATTTGAACTATTTGAACTAGTTTTTTAGCTATCTTTCAAAGCTCAAATGGATTGTAAAATCTGAAAAACCTGAAACTTTCAGTTTTACGAAACATTGTTATTTTCATATCTTCAAAATGGTTGATATTTGGTTGAGCCACCCAGAATGAAACTTCTGTGTATTTTTAAGGACTAGCTCCATGATTTATCTTAGATTTTTCAGAGCTTGTTTGCATATTTTCAAATATTTTAAGAAGTTTCGAGCTCAACATGATTTCAAATTTGAGAAAATTAGCATGGTATCTTCATGAAAAATGTTTAAAGAGTGGACTTATTTGAAATATCATTTCAAGTTTTAAATATCATTTCCTTTAGATAACTCAAAATAAGGTCTTATTTCAAGTTGTTTTACTCTTTTCAACCATAAAGGTGGAGTTTGTGACTTCTTATGGTTTTCTTCAAATTTCTTGAAACCAAACTCTCAAATTGGTCATATGTATCTATTTCATACTCTTTATGACCAAAATAAGATGAATTCATTGCCAAGCTCATTGTTTTACAAAGACTCCATTTTGGCTTAGCTTTATTTTGTATTTTTTGTGATTAATGCCAAAAGGGGGAGAATTTTTGTGAGATTTGATAAATCCACATTTAGATGATTGATATATTCTTTTGTGATTTCACCTTATTTCATGCATGTATTAAGGAAGAGCATCTCATTCATACACATAGCCTCCTATATTCATCATGTGTATAAGCTTGCCATTCTCATATGCATAATGCTTGATGCTTTAATTGGAATGCATCAATAGCTTTAAATTCTTATCTTATGTTGATTTATATCCAAATGTTGTTATTGATAAATGATTTGTCATCAATCACCAAAAAGGGGGAGATTGAAGAATCCAGACCTGTCATTACGAGTTAATAGAGTATTTTGGTGATTAATGACAAATTTAATTGTGAGACTAACTCGTTATTAACTATATTATTTAGTCAAATTTTGATGAAAAGGTGAAAATCATGGAGGTATGCATTCGACATTACATTCTTATTTCTTATTGCATTCCTCAGATCCAAAATATAGGTTGAACTCCACTAAAAGTTTAACTTGAATATGTGCATATGTTTTTATTACACATTCGTGTATGCACACATTTAGGGGGAGTTCACTCTATATTCTGTGGTTTCATTTGTATTGACCCATTCTTCTTTATCTACATATATTAAGGATCTCTACTTTGAAGCATATCCTATGAGTATGTTAAACTTGTGTAGTTCATATATACTCATATTGCTTTATATCCAATTATCTGCAATTGTGTTATGGGACTAACGTATGTGCTAAGATATTTTAAAGGCTTAGTCCTGGATTATGGATGGTAACATGAAAATGGCAATGCAAAGACAATAGGCTAATGGTTTGAGGATTTATTATGTGCCATCTTGATCAACTAGAAGTTATGCATTGCATTTGTTTTGCTTCTGGAAAACTGTTCAGAAAAATCTGTATGACTGCAAGTGATAAGCGGTATTACCGCAAGTCGGTAGTACCGAAATCTACATGGCAGTATGTATTTTCTAGAGAGCTTGTTTTTAGAAGGTTTTATTGAAATCCCAAAATTGGTATGACCGCATTTGATGAGCGGTATTACCGCAAGTCAGTAGTACCGAAATCTAGTTGGTGGTATGTTTTTAATAGAGAGGTTGTTTTTGGGAGTTTTTCTTGAAACCTGAAAACGGTATGACTGCATCTCTTGAGCGGTATTACCACAGTGCGGTAGTACTGAGTTTTACATGGTGGTACGTTATTTCCAGAGAGGGTATTTTCTTGTGTTTTTGATCCTCTGCAAATCAGTAGTACCGATCTAGCTGAGCAGTATTACCCCTGTACGGTAATACCGTAGTTTACTTAGCAGTAGTACCACACCTGACAAAAATGGCTAGTTCAAAAGCATTTATGCAGGTATATTTTGGTAATCAATGATATTCACATTGTGTGACTAATATTTTTCATGAGTTGGATGAATAAGTCATGTTCTATGATGATGGAGACTTTGGATGGCATCATGAGTTGATCATCATCAAGTTAAGGTTCAAGAAGAGGTTGCATGCTGTGTTGATGCATATCAAGATCTCGAAGAGGAGATGATCGTGAGTTGATCATCAAGTGAAGAGAAGACCCATCATGTGTTGATGGCGGGCTCGTGAAGGATGCATATCAAGACAATGACCTGGACTTGAAGTGAAGATGTGCGTCATCAAACTTCAAGAGGATGCTCAAGGCAAAGGTATAACTAGCTAGGGCTAAAGATGTGTTCCTAGTCTTTTACCGGTCTTCGTGTTTGGTTGGAAAACCGGATTGCTAGTATAGGATTGCCGTGCTATTAAGAGGGGTCTTGTCTAGTAGCTTGAGTCTTATCATGTGTTTGTAGATCAATCTTGCTTGCTTTAGCTTACTGTGGCATGAGGCTATTATTTGTGAATGTGTTTTGCAAATAGTTGAGGTCTATGCGTCTAATCCTTATAGCATGTGACTATACTTTGCAAATATGTTTTGCAAATGGTTGAAGTCCATGTACCTACTCCTTGTGGCATGATCTAATGTTGTAAATGTGTTTTTGCAAGTTGTTGGGATTCATGCATTTTCCCTTGGCATGGTCTAAGATTGCTTGTTGTTATTTCTTTGGACTTAGATCATGATAGTGGCTCTTTGGAGTTGTGATTTTTAATTTTATAAAATATGTTTGAGATCAATCAAATAGGTGGGTTATATATCCCTTTGAATAAGCTTTCCATAGAGTCTAAGATCACTCAATTCTGATATCGGAGTTAAAAGTTATGACCTTTTTTCCGATTGTCATCTGTGCTAAAATTGGACTGTGGTAATACCACCCGAGAAGAGTGGTACTACCATAGAACGGTAATACTAGATTAGCACAGCGGTATTACCGCACCAAACTTTAAACGACTAGTTTTTTTTGAGTATTTAATGCACCCTTTCCGACCAACAATAAAAACGGTAATATCGGGTTTCTACAGCGGTACTACCGCATTTTGCTGAGTTTGCTAATTTCTACTCCCAACGGCTAGTTTTTGTTGTGGGGGCTATAAATACCCCCTTGGCCGGTTGAGAGACTATCTTTTGGCATTCCATTTCACTCCCTTGAGCTAGTGTGAGCCTCTCCTCTCAATTGTGCATGTGTTGCACCTTGTGAGCAAGGAGAGAGGTTTCTAGTTGCATATGTTGTATCTAGAAGTGGATTTCGTATCCACTTGAGCTTGTGCATTCGTTGCACGTGGTGAGAGTCAAGTAAGGGGCTTGGCTTATTACTCTTGGTGTTTGTCGACACCTAGGCGGCGTGGAGGCGTCGTGGTCCGGTGATCTTCTTAAGAAGCTTGTGAGAAGGCCCGACGTGTTGTGAAGGTTGGAGCTCATCTACCCGGAGCGGGAAAGAGCTACCACTAATGGAAAGTAGGTGTTTGGCTTAATTCGTGGAGCCGTTCCAATTCATTTGGGCTTATCTTAACGTGGATTAGGGGAGATCAGCAAGTCTCCGAATACCATAGTAAAACATCATTGTGTCATTGTGGTTTGCTCTCTTGTAATTTACTTTGTGCAATTTACATTCCTAGAATTAAATTGCTTACATGTCTATCGTAGTGGAAAAAGACTAGACAGTAGATAGGAGGGACCCCCAACGTCAGAGCGAGGGGCCGGAGGGTCCCGAGGGAGGGGTTCTGTTATGAATGTGCTTGTATTATTTTCTCCAAAAAATGAATCCTTTATTACATGGGGGTGGGGGTATATTTATAGCCTCCCCATAAGGTATCCGAAATTACACATGTATCCCTAAAAGGGTACAACTACCATAGGGGTAGTAGGGGTCTTTCCTAGCCTATGCGTAGCCCCCAGCGCATGGTAGACCCTCCTGGTCCTGGTCCACCCGGGGAGTGAGCCTGGTCCACCTGTCCTATTGCCTTTGTGCCCTTTGGGGTGGTGTGAGGCCCCCGGAGGCGCCATCGGGGGCCTTGGGACCCCTTGGAGGCTCCTTGGGAGCGCCAGGGGCCTTCGGGTCCCCTTCGGATGCTTCGGGGACACCTTCGGGGCCCCTCCGAAGGGCATCTCCGGATCACCTTCGGGTCCTTCGGGGCCCCTCCAAAGGGCACCTTCGGGATCGCCTTCAGGTCCTTCGAAAACACCTTCGGGTCATTCAGGGACCCCTTCGTGCATTGCCTGTGCCATGGGGCCGGTAGGCTACCCCTACGACAACTGTCGTAATGGAAAAAGACTAGACAGTAGATAGGAGGGACCCCCAGCGTTCGAGTGAGGGGCCGGAGGGTCCCGAGGGAGGGGTTCCGTTATTAATGTGCTTGTATTATTTTCTCCAAAAATTGGATCCTTTATTACATGGGGGTGGGGGTCTATTTATAGCCTCCCCATAAGGTATCCAAAATTACACATGTATCCCTAAAAGGGTGCAGCTACCATAGGGGTAGTAGGGGTCTTTCCTAGCCTATGCATAGCCCCCGGCGCACGGTAGACCCTTCTGGTCCTGGTCCACCTGGGGAGTGAGCCTGGTCCACCTGTCCTATTGCCTTTGCGCCCTTCGGAGGTGGTCGCGAGGCCCTTCGGAGACCGCCATTGGGGAGCCTTCGGGACCCCTTCGGAGGGCACCTTCGGGAACGCCTTCTGGGCCTTCGGGTCCCCTTCGGATGCTTCGGGGACACCTTCGAGGCCCCTCCGAAGGGCATCTCTGGATTGCCTTCGGTGCCTTCGGAAGCACCTTCGGGTCCTTCGGGGCCCCTCCGAGGGGCACCTTCGGGATCGCCTTTAGGTCCTTTGGAAACACCTTCGGGTTGTTCGGGGACCCCTTTGTACATTGCCTGTGCTGTGGGGCCGGTGTACCGCCCCTACGACAAGCCCCTCGCTATCGAGGTCCTGCTTCGCCATGGCTGAAACCGCGTCGTTCTCTCGGAGGGTTCTAGGCACACCATCCCCTTTGGCTTGGCGAAGCGTCTCTTGGAAGGGCTCGCGAAGGCTATCCGTTGTTGAAGGATGCTGACTTCTGGGGTATCGTGTGCCATGATGGCGCCGTTTGGCACCCGTTCACACCGCTATTGGGTGGTGTGCGCCATAAAGGTGCCGCTGTGCGTCTGCTGGGGTTCTACGCACCTACGTTGGGTGGCGTGAGCTGTGATGGTGTTAGGCTTGTTGTAGGGTTGCTCCATGTGGCGTGCGCGGAGTGGCCCTTGGCACCTCGTCTTCTTCTCGCCCATTCTGCCAGCCTATAAATATGTGGTCACCCTCTCCCCGCTCCCGTTTACTCCTACTTTCCTGGTTCCAATCTGCTGCATTTCGTTCTTGTGGTGCTTCGCTTTGCTTGTGTAACATCCCAAACTATGGGTTGTGTTTCAAATGTAATAAAATGAGGATAAATTAAAACTTTTGTTGCCTCATGATGTCATTTGAAATTTTCTAGAAATTTTCCCTAGTATTTCCTATTTTCAAAGATCAATGTTTCATTTGATGGAAGCATAATCTATGAAAACCCCTTTAAGCAAACCTTGTGATCATACCCTGGAAATATTTTTTCTATCATCTAGATCATCCTAGTAACCTCTCTGAAAAATCTCAGAATTTTTAGATTTTATTTGCTATTTCAAAAGAGCTAGTCAAACCAGTTGAACTCTGGTCAAAACCCTAGACCAGCAGCTTGTGAATTTTATAGAAAGAAATGCATTGCATGAGAATTTCTGGAAAAATTACACACGGCCAATCTTGGAGTCAGGAACACTCAGTAAAAATTTCAAAATTTTTCGAACTCTGAAACTCTCTCTAAAAATTCGCAAACCCTCTCAGCCTTTTAGATCAAAATCAGCGATCCTTTGTCCTCCGTAGGACCATACACCGACCCGAGCCCCCGCACTGTTCCGACTCGGCGAATGGGCTCACCCAAGCCAACTAACCACGCCGATCGTAAACCGTCCGATCTACAATCAACCGCCCTGATTTCTTGACCGTTCAACACACTCCGAACATCTCTCTTGATCTGAGCCGTCCGATCAAGATCGAACGGCCCACACCACACCACTTTCATTCGCCCGCACTCCTTCGCGCCGCCGTTGCCGGTGGGCCCGCCCAGCCTATGAGCGTCTTCTTCTCGGGTCAGCTCGAGCTCAGACGCCAGCTGAGCTCCACGCGCCGCTCGCTCTGCCTTCTCCGTCCCACGCCGTCACCCACCGCCCTTCACGACCAATCATGGGGCTGCGGCACTTAACACCGCTTCCTTCTCCGTCTTCCTTCCCGTACAAAACCCCATCTGGGCCCCCTTGTCCCTCACTTCTCTCTTCGGCCGTGGGAGAGAAGGAGGCTTTGAGCTCTCCTCCGTCCCGGTAAGCACCACCGTGACTGCTCCATTCTCCTTGTCCTTCGATGCCATCCCTATTTTCTCTAACCCGAGTTTCTCCCTTGTCTTGTAGCTCCCGGTCCTCACCCTCGGCTCTAGAGCGCTCCCAGAGCTCGCACCGTGTGACACCGCCGAGCAAAACTCATCTTCGGTGAGTGGTTTCTCCTTCTATGCGCGTCATCATGCACGCTTAAACCTACTAAGCTTTTCCCCTCAGTCAATTTGACCACCCATCCGCAGGAACCTCGGGATTTTGAGACTTCCCCCTTTTCCAGCCGCAAGAACGCTATTCGTCTCCATCTCCGGCACGGTGAGCCCCTGTCAAATTACCTTCTTGCACACCATCTCTTAGCCTCACTGGTACTGTCTATACCTTCATTTCTGTTTTTTCTTCCTCAGGGCGCTCCCTCCTCGGTGACACCATTGTCGCTGTCGCGGACCTTCGCCGACCGCCCATCTCCGGCGAGCTCATCCCCTTTGGGTCATCTAGGTGAGCTCCTATTACCTTATGGGCGCTCGTGCGCGCTCAAACTAGCTGCGGGTGCCATCGCTTCGTGTTTTTGTCTGTGGCCGTAGCTCGCCGCCGCCACTACGGACCACCAAGAAACCTGCCACCGGCAATAGTAGGTGCGCTAGAGTGCGAGGTTTCCATTTTTGGCCTTAGACCTCGTCGCCATGGCGCGTAGCGCCAGCGAGCCGCCGGGCAAGACCACGGGCGCGAGCTCCTCTGAGTGTCAGTCTCCAACCACCACTGTAGCTCCAGGATTAGAGCAAATCCCGGTCATTTAAGGGCTAATGATTGCTTAGGGTGTTTAATGGCTGTCTTAAGGAGTGGTTGTGTGACTTGCATGTGGGCCCGAGGCCACTTAGAGTGCAGTAATCATCGCCGGGTCCGTGGACCTGTGAACCGGCTGTGGACTTTAGTCCATGCACTATTCTGTGAACCGTGTGTATGACGTATGGGCCCCACATGTCAGTTCTTAATTAAAATCGAAAATAAAATGAGAAAGAACACTATTTAGTAGACCCCACACGTCATCCTCTGTGGCTAGCTCTAGGCCGGTAAGAAAAGTCTTTAATGCATGTATAATTTCCGAAATGAATTAGTTATGAACTGAAAATTGGTTAAACTTCAAAATTGCATAAGTAATTCATTCTAGCTCCAAAATTGATGATTCAAATTTTGTTAGTTTTCATTTTAAATGTACTTTACTATAAAAATGGGTTGAATCTTGTTACTGTTACAGAAAACACTTTTGGCAAAATTACTTTAGATTTAGTAATATTGTTGCATTACAAATTACTTTAACTTCAAAAATGCATAAGTATTTCTCTGTAACTCCAAAAAGAGTAAACTCAATTTTGTTAGAATCCTATATTAGTATAGTTTATTTTAAAATAGGTTGTGAGCATGATACTATTACAGAAAATCTTATTTTGCATGTAACTTGTGTACTACTTTCATAACTTTAAAAAAGCATAGAAAATTCATCTTAGCTCCAAATGAGGTGAATCAAATTCCATTGTTCATCTCATGAGGTGCTCTTCCTACCATAAAAATTTCAAGTACACCACTGCTCTAGGAATTTTCACCAAAATAATTAATTTGGATGAACAGTAACCGGTAGCAATTAAATTGGATTTTCTGGAAAACTGGCATTCAAACTGTTATAACTTTTTCATAGAACATCCAAATCAATTGATTATTGTTGCTAAATTCACCTAAAATCATGATCTACCTTCTGTGAATTTTTCATGATTTTTGCATGACTTTGAATTTTTGGGTCTTTTCGGTATTATTCGTTCTTATTGTGCTTTTGAATTCTTTCGGTAGGTTCCGACGATCCTATTGTTTACGAGAGTGCTCCTCTACAGCAAGAGGGTAATGCCCAGCAAGGCAAGTAGTTTGATCATAAATGTCCTATTACTTTCAAGTCTAATACTTTGTTTACAAATTGTATGTATGCATGCTTTTGTGTCAAGTAATTTTCCCGATTAGAGGTAGCTAGTCCTATTGCATGGTTGCCCTTAAATTGTTTATCCCCTGCCACAAAACATAAGTTATTAATATCGCTGGTGAATTAGAGCCCGGTGATTTAATTATGCTCTTTATTGTCTTTACGGGTCATACTTAGAAATACTTAGCTCTAGGTAGATTGGCGGTTATCGACTTAGTCGATAACCTTGATCACACTAAATCATTTTATTACTCTATGATCAGCACCTTGTGCTAAATTGATTTGAAAACTAAAAGTGCAAATGAAATGATTTAGACTTGGGCAAGTGGTTGGATGGTGTGATATCGGGTGTGTGAATGTCTTGCCCAGGTCAACAAGGACCGAACATCTTGTTTCACCAAAACCAAGCATAATTGCGTGCTAACCACGCGAGAGGGATATGGGACCTCTCTTGACCAAGTACCTTGGGCGGTGTTAATTATGAGCTGGTTGGTGGTTGAAAAAGGAAATGTTTGTGATATGAGGGGAACATTAGCAATCAGCTTGAGCTGGCTAATGTGTCTTTCTCTTTGTTGGGTTGCGGCTCTTAATTAGCATCATCCATGGGAAATGTCTCGAGGACTTAGCCGTGCTTGCGGCATACCAAAGGAAGTGTGCTAATCTAGTGGCGAAAAATGATCAGCGTGTGGGTACATTGGTACACCCCTGTAGGGTATAAACTATTCGAATAGCCTCGTCCTAGGTTATGGACACGCTTGGGATTGGATTTGCAGGAGTTAGACTCAACATTTTGGAATTCTTAATTAAAACTTGATGTGGGTGGTATGAATGGGGAATTCATGCTATTGTTGTGGTGGCTATTGGGTTAGCCACTTCCAGGATATCTTGTTACTATTGTTACTTGTATATCGCTGTTTTTGTCAAATAAAATCAGATTGTAAAACTGCTTTCAATCTATTACATTATTGCAAAAGAAAACTTGCTTTATGCTAAAAATGAGTCTAGAGCCTCCTCCACTTAAATAAGCTTGCATGTAGCTATTTATATAGGCCTGTTACCCTACACGTAAGTCTTGCGAGTACATTATTTGTACTCATTTGCTATGCTTTAATTTAATTGTTGCAGAGGAGGAAGTTGAACCCCAAGATTCCACTTTTGCGAGATGTGCGGTGGTTTCGACGACTAGGTTGGTGGCCCGGTTGGTTGCCTTGTGGGTTAAAGGCACACTAATTGGCTTTTGTTTATCGCCATCTTATGGCACCTTGCTTCCGCTGTTATTTAAGACTCTTTAGTTGTCATTTGGCCTGTCAGCCCCTTTTGTAATAACTCTATTTTGTATGTCCTTTGAATTGCTTAGTTGTACTTTGGATTCTATTGTGTTGAATGGAATTGATGCATAATTTTTGTATGGGGTATGTGTACTGCATTTTGGGAAGTACATATACGCCGAGAGCCGTGATATTTGATTTGTAATGCTTGAATCATCTTAATGGTTAAGTATTACAAGTTAAATACCCCAGGTTCTCACAGCTTGCAAGGGTCCGCATTGCGGCTTCAGCCATGATGAAGCGGGCTAAGGAAAATGTTGGGGAAGCAGTGTACACGAGCGATTTAGGGAGGTCCACTATGACAGATCTTGTGCTTCGCACCCTCGTCGACGAGGGCAAGTTGGAGAGCCTCGAGAAGGATGAGGCGGTGGTCTTCGTCGCTTTCTTTGACGCTGGCCTTCGTTTGCCATGCGTCGCTCTAACTTTGGTGGAGCTTCGGTTGTATGGGGTGGAGTTGGCGCAGCTGACGTCAAACTCTATCGTGAAGCTAGGGGTCTTCGAATGGATGCTGCGAGCGGCCGGAGCCAGCGGCGAGGGGTGCCTATTCGCCTATCTTCACATGGGCACTGCCAACCGAAGAAAAAGAAAAGCACAAGCGAGACGCTGAACTTCGGCAGTGTGAACTTCCAGCCGAGGACCCGGTGCCAGATGTACCTGCCTACCCTGGCGGTGCGGAACCGCTGGGACATGGATTGGACTCGGCGGTGGTTCTACCACAAATCCCCAGCGGAGGATGGTTTGCAATCTCGGGGCGGGCTGATACGACTTATCGCCAGCCACGTGATTGATCTTAGTACGAGGTAAGAGGCCCTCCTCCAGCTTTTGCTGGATGTGACGAAGCGCCTCTCCACCCGGGACCTGGTGGAGGAGTTCTACGCCTTCGGCATCTGGCCCTTGGCCTAAGATTGGAGTGCGGAGGTCGGGGCTTCAAAGTCTGGGCGTCCGATCCTTATTGTTAAAGGACGTGAAGGTGTAGATCTCGGCCTGTCTTTGCTGTCTTCTTTTTTTTTATGATATACCTTTTGATTGCTGTGTTGGTGATGCCTCGACAGTTGTGCCTATTACCGAGGCAGCCCATGCCGCGAAGGTGCTTCTGGGCCCATATATGGGTGAAGAGCATTCGAAGCGCGTCCTTGTTGTGCGGGAGAGTCGGCTCAACCGGGCGTATGCTTCATCGATTCGCCTTTCCGAGCATCTGGACCCGGACGCTGGGAAGAGGTAACGCGCTCGCCCAGCCGAGGTCGGTGGGCCAGGGACGATTGCAGCGGTGCTGCTGCGTGTCGCCGGTCCTTGCGACGCGGGCGGCCCCTCCGAAGTCGCGGAGGATGTGGTTCGGCCCGCCAAGAAGTTGGCGGAGGCCGAGGAGCAGATGGAGTCCTCGGAGTCCAGCAGCTCTTCCTCGGATGAGCGCACTGGTTCAGCCGGGGAGGCCGTTTTGGAGGATGCCACGGGGCTCCCCGAGGCGAAGGTAGCCAAAGCGATGGGCGCGTTCGGCTTGACGGGCATTGTTATTTGCGAGTCATCCGGTGATGACACCTCATCGCGCATATACAGCGGGGGCGCCGAGGTCACTATGGACACCTCGTCTACTCCGGGGTGTGACGGCGTCGCTGTGGACGCCCCTCCTGCTCCGCGATTGCCCATAGGTATGTGCGTTATTCCGTCTGTATTGTGTTAATTTGTTGGCCTGATCCTTGCTCGTCCGTGCAGAGGTGGCCAACGATCCTAGTATGGTGGTCGACGGGGAGCCCGGATCTGATGGGGATGCTGCGACTGATAATGGCGCAGCTAGCTCTATGGGCTCCGGGGCTCCCCGTCCGTTGGCGCCTGCTACGGTTGCCACGGGCACCGTGGACGTGCTCCCCATGTGCAACGTGGACTTCACGGTTAGCCGTGGTGCCGCTACGGTATGTGGGGCGGTTGAAGACTTCGTTTCTTCGCCCCTCCTTCTAGAGTTATTAAAAAAGATGACCCTGAGGGACATGCTCCGGAGTGTTGAGGCGAACGCTGTGAAGGTTTGTAGGTGCTTTGCGACCACCTTTGTTTTGCTTGCTTGTTGCTGAGCTCCCTTTATTGCGTAGACCTTGATGCTCTCGCGGGCGTTGGATGGCGATATTGTCCGATGCTTCGCCGAGATTCAGAGCTGGGTGGACGCAGAGCATGCCTAGAACGAGGTCCTCAGCGGTGAGCACGATTCTCTTGCGGTGAGGGTAAAGGTGCTAGAGGGTCAGGTGGCAGGCCTTGAAGCGGAGTGCACCGGCCTTCAGGTTGATTTGGATGCGTCGCAGAGAGCGCGAGCGCTCCTTGAGGAGGAGATCGATATGAGCACGAGTTATCGAACTCCGTGGGGCTCGCTGCCTTTTAGGCTCTGGAGACTCTTGAGGAGGCCGTGTCGCAGCTCGGTGCAGTGCCTCCCGAGAGGTGTCATCGGCCGGCGGAGATGGACATCACCCTCGAACGCCTTCACCGCGTTGGGCAGGTGTGTGTGCTGGCGGCCCACACGTATGGAGATCATTGTGCGAAGGTGGCTTGGTGCACGACCCTAGCCTCCCTCGACAAGGCGGGATACACGCATATAGATGCCCTCGCCACTCGTTCGGTCACCGTAGCCGCTGCCGACGAGTCGACGAACGCGGAGCGCCGCACACGCAGGGCAAGTAAGGTCTTGCTGGAGGACTACTGGGTGCGGCGCGGTCACGAAGACGCGACTAGGTCTTTTCGGGTAGTGCAGGCGAAGCAGGCTAAAGGGAAGGCGCCGGTGGCAGCTGTGACTGAAGTCCCGGAAAGGGGCAAGCGAGGGTCCACTCATGGAGACAAGGTGTGACCCTCCACTTGCCAGAAGCGGCTCAAACTTTTAAACTAGTTTAGGACTTCGCTTTGTATTTTTCTCGCTCCACTTGGGGCTCCAAGGAGGAAAACCCCTTTTTGTGTAACAACCTCCTGCTGTTGAATGAAATGCTTTTGGTCCACGATCGTGTGTTTTGTCCAGGCTTCGATTGCTATTTGAAGTCATACCTCGTGGTCTATACAGGGAGAACGATGCCTATTTAAGCGCTCCACGCGGAGGGGTCCTCGGCCGCCCATGGGGAGAAGGACCAAGACCACTGTTCCTACACGTGTGCCAAAGGATGAGCGCGAGGTTTTGCTGAAGTGGTCTATGAGGATCTGTTACCGGGGTGTCACGTGCCATGGCGCCAAGTGGCAGCGATGGAAGAAGGCTAACTCAACTGGGTGTATGAAAACATTCTTCCAGGTTCGCGCGCGGGAGGATGCGAGGGCGTGTGAGGAGATGCAGACCTTCTAGGAGTGCAAGGGAGTTGTACCTGCGTCCAAGGGGCCCTCGACGTAGCCTGCGTCGATGGAGGCTTCGGCGAGCTCGTCCGACATGCCCGAGGATTTGGTGGTGCAGAGAGAATATGCGGAGTTAATGGCTGCTAGGGCATCGGACGAGGAACTACTGGAGTGGGCGACGCGCAAGGAGGAGTGGGACTTCGTTCTGCAGGTGTACGTTAGTTGGTATAGTGTACCGTGGTAGAGATTTGAATTGTACTAATTATTTTTCGCATTTTCTTTTTATCGAACCATTGTAAGGTATGCATGTGTTGTGCTGAGCTCAATAAAAATGGCATGATTGTATGCGGTAGATGAAGTGTCACCGAGTTGCCATTTTAGATAGGGCTCCGTGGAGCCCTAATTCTCTCTTTTTTTTGCGAGCGAGGGGGGGGCTAAGCCTCGCGCCATCCCCCATACTTTTTTTAGAGAGGGCTCCATGGAGCCCTAACTCTCTTTTTTGCTAGGGGGAGGCGAAGCCTTGCACCACCCCCCATATTTTTTTAGATAGGGCTCTGTGGAGCCCTAACTCTCTCTCTCTCTCTCTCTCTCTCTCTCTTTTGCGAGAGGGAGGCGAAGCCTCGCGCCATCCCCTATACTTTTTTAGATAGGGCTCCATGGAGCCCTAACTCTCTTTTTGCGAGGGGGAGGCGAAGCCTCACACCGTCCCCATACTTTCTTTTAGATAGGGCTCCGTGGAGCCCTAACTGTCTTTTTGCGAGGGGAAGGCGAAGCCTCGCGCCGTCCCCCATACTTTTTTTAGATAGGGCTCCGTGGAGCCCTAACTCTCTTTTTGCTAGGGGGAGGCGAAGCCTCGTGCCGCCCCCCACACTTTTTTTAGATAGGGCTCCGTGGAGCCCTAATTCTCTTTTTTGCTAGGGGGAGGCGAACATCGACGCCGTCTCCCCTGGTGCACTTTGTTCCAGGGAACACTTCGCGTCAGGGTTAGCCTTGTGTGTTGTCTTCGTTTGGATATTGATGCCTGCGGAGGACACCGGTGTGCACCGGGGCCGAAGGCCTTGCGCGGTGTCTTCGTTTATACACTCGCGCCTGCGGAGTGTATCGGTGTGCACCGGGGCCGAAGGCCATGCGTAGTGTCTTCGTTTATACACTCGCGCTAGCGAAGGGCATGGGTGTGCACCGGGGCTGAAGGCCATGCACGGTGTCTTCGTTTATACACTCGCGCCTGCGGAGGGCATCGGTGTGCACCGGGGCCGAAGGCCATGCGCGGTGTCTTCATTTATATACTCACGCCTGTGCAGGGCATCGGTGTGCACCGGGGCCGAAGGCCATGTGCGGTGTCTTCGTTTATACACTCACGCCTGCGGAGGGCATCGGTGTGCACCGGGGCCGAAGGCCATGCGCGGTGTCTTCGTTTATATACTCGCGCCTACGGAGGGCATCGGTGTGCACCGGGGCTAAAGGCCATGCGTGTCTTCGTTTACGGTGCTCGTTGAGTGACGTGCGTTTTGTTCATTATGCGGGGACAAAACGCCCAAAAGCGTACATGCATTTGTACATGCCCCTTGGCCTGGCCGGGTCAGTGGTGCGATGGCGATTGGTCGAAGCGCAATGGGTGTGACACCCTGAATTTATTTTAGAATCTTTTTGGAATTTTCAAAATAAAAAGAACCATTTTGTTTTGATGAGAATTCAAAGCTTAACCTAAAATTTCATAATGGCTTTAAGTTGACTAACTCGAACTACAACTAAAAGTTTCTTGTTGGTTGGTTGAGTTATTGGAGCTTTGCTGGTCTTTCCTTCTCTGTCCATCTTTTACCCACCTCTGGCCCAGACCTCACCTTTGTTAGGATCCAGAGGTTCGGACCTCCTCGGTGCAGTCCTCCTATGGTCTAGACCTCCTTAGGTCTAGATCTTCCAAGCACTTGGACCTCCCTGAGTCCCATTTCTCCCTCTCGGGTCCTCTCTGGCTTGCAACCTCCCCAAGTTTGTGCCACCTTTGCGTGCATCTGAGCTCCTTTGGAATCCTGTGTAGCTTTCCATGTTTTCTTGAATATCCTCCGTTACTTGAAGCCTTGGAACCTTCTCTAGAGGTCCCCTTTGGTACCAGTCCAGTAGTACCGCTTATACTTGGTGGTACTACCGCTTCCTAAGACCTCCTCGTGTCCTTCAGGACCTCTCCATGTCCTCTAGGACCTCCCCTTACCTTTATTTGACCTCCTCGTGTCCTTCAGGATCTCTCCATGTCCTCTAGGACCTCCCCTTACCTTTATTAGACCTCCCTGTGTCCCACCGGACCTCCCCAGGTCCTCTGGGACCTCCTCCTTATCCATTTACATCTCAAATTGATTGTGAGTCGTCCGATTTGCATTGGACGGCTTGATCCTGGTGAGGCGTTCGGGTGGTCCGAACGTCCCACCTCCTCTGAGCCTTTGGATCTTCATTGGACGGTCCGATTTGTTGTGGCGTTTGGGCGGTCCGAACGTCCCAACCATTTTGGACGGTCCGATCGAAATCCAGCGGCCCAGACCTCCTCCTTGCACATCTGGACCGTCAAGACCTCCCCCTTGGAAATCTTGGCCATCCAGACCTCCCCTCTTTGGCAGATCCAATCGTTAGGACCTCCCCTTGGGAATCCTAACCGTTCAGACCTCCCCTGGATTGGATCCTACGGTTCTAGACCTTCTTTGCGGGTGAGGTTCTCCTTTTACTTTTGTGGACCTCCCCGTTTGCGTTTAATCTTGACCGTTGGGCCTCTCTTTTGGAGATCCAACCGTCAGGACCTCCCTTGCGGGTGCAGACCTCCTCATAGCCCTTGCAGACCTCCTTTGGTGCGCTTGATCTTGACCGTTTGAACCTCCCCTTTGGAGATCCAACCGTTAGGACCTCCCCGGTGGGTGAGGACCTCCCCTTGTTCACTGCAAGACCTCCTTGAGGTCCTTGCAGGACCTCCTTGGTGGGTCTTGGCTGCCCTTTGGGCGATCAAGCACCCAGCTTTTTACCTTTGACTGAGTCCTTTGGGCAAGGAAGTCTCCGCAGCATTTAATGCGTGTTGTATCACATTAAATGCCCTCACCTTTGCAGTACTCATGTCATACCGATTGTCACATTCCTTGCCAACTCTATTGTCCTCTTTACCAACTCTTGTTGACTCCAATCTGGGTCACATGCTTTTGCTTCCCCTATATATAGTTTGGGAGAGCCCTCCTTTATCACTTTCTTCCTCATTTCTGCTCTCTGTCTCAACCGAGCCACCATAGACCTCCTCACTCTTAGTCGCTGGACCTCCTCCAACTGGTCTTGGGACATCCTCTCTCAAGCCAGGACCTCTCCAGCAAGTTCATTGGACCTCCTTTTGACCTTCTGACCTCTCTGTTGGTTTTGTTTTACAAGTTTATTTGGAGTTCTTTGGTTTTTGCTTAGGCTTTGTTTGAATATTTGGTTCTTCACGTGTAGATTGTCAAGACCGTGGGGAGCCCGAGTTCAGTGAGGGAGAGGAAGCAGCTCGAGATCTTGAGCAAGGCAAGTTACACTCTTGAACATGTTGCACCCAATATTTCAAACTACTTATGTCGTTTTCAAAGATGTATGCATGCTTACTTTACTAAGTATTTCAATGCCTAGCTTTCAATCCATAGTTAAACCTACTGTTTGATATGACCTCTATCCATGATTGAATCAACCTCATTGTCACCTTAGATAAAAACTAGTTCTTGCAATAGTGAGGACCCGAAGCTCTTGAAAAATGACATGCTTAGTAATGCTTAGACCAAAATCTTGATTTGGGGAGTTTTGACCAAATACATCAAATAATCAAATGTTTTGAGCCATGGCATTGGTGTGCCATGGAGATTTCGGCCATGACATTGGTGTGTCATGGATGTTTTACTTGTGGCCTTGGCATTGGTGTGCCATGGAGGACTGAAAAGGAAAATAAATGAAAAATGGTTTGGCTTGGGCGAAGCTGGTTGTATGGTTGGTGCATGTCTATGCACGGGGGTCGTGTGATCCGATGCCCCAGGGTTGAGGTTTGTCGCCCAAGTCGGTTAAGGACCGGTCTTTGAGACACCACTTGCTAAGCCTATAATGGGCTGTGCCAAACTTGTGCAACCACATGTCTCCAGTATGGGGCGTGGGACCTGGCTAACTAATTTGCAAGGCTCCATCGTGGTTCATCCCGCGGACGTAGTGGGTTTGTCATGTTATGACTAGTTGTAGTCCCACTTGGCATAAGAGGGGGCACCGCATTAACCCGGCGGTGTTTCTACCCAAAGGGGGGGATTGCGAAACCTTAATAGGGGTGGGCTACGGTGGAGCAATGCATTGTAAAGGCCTTGTCATATGCTCTAGACCTCTCACCAAAGGAAGTGTGAGGTGGCATCGACGGATGCCAAACAAACTAGAGAATTCATGTCATGTGGGTAAAGTATGCAACCTCTGCAGAGTGTAAATCTATTCGAATAGCCGTGTCTACAGTCATGGACAAGCTGGCAATGTCACTCAAAGTTAGCTTTTGGTTTTGGTTTTCAAAAGGTTATGAAAATGGTTTTGGTGGTTTAACCAAAATTGGGTTTGGGCGGGAAGCCTTGTGCAGGAGGATATCCTTCACCATTTCAATGATGAATGTATCCAACTGAAAATAGATTTGTAAAACTGAATTTTAATTATGGTAATCTGCCTTGAAACTTAATACTTGTACTTGAAATAAAATTGGCTTTATGCAAATCAACCCTACTATGCTGTCCTTTGATATACCCCTATGCATATCATTCTGTTAATTGACGGGTGTAACTTGCGAGCACGGTTGTTGTGCTCACTCTTGCTTGATTCATATATTGAGCAGATGAAGACTCCTATGATGATAAAGATGACCAGCTCAATTAGGCCGCGCCCTCCAGCCAGTCACCGTGGTGTAATGGGTGGACATTGTCTTTTGTGGTTCTCCGCTGCGTTTGTGTGCTCCCTGTTGCTGGAGTTGTAAGCAACCCTTGTAAACAAACCTCCTTTTGCTGTTAATAAAGTCTTGTGGATGTTTATGTTATCACTTGTTTGTTTGTGAGAACGATCGATGATCTCGGGGGGTGGTTTGGATCACAGAGGACTTCAAGCTTGCCCTAAGCCCCACGACCTCCTCGGGGTGGTTCCTCGGACCTCCCTCGGGTGGAGACGTGGAGTTTTGGGAGGTCTCGAGGTCCAGCGACCTCTGGTCGGGACCTCCCAAACCTCCGAGTGGTCCTCTCGGACCTCTCGGGAGGTCTGTGCGGTCCCACCGGGATGTCCTCTTGGGACGTCCTGGGAAGTCCTTTGCAGACCTCCCAGGAGGTCCTGAGGGACCTCTCGGGACGTCCTGGGGGCTCCTCTCTGGACCTCCCAGGAGGTCCTGAGGGACCTCCTGGGTGTGCCCTAGGCCGGGTCGTTACAGCCGGGTTCGTTTATAAAATACAAAATGGCCTAAGGGTAGAACTTGCGGAGACTCTTGGCGTTCCACATATGGTCGAGCTGCTGCCCCTTTGGGGTGGCGATGTTGTATGATCTTGCCCTGGTGCTTCGGGTGATGATGTACGACCCTTTCCATTTGGACTCGAGCTTGCCTATTGCTGTAGGATTGGCGGCTCACTTGAGGACCATGTCACCGGGCGCTAAGGTGCGGATTCTGACTTTTCTATTGTAGGCCTTTGCTACTCCCTCTGCATACTTTGTCATGGTTGCAATGGCTTGTATGCGATTTTCCTCGATTAGGTCGATGGAAGTTTCGTGGCTGGTGGGGTTCACATCCTGTGTTGCTCGAAGTGATCTCGCCACGAGCTCGCCGGGGGTCATCGCTTTGTCACCGAATAGGAGCTTGAAGGGGGGAGAAGCTTGTGGCTTTGGTTGATGTGGTGCGGAGTGCCCATAGGGCCTTCTGGAGCTCCTCGGGCCAGAGCCCCTTGGGCAATCCGACTAGGCGTTTGGTGAGGCCTGTTAGTAGGTTGCCATTGGCCCTTTCGACCACCCCGTTGGACTCAGGGTGTCCTACTAATGCGAAGCATACGGTGATCCCCAAATTCTGGCAAAATGCTTTGAAGGCCGTGGAGTCGAACTGGGTGCCGTTGTTAGTGAAGATGTCACATGGCACCCCGTATCTGCAAATGATGTTCTTCCATGCAAAACGTTGGGCCGTGGCAACTGTTATCTTAGCCACAGGCTCGGCCTCCACCCACCTAGAGAAGTACTCGATGGCGACGAATGCAAACCAGAGGTTGCCTCTGGCTGCCAGAAAAGGCCCGATGATGTCGAGCCCCTATCGCGTGAAGGGCCAGACTGGGGGCAGCGGCTGTAGCGGGACTGCGGGTGCCTTGGGGTTACGGCTGGCCCACTGGCAGCCTTGGCAATGCTGCACGGGTTCTTTGGTGTCCTGAAATGCCATTGGCCAGTAAAGGCCCTGGCAGAAGGCCCTCTCTACGAGGCCCCGGGGGGCCTGGTAGGCACCGTAGTCTCCCTTGTGGATCTCCCTGAGGAGGTCTTGACCTTCTTGTTGGGATATGCATCGGAGGAAGGGGGTGCAGACGCCCCCCTTGTACAGTTCGCCGCCGATGATGCGGTAATTCCTGGAGCGGTGCCTGAGCCGCTTTGCTTCAACTGGATCTTTGGGGTCTTCGCCTGCGAGGTAGCTGGTGATCTTACCTCGCTAGTCTGCTCCGCTGATGGGCATGACGAGGCGCACATCCCCTTGTTCTTCGGACTCCATGCTTGTTTCGGGCTCAACCCCTTGTGCTTCAGGCGGAGCCCCTTGCGCTTCTGGTGCAACTGATGGCGAACGAAGCACTTCGTAAAATACCTCCGGAGGTGGTTGGCTGGCCGAGCTGGCCATCTTTGCGAGCTAGTCCGCCGCCTCATTGATGCTTCTTGGGATAGCTTGCACGGTGATGCTGAGGAAACACTTGGCCGCGGCTCGAACTACTGCCAGGTATCTTGCCATCTCGCGGTCCCTAGTCACGAAGCTTTTGTCGAAGTGTCCCGCCATGGGGCAGGAGTCGCTTTTGATCACGAGGCGCTTGGCTTCCAGGGTTTTGGCTTTGCGGAGTCCTAACAGTAGGGCCTCATACTCGGATGCGTTGTTGGTTGTAGGGAAGTCGAGGTGCGCTGCGTATGACAGGCTTCTACCATCCGGGGTGGCCAGGATGGCTACCGTGCCGATGCCTGTTGCACACCAAGATCCATCAGTGTGGACTGTCCACGATGCCTCGATGGGACTTGAGGGTGCTTTTTCAGCTTGAGGGGTCCACTCGGCAACGAAGTCCGCTAGGGATTGTGATTTGATGGCGGTGCGTGCTGCAAAGGTTATGTCAAAGGGTGCGAGCTCCACTGCCCAGTTTTTGATACGCCCTAAGGTGTCCCTGTTACGCAGCATGAGTGCCTAAGGGTAGGACATCGGGACTATGATGGTGTGTGCCATGAAATAGTGTCAAAACTTGCGGAGGCCATGAGCAGGGCGTATGCCAGTTTTTCAAGCTCGGTGTATCAGACCTTGGCCCCTTAGAGGGCCTCTGATACATAGTACACTGGGTGCTGCCTGCATTCTTCATGGACGAGGACCACGACGATCAGTGAGGAGGCAAATGAGAGTCTGGAGGAGCCGCGCAGTGGTTTAATTGGTTAAGCTCGGGAGTTGGTTGAGGTACTGCTTGAGGTCCTGAAATGCTATTTGGCAGGCCTCAGTCCACCGGAATGGTTCTGCGCCTCGGAGGGTCTTGAAGAAGGGTAGGGCTCACTCGGCTGACCGGGACAAGAATCGGCTGAGGGCGGCGAGGTGGCCCGTCAGCCTTTGCACTTCTCGAGCGCTGCGAGGCGGCCCCATTTCTTGTATGGCTCTGATTTTTTCGAGGTTGGCCTCGATGCCTCTTTCCGATATGAGGAACCCTAGCAACTTTCCTGCTTTGACCCCGAAGGTGCACTTGTCTGGGTTGAGTTTGATTCCTTCCCTCTGAAGGTTGGCGAAGGTTTCCTATAGATCTCCCGTGTGGAAGCCTGCCAATTTTCTCTTGACAACTATGTCGTCCACATATGCTTCGACATTTCATCTGAGTTGCCCTACGAGCACCTTAGTGATGAGGCAAGTGAACGTCGCTCCGGCATTTTTGAGGCCGAAGGGCATGCGATGGAAGCAGTAAGTTCCGAGGGGGGGGTGATGAAAGCGGTCTTCGCTTCGTCTTCCTTGGCCATGAATATCTGATGGTACCCGAAGTAGGCACCGAGGAAGCTCATCAACTCGCAGCCGGAGGTGGCGTCCACCAGCTGGTCAATGCGAGGCAGGGGGAAGTCATCCTTGGGAGACGCTTTGTTGAGGTCGGTGAAGTCGACACACATTCACCATTTGCCCGTGCTCTTTTGGACCAGGACGGGGTTGGCTAGCCACTTGGAGTGCTTGACTTCGCGAATGACCCCCGCCTTCAGGAGTTTGGCTATTTCTGCCTTGGCCGCTTCTAGGCGCTCCGGCGTCATGCGGCGTAGCTTCTGCTTCTTGGGGGTTGCATCACTCCAGATGGCGAGGTGATGTTCCATTGTCTCGTGGGCTACCCTGGGTATGTCCTCTAGGCTCCATGCGAAGACATTCGCGTTGCTACGGAGTACGACGAGGATGGCGCCATGCTCTTCTATTGGGAACTCTGCGCCTAGTGCGACTGTTTTTTCTGGGGAGGTGTCCCTCAAGGGGACCCTCTGTAGTTGCCCCTCCGGTCTGGCCTTCGGAGCCCACTTGCCGGAGGAGGCCTCCGTTGGCGTGTCGGGGTTGGCTTCGACCGTGTGGACGTGGCGGTTAGGTAGATCCGCCTCTAGCTTGGTTTGTATCGGGACCCAAAATATGCAATTCCGGACCCTCTGTGTATAATGCACTAGTCCAGGATAACGCTAGTGCACACAGTGTCAACACAGGTGAATATCGATCTACACAAGCGATTAATAACATAAACGAGTAATTTGATAACAAATAAGGGTTTTGACCTTATGGTCGAGTTTAAAATTATTAAACCACGCAGGGCTAGCAAAGAAATAAAATAGCAGCGGAATGAAGAAACTTCAGCGGAATCCCATCAATTCACCACAAGCAACTGACTGGGATTAAGACCCTACGATCAAGCACCTTCGATGAACTCCTCCTCTTCTGTTGCATGTTTTACAACAAGCATGAGTACACACCGTACTCGCAAGTCATACCACAGAAATGCAATTATAGATGCAGGCTTATTCCAAAGGAATACCTTCTGTGGTTCTTTTGCAGAAATGCAGCAATTGCAATTTAACTACAAGTAATAGATTGAAAGCATAATTCAAAACAAATAGACAATAATAATTTGACAGTTTTAGTTCACAAAGACACATAGCCTAAACAAGTTATTCACATAGCCATATGACTTAGGTCACACAGCTCCCTTCCCAAGGTTTTATGAAAATCTACCCCTCGTGTGAAATCCCCGAGCATGTCCATGACCGTGGACGCGGCTATTCGAATAGATTGTTTAACACTCTGTAGAGTTTGTACACTTTACCCACAAGATACAACTAGTGTAGCTAGCACTAGCCGTAACAAAACAGTTCGGAAACTTCAACTTAACATTGACACTCCCAGTGTGCTTACAAACCGTCAGACAACCCCACATAGGAAGTCAGTCCAACACACACCGTTGGACAGGGACACGGCGAACCGCCCCGTGATGTGACTATCTGGTAGCACACCTCCACCCATGCACACAGCCTAACCTACTACCTGAGTAATCAATGTCAAGACTCCATAACTTACTAAGTTATGCCCGTCGCATACCAGGCATGTGGTTGTACGAGAGGCTCAGTTCAATGACGCACAAAGTTAAGTCCTTAATTGACCAAGCCAAGACTTCCAAATAAACTACAAATCCCTATGCACACAGGTTATTAAGCCCACGCACATAGCTCCACCAAAATATCACACAGTCCACTTGCCTCCGTCTAAATCCTTTCCCACCCTGTTGGTTAAGTGCAACATATACCATCAACGAGTAATAGCACATAGAGCACACAATTTCTATCACATAGTTCCATAGTCACTTAGTTAAGTTTATATTTACAACTACAAGAGATGGTGACTCGTAGCATGGCTAAGCAAACTAATCGTATCTAACCAACCCACGTTGGTAATACAATAGCACCAACTGAGTAAACCAACTAAGGTGACAAAATATTATGGCATACAATTAGACAAGGAGGTCATAACAAATTGGATATTAACTAATCCCAAAAGCATTGAAATAAATAATTAAAGTAAATGCAATACTTTGAATCCATATAACTTTTTGAAAACTGGGTTCAATATGATCAAAGGTATAACTTGCCTTGGAATAGGTCTAAGTACTGATCTTGCTCTTGAGGTGCTCCTTCTTCTTCTTCAAATCTTCCCGAAGTATCGACGTCTACTCGCAAACGAAACAAATAGACAAACAAAATAAATAAAAAAGGCAAAACAAACTCCAAAAATTAAATAAAAATCTCAGATAGATAGATCTTGAATTTAGATGAATTTAGAAATTTGAATGGACTCAATCGGAGTTCGGATGCAAAAGATATGGGCTTGGGAAGTTGGAAATCTAAAGAAAACCCTAAAACTGAATTATTCCGAATTTCCGAATTATTTCTTAAAAGAAAAATCGGATTATGGCGCAACGATGACGTCAGCACTCAGAATTAAAGAATAAAAAAGAAAATCTGACATGTGGGGCCCACACGTCAGTGAGATGGCTCACGGTGAACCAAGTTCACCGAGCCGGATGTTGAGATTGGATCTGGACCTGCCTAATCAGCGTTGACGTGGCTCCACGTGGGCGACACGGCAATGCTAAGGCTGACGCGGACGTGACATGGCGGTGACGCGGCACGGCAACGGGCTGGTGGCGCTCGGATCCCAACGGTTCCGGCGAACGGCGGCGGGTGCTACAGGGAGGTAGAGGGTGAGACGGAGAACTCAGGGGTGGGCTCACAGGTGCTTGCGGATGATCGTGGCAGCTGGCGGCGAGGTAGAAGCGGCGGCGGGGCTTCGGGCTCGACGGAAATAGGGCTATGGCGATGCTCCGACGAAGTGAAGGCCACTAGGAGGAAGCTCCCGCTCTTGCAATGCCGGAGGTGCGGTCGACGAGGTTCGGGCGGCTCTGGTGGCGAAGGAATAGCTCGTCGGAGTTGCGGCACAAAAACCCTAAAACTCCAAATTCTGGCGGCGGCAGAGCTCTAGGAGAGGAACGAGGTGGGGATTAGGGATGAGGAAGCACGGGCGATCCTTGGGGTCCCTTTTATAGGGTCGGGGTGCGCCGGATAAGGAAATGCCCAAATCAAATCCGTGAAGAACACGAGAGAGAAATCCAGGATTCTTAGAGATAAGAAGCAAATTGAGATAAGATTTCAACAGAAACGATTGCGGGAGAGATAGAGATACGATTTTGACACGGTTTCTAGAAGAAAAATAGTTGGAAACTCCATTGCCGGACTGAGCTTTGAAGAGCTTCAATGGCGGCTCCGAGCTGGACTCTGCGAGGAAGATGACCGCGTCGGAGACGACGACCTCAGCGGGCCCACCGGTCAGAGGAACACGGAGGCGGTCGCGCGTGGGCGTTGATCCAAACGTCCAACGTTGATCCAACGGCGGGGAAGGATGGGCCGATTGGGCTGCTGGCAGGAAAGGGGGACTGGTAGGGAGATTCTGCCTGATCACATCGAGATTTTAATTAGTTTTCTTTTTAAGAAAATACCAGAAATCCAAATAAGCAATAGAAAATAGTAAATGAACTTGGAAAAATTCTAGAAAAATCTAGAAAATATATCCAAGCTCAAAGAACCCAAATAAAATAGTTTTGACCATTGTTGATGTTGACTTTAATCATATTAAATTGTTTTGATATACAAAGTCCATATTTAAGCTTTTGAATTAAATTCAAATAAAAGCAAATGGTGAATTTTATCCTACTAACTATTCAAAGTATTTTTAAAGCTCAGAAAATTAGGATGTTACAGTTTGCCGGGCCAGGTCCTGATCGCCCCGGATCATGATGACGCCCTCCAGTGCGGGGATCTTCATACACATGTAGTTGTGGTGGGTGATTGCGCCAAAGGCATTCAACATGGCCCAGCTGAGGATGGCGTTATACTGGTATGGCATTTGGATGACGTTGAAGGTGATAGTTTCTGTGCGGAAGGCGAGGCCGTCGCCAAACATGACGGGTAGGCCGATTTGCCCCAAAGCCATCACAGGCCTTCCCCCAAAACCCACGAGAGGTATGCCTGATGGTGGCAGGTGATCCCTTGGGATCATCATTTTGTCGAAGGCTTCTGCGAACAGGAGGTCCGCAGAGCTTCTCCCGTCCACGAGGATGCTCCAGACTTGGAAGTCTGCAATGCTGGCAGAAATGACAAGGGGGTCTTGGTGAGGGAAGTATATGCCCTTGGCGTCCTCGGGGCCGAAGGTGATGGGAACCTCGGCGTAGTGAGGTGGTTTGCACGTAGGCCATGCTGCCACATGGTGGATTTGCCGGGCGTACGCGCGTCGCTGTCTTTTGGATGTTATGCCGAGCGACGATCCTCTCGTGATCATATTTATGACCCTTTGTCGTGGCTCGCCATGGTCCCCTTCGATGCGTGGCCTTGCGGGTGGTGCGGGCAGTTGATTGCCCACACCCGTTGGGTCTTCGCGCTTGGCTGGCTGCCGTGTGCGGTTCATGTAGTCATGCATGGCCGCGATGGTGTGACACTCCGCTGTTGTGTGCGAGCATTCACCATGGAGGTCGCAGTAGGATGTGACGCCCTCAGCGGCGCCGTGGGTGTCTGGATGCCACCCGCCGTGGCATCCGCGGCCTCTGCCCCGGCCGCGGCCTGTTAGGCCGCCGCGCTTCTCTCCCTTAGAATTTTGACCTGCGTCGACATGGTAGACATTTTGGCCCTTGTGGCGGAAGTTGTTCGCGGCTTAGAGGTGGCCGGCGCGGCGGGAGGTGTTGTTTGCTTTGGCTCAGTTGGTGGTTCTGCTGGTGCCGCGGAGGGTGTCCCGTCCAGTCTTTGATTACTATCTTCTTTCGCACGGGCGTACTCTTCCATTTTGTCGAAGAGTTCCGTGATAGTGCGGATGGGTTTCCGGGCTAGTCTTTCTGACAAAGGGCCTCTTTGGAGTCCAGAAGTTGCCGCATTTATGATTGTTGTCTCGTTGACGCCCTTCACCTGGCATTTGAACTCCGCGATTTTTTTGAAGAAACTGCAGAGGGTCTCACCCGGAGCCTGCTTGATTGCAAATAGGTGCCCTGCGTCCTTCGGCTCAATGTAATTTCCCTGGAAATTATTGCGTGTCAGTCGTATGTTGCTCCCACGCCAGATATGGATTGGGGGTGGTAAAAAACCACGTGAAGGCGATACCTTTGAGGGCAAGAGTAATGCTTTTTGCTTTTGTTGTGTCGTCCCCCCTACGGCCTCTACTTCCGTTTCGTACACCCGGAGGAACTCTGAGGGGTTGGTGTAGCCTTCGAAGGGTGCGACGTCCGGCATTTTGAAATCCTTCGGCCAGTGCGCTGCTTCGAGGCCCGTGCTCAACAGGGAATTGGGGTCTCCCCGGAGCAATGGGGCCGATGGTGGATTGGCCGCTGTCCTCGGAGGATCCTACTCCGGTGTCGCGGGCTTCGGTTGTGTTGGGATTGTGAGGCTGCCTCCGGTAGGCTGCCGCAAGGTAAGCATCTCTCTCCAGAGGTCAGCCAGCTCCCGCTAGAGTGCTTCGTAGGCCCCTTGGGTCACTGCAGCCCTGGGAGTGTACCCGGGGGTTGGTTGTCGGGGAGGGACGCTTCAGTCGGCGGGGTGTCACCACCGATGTTGTCCCCATGGGTGGAGTTGTTCGCTTCTTCCTCTGTGGCTCGCGTGGTTGCTGCCGCCGCCGCGGAGGTCTTGCTTCGTTTGGCCATTGGGGTGCTCGGGGCCGCAGCAGCTGCTGCTGTTTCGGCTGCTGAAACTTTGGGCGTGGCCTTTCAGGGGGCCATCTGATGTTGTGTGCTCTTGTGACTTCTCTGCCTAACCCCACGGACGGAGCCCACGGTTGTAGTGGAAAAAGACTAGACAGTAGATGGGAGGGACCCCCAGTGTCAGAGCGAGGGAGGGGTTCCGTTATGAATGTGCTTGTATTATTTTCTCCAAAAATTGGATCCTTTATAACATAGGGGTGGGGGGTCTATTTATAGCCTCCCCATAAGGTATCCGAAATTAAACATGTATCCCTAAAAGGGTATAGCTACCATAGGGGTAGTAGGGGTCTTTCCTAGCCTATGCGTAGCCCCCGACGCACGGTAGACTCTCCTGGTCCTGGTCCACCCAGGGAGTGAGCCTAGTCCACCTATCCTGTTGCCTTTGCGCCCTTCGAGGGTGGTCGTGAGGCCCCTTCGGAGACTGCCATCGGCGAGCCTTCGGGACCCCTTTGGAGGGCACCTTCGAGAACGCCTTCGGGGCCTTCGGGTCCCCTTCGGATGCTTCAGGGACACCTTCGGGGCCCCTTCGAAGGGCATCTCTGGATCACCTTCGGTGCCTTCGGAAGTACCTTCGGGATCGCCTTCAGGTCCTTCAGAAACACCTTCAGGTCGTTCGGGGACCCCTTCGTGCATTGCTTGTGCCGTGGGGCCAGTAGGCCGCCCCTACGACATCACTCCCTTGAGCTAGTGTGAGCCTCTCCTCTCAATTGTGCATGTGTTGCACCTTATGAGCAGGGAGAGAGGTCTCTAGTTGCATGTGTTGCATCTAGAGGTGGATTTCGTATCCACTTGAGCTTGTGCATTCGTTGCACGTGGTGAGAGTCAAGTAAGTGGCTTGACTTATTACTCTTAGTGCTTGTCGACACCTAGACGGCATGGAGGTGTCGTGGTCCGGTGATCTTCTCAAGAAGCTTGTGAGAAGGCGCACCTCTACTCGTTCCTCGTTCCGAGGATCTTACCTCCCTCGAGTCCAATCTCGGAAGGCAAGGTGCTTTAGGCAAGCCCTATTTCTTCTGGTTCCAGTTTCGTATCAGCTGATTCCAAGAATTTCAAGCACCGGAAATGAAAGGCCATGTACCCCTAGCACCTAAGATCTAAAAATTCCTACCATAATCGCTGATTCAATCTAAGAGCAGCTTCATGTGATAAGTTTTATATATATATATATATATATATATATATATATATATATATATATATATATATATATATGCACACGGTAGTGTCAATAGCTTATTCTACGCTTCGGCCGTAGCTTGGGTCACGTGGCACACTAGCCATGACACCCTCGCGTGGCCAACTAGATGCCCCCTTGGAAACGATGATAAAATGCGTACGCGACACGTTGCAATAGGTAGTAAAATGGCTCAAGAGCACACATACCGGCAGTAAAATCGATACCTCGACGCTCGTGTCGTACATGGACCAAACCAACTAGTGAATAATCGGTTTCTTGTTTTATACAGATTAAAAGCTTCGATTCACGAATGGTTTTCACTGATATCTTAGTGATGACGAGGGTAACAGAATGATATAAGTTTCCTAAATAAAATATCTATGTGCGTTTACTAAAAAAATTTACTGCAACCTCCACATAACTTTACTGTTATCTTAGCCAACTAGTAAAAACAAGTAGATAACCAACTAGAAACAATCAGTTCCTTGTTTTGTACATTAATGTTTCTTTTTTGTTTGGAATAAGTCCATTTTACACCCTTGAACTTTGGCGAGAGTCCAAAAAACACCCTGAACTACAAAACCGTTCAGTTTACACCCTCGAACTGCCAATACCAGATCAAGTTACACCCTATGCTGGTTTCATTGGTGGTTTTGGATGACATGGCAGCCACGTCACTAGTTTTGGATGACGTGGCGTCCACGTGTACCTATTTGGGTGATGTGGCATCCACGTGTCCTCTCTCCACTCCATGGGAGCAGTGGCGTCGTGGGGCCCACTGGGCAGTGAGAGCAAGGGGAGGATCGGGCAGTTCACTGTGCATAGGGCCCACGGGTCAGTGAGAGCAAGAGGGGGGGTGATTTGGACATCATTAAGGCTAATGATTCATTAGGGTTTTAAACTTCGTCATTAATGCCTAATGATGGGGGCGCACGAGTGGCGCTGGTGGGTGCGTGCGGGTGCGTGTGCCTCCGGTTCGTCACCGGTGGGCTAGGGCGCGGCGGCGGTGGCTAAGCACGGGAACGGGGAGCTGGCGAGGTGGCGGAGTTGGTGACGGGGTCGTGGCGCCGGGTGGTGTAAAGCGGCGGTGGCGACTCGGTGATGGTGGCGGGGAGGGTCTGGTGGCGGCTTGGGCCAGGGAGGGTGAGCACGGGGCGGCTCTCGTCGAGGCGGAGCCATTGGGCTCGACGGGGAGGCCGGAGAGGGAACATAGGCGGTGGCGGATGCTGGGGAATGCAGCGACCGGAGGTGGTGAAGAAGCCCAAATGCGGCGGCTATGGCGGCGGATCCTCGAGGGAGTTTGAGGGGAAAGGCTCCTGGTGGCCGGGGGCTCACGGTGACGAGGTTGGTGGCGCCGGAGGGTGGTCGGAGCAGCGGGACAACGGTGGAGGCGGCTGGGGGCTCACGAAGACGTCGAAGCAAAACCGTCGCCGTTTCGTTTCGGCCACCCTCCGGCGCCACCAACCCCGTCACCGTGAGCCTTCGGCCACCAAGAGCCTTTCCCCTCAAACTACCTCGAGGATCCGCCGCACCCGCCAGATTGGGCTTTTCACCGCCGCCGCCTTCCCAAAGATCCGACGCCGCCACGTTCCTCTCCGGCCCCCGCTGCTTCCAATGGCTTTGCCTCGACGAGAGCCACCCCGTGCTCACCCTCCCTGGCCTAAGTTGCCATCGGGCCCTCCCCGCCACCATCACCGAGCTGCCGTCGTCGCTTTACACCACCCGCCGCCGGCGACACCCATCCACCCGGCGCTGCCACCCCATCACCAGCTCCGCCACCTCGCTAGCTCCCCGTTCCCATGCTTAGCCGCCGCCGCCGCACCCTAGCCCGTCGGCGACGAATCGGAGTCAAGACGTAGTCAGCAACACCGCGCCGCCGCCAGGCGTGGCATGTTCGGACCGTGGAGAGAGGACACGTGGACGCCACATCAACCAAATAGGTACATGTGGAACCACGTCATCCAAAACTAGTGACGTGGTTGCCACGTCATCCAAAACCACCAATGAAACCAACGTAGGGTGTAACTTGATCTGGTATTGGCAGTTCGAGGGTGTAAACTGAACTGTTTTGTTATTCAGGGTGTTTTTTGGACTCTCGCCAAAGTTCAGGGGTGTAAAATGGACTTATTCTTTTTTGTTTTAGCAATAACTGTTGATTGAAACCTCTGATTCACGAATGGTTTTTACCGTAGCTTAGTAATGATGAGGGTAACACAATGATATAAGTCTCGCAAATAAAAACATCTTTGTGCGTTTACTAAAAAAGATTTACTATATCGATAAAAGAGATTTACTGCAATCTTCACATGACTTTACTGCCATCTTAGTCAACTAGTACTCATAAGTAGACAACCAACTAGCAAACAATCGGTTCATTGTTTTGTACATGAATGTGTCTTTTCTTGTTTTAGTAATAAATTTTGATTGGAAGCTCCGATTCACGAACGATTTTCATCGGTAGCTTGGTGACGATGAGAGTAACAGAATGATATAAGTCTCGTAAATTAAAACTTATGCATGTGTTTACTAAAAAAGATTTACTGCATCACTAAAAAGGGATTTACTGCAACAACCACATGACTTTACTGTAAACTTAGCCAACTAGCACAAATAAGTAGACAATCAACTAGCAAACAATTAGTTCCTTGTTTTGTACATGAATGCTTTTTTTCTTGTTTTAGCAATAACTTTTGATTAAAAGTTCCAATTCACGGATGGTTTTCACCGGAACCATCACCAGAAGTAAGCCTCGACAGACATGGACGTCAACTACCATCATCTGCACAATCCTAAAAAGGAACACCTAACAACTACAGCCTGCGGATGTAATGCTATAATATGGTAAATTAGTTGGTTAGGTCCTCCTTATTCTGGACAAGTGATTGTACGGTAATGCTCAGCTTCAATAGTCACAAGCATCGGTCCTTAATATGACCTAGACAGAACTTAACACAATACAAGTTCTCATGCTCCAGCTGCACCCGCCCGAACTTACCATCGGCCCAAGTCTAAACATATTTTAACCATTTTATTTTATTTTGAAAATCAACAGCAATACCTATTGCCATACATTTCTCAAAATGATTTGCATAAATGGTATTAATAATTCCCACCCATAAGATGATAATGATCGATATAGCTTGTCTAAGCAGTTCTACTGTTTTATACTAATCCATCGATAATGTATCTCTGTAATCCAATAATAATGTATCTCTATAACCCCACAATAATATATTTCTGTAATCCAACAATGATATATTCCTATAATCCAACAAAGATATATGTGAGAACCCGAACAATTAAACTAAGCTAAACAATGTTAATCAGTAATTAGTAGTTAATTAAAAATGCATCTAAACAAAAACAAATCATACGCTCCAAGTTACAGTGATCGCCAAATAATTTTATACGAAACATATACTTAAGAGTTCATCAACATAAATTGCAATGTAGATGATTAAATCAAACATACAACATCAATTTAACTGTCCATTACAAAAATCTAGTACAATCAAATGTAAAACGTTAAATACGAACGTTGAGTTAAATTACAAGAATCAATCTCCAGAAATGACAATATGAATTTTGAAGTAATAATACAACAATGTTACACCCTCAAATTTATTACAACAATTAATTACATCATATTAGAATATAAATTACAACTTCGAGTTCCTTACAAAAGAAAATAACAAAATCATGTATTTCATGTCGCCGAAGCCTTCCTTGCATCCTTGTCCGTATATCGCCAGCCGTAGAACCTTCCCTCAACCCACATTTCCATCGTTCGCCAAAAAGCTCAGAAAACGATTAGCAAAACCAAAAGTGATAAATTAGAGTTAGAATAAAAGAAAGACTGCCATCAGAATAAATGAAGCTCATTGAGGTTCTCCGACTGACCTAGATCAGTTGATACCATCTCACTTCGGTGGGTTTCATCACTCGATAGCTTAGAAATCTAGCACTCACCTATACCGACTTACCTCAACCGTAAAAAAATCCGGCAATGCCGTATGAACCTTTGGCTCATTCCTTTTACCTATTCCAACGCCTACTTCCCGTTTTACCGACTTACTGTCCGCAGTAGAAAAGCCAAGAATAATGCAGAAAACCTCCATGGACCAAAGGTCCTTAAGCAAACAATAGCTTGAGAGTGGAATGGATAAGGCAAGGAAAAAAGGGGAATGCACAGGGGAAAAGAGAGTGCCCTGCCGAAGCCTCCCCAAATAAAGCATCGTCTCACTTCACAGCCATTCACAAAACCCCTACACAGCCAGCACAAGCCAACCCTCAGTTCCTCCTCCCAAACCGATGGCTTCCAAAGCAAAAAGGAGCAAGCCACCCAACACCCACACCAAAGCACAACCCCAGCCCCATTTCTTGTCTTCAACCAAAGGCAACCAGCAGGGAGCAACCCAAGCACAAGCCTCACAAACCCAAGCCAAGCACCATCACCACCCACAGAAGAGTAGTAAAGGGAGGAGAGGAGCAAAGGCGAAGGGGAAGACGATGTAGCGGGAATGACCACATCGACGACCAAGACCGCCAGTGGACGACCATGGCAACAAGGACCAGAACCATCATCGACCGAGCCCAGAACCGACGCACCATTTCCCAATCCGACCAAGACATCAAGGTAGCCCACATTTCTCCCCACTGTCTTTTATCCAAAAATGAACCTCAGTATGAACTACACATTTCACCAAGCACACGAACCACCCACAAATTAGTATCCAACCGCTGTTATTTGTTTTGCCCAGCCAAAACCACACATGTAAGCTTAGCCTTGCACAAGGAGCCCTCCAGTAGCACCATATCCATCGCAGAGCAAGGGGGAGGGGGGTAAGGTAGAAAGGGTAGAGAGATTACCTCAGCGACGGCCACGGTAGCACCACCCCCATAGCCAAACCAATAGTAACCCACCCATCACCATTATTCATGCATGAGCAACAAACATCACAACTCAAGATGATGAATCAAGCCTCTAAGCATGAAAACCAAAATCACAGAAGGGGAAAACAATGAAACTAGTTCACAACCCACAAAAACCTGGGGTCTAGCAACCTGAGCTCTGTGGGTCAAGACACGACAAGTCTTGACCCTAAGGGCGCCATGGAGGGCCGAGGGAGCAAGGGCAGAGCTGGTGAGCCACACGCACAGGCCGGGCCTAGGAGCTCCAAGTAAATCACCAAGAGAGAGAGAGAGAGAGAGAGAGAGAGAGATGAGGAGTGGGGAGGAGAAAACGAAGCAAGAGGATGAGGCCAGGATATTTCGGCCGAACCAATTAGGGAGGAGAGAGAAAATTATATGAAGTTAGTAAGGAAAAGGAAGAAATTAGTAAGGGATCGAATAAATTTTGTGAGCCGTGTAAACATAAATAACAGTAGACCGTCGGTATAAAATAAAAGCCGGAAAAAATGCGTAAAATTAATCTGAGAGGCTAGGACAAATTTAATCGCTATAGAACTCGCTAACTTAGATAAATGATCTGGTGTATAGAAATAAGTTATTTCGAGGATCACACACGATAAATATCACCCCTAACGCAAGTTGACGAGAGTCCATTTTTAACCAGCGTGCACCTAAGTTTATTTTGAAAAGTAAATAAATACTTGCACACCTGCGTAAAATTGTATAGACCTAGTCGTAAGTTCCGCGATCATGCCCTCGAGAGTTAACAGGCCGTAGGAAAATAACTGCAGTTAGGGACTCCTAATCTAACGGGGGCCGAAAAATGTTATTAATAAAAATCTGCTAAAAAGAAAATCATCTAACTAATGTACGATAATAGCACCCAAAAGCAATTATATATATATATATATATATATATATATATATATATATATATATATATATTATTATTTGTCAGTATAATTGCGCAGATTTAACCATCAGAGGCGTGGATAGTCGATACCAATTTTGTTAACGTTGATCCCTTCCTACGACTACGAAGGCAAGCTTACCTCTTGAACATCAATATAGTTATATTAAATGTAAAAGTTACATTCTATATTATTATACATATATGCATGAAAACTATGTCTCAAAATCAAAATCGGATAAATGAAAAAGAAGAAGATGAAAAACATGAGAAATGAGAAAGAGATGAGAAAATAGAATTATTATGGCTGATAAAGGGGGCCCGTGGTAGGAAAGAGATGAGGGAAGAGGTGGGACCCTTTACATACGGTTAATATATAAGGACCTACAAAACTCTTACTCGGATTAGAGGCCGTATTTAAGTGCCAACCATTTTTCTGTTTCGACGGGCAAAAAATGCTATCTTGCTACGTAACTATGCACTCCACATCAGGTAAGTACTTATGTAGGAAGAAGAGGCTCTATAGCGCTAAGTGGAGTGTTGGGGACCGGAGAGCCGGCCCAACCAACATTACCAGAACTCGGTGGATGACGAGGTCAGCACTGATAGAAAGTAATGGGTGGAGGAATTAATCACGTAACTTGAAAAACGTTTTCTATTCTGAACTCGAACCTGCATCAAAGGAAATGCAGGGGACCTAGCTCAGAGAGAGCTCAGAATAGCTATGGGTAAAGTTGTACAAGCCTGCGTAGTGCTATACAAAATCATGAATTCATGTCTGTCTTCTAGATTGGAGCATACGTGAACCACTAGGGGTCTATCCTTTATTCGAGTGACCAGTAGTTTCTTCAGTACTAAAATTTGCCACTTAAAGTTTTGGTAGGTTATTTATTTTCAGAAAAAGAGACGATCTAGAAAATATGATAACGAACAAAGATGAGTCATCCAGTACATTTTGCTATTAATGCTTGCTGAGTACACTAGTAGTCAACCTTACTATTATTCTCCTTTGTTAGATCCTAGTCCGGCCGGGAACTATCCCGAGTGGGACGAAGGACATGCAGGTACCGATGAGACTGCAGGAGATGAGAGCACTGACTACGAGGAGCAGGGTGAGATGGACACCCTATTTGGTGCGTGGGATGAGTAGGAGAACACCGGAGCTTGGAAGGCAAGCGAGGGGACTTAGTCCCATTTTGCAGTTATAAATTACTACTTGTAATAAAGACTATAGCCTTGTGTAGCTAACTGTTGCAATAAAGAGTACATTTTCTATCTTATTGTTCTATTGTGCTAACTTTGGTAAGGCTTACTATTCGTCGGAGTGGTGTCCTACTAGGCAGACAAATAGTAATCCGTATGCCTAAGTGTGATTACCCTCCGGGGTAATGACATGGGGCACCACAATATATTCCTATGATCTAACAATAATGTTGTCCTATAACCCACCGATGATGTAATCCGATAATGATGTATTCCAATAATCTAATAATGATATATTCCTATAATACAATAATGATATATTACTATGATCCAATAATGATGTATTTCTATAATCCAACAATGATGTATTTCTGTAATCCAATTAATTCCACAAAGTTTACGCATTCTACATGTTTCAACCAATTCACCAAAAAATTATCATCATGAATTGTTATGAAAATTCATCTTTTTTTCTCTTTTAATCACTACTTTTATTGGATCAATTTCACAATACTAATTCTCCAACAATCACTTAACATAATCAAGTTAATTCAATTAAAATTTGATTTAAATTCAATCTCTCCTTTTGATCCCAATTAATCAAATCAGTGCTTCATGTTTAGACACTTCCATGCACTACTATAAAAAAGGCTATACTGGACGCCTCATCAAAGACGGTTCCTAGGAACCGTCTGTGAAGTAATTATCACAAACAATTTTACAAGCATGACCGTCTATGTTACTAGCGATGACTAGAACCGTCTGTGATACATAATTATCACTGACAGTTTTTAATAAGAATCGTCTATGATACAGTTCTTAACAAGAACCATATGTGATAATTGCAAACGTCATAGACGGTTTTTAATTCAAACCGTCTGTGAATTATCAGAGACAGTTCTTGTTAAAAACCGTCTGTGATAATTACACTTGTTGTAATTATCATAGTAGACGATTTTTAACAAGATTCGTCTGTGATAATTCACAGACGGTTATTTAATAAGAACCGTATGTGATAATTCACAGACGGTTCGAACTAAAAACCGTCTGTGATAATTTTGTATCATAGACGATTTATGGTTAGAAGTGTCAGTTATACTTTGTTATTAAATACCCGGCGGTGCTAGGGTTCATCGAGACCATTCTCTCAAGCCTCAAGCATTCGCACTTCGCTATGCCACCGCGCATAGCAGTAGCATATTCGCACACCGCCCATCCCTTTCCCGCTCCCTCGAAGGTGGCCGACATCAGTAGGGTTCATCGAGACCACAGGATCCGTAAGCATCTTATGAATCTTATTCTCGCTAATCTTGTTTCGTCATCCGAATACTCTTCTTCTCCCCTTTGTGTGTTTCTGTAGAGCCTGGGGAATCTCCCGATGGAAGCGGTGGTTTCTTTCTCCGGTTCCGGGCTACGATGGTCGCCCAACCTCGTCCCAAAGCAGCAGAGGCGAATCGCGCAAGTGGGCTTTGTGACCAGGCAGCGACCCTGCGCTGTTGCATGTAAGTAGCTGCCCCACCCAAATGCTCGCATTTACGTGGCGGAGGGTAGCGATGCTGGGAGTGGCGGGGTCATGGGGAATTAAATTACCTTACCCAAACCCCTTCAAGCATTTGCAATTTTTTCTTTTCAGTTTGCATCTTTCAGTTGATGAATTGCTGGTCTTAGTGTCTAGATCGGTTCTAGTTTCTTTAGCTTTGCTCGAGTTGGTTTGTTCTAGGGTTTTTGTCGCCACCTTATTCTTTTGCCTGCCGCATCAATCCCAACCACTTTGCTCCTACCGCATCCACCTCGTCTTGGTTAGCCGTAAGAATTTGTGCCAAAAGGGAGTTGTACATCGGTTTCACCACCTAGCAGATCGGTTTGGTTGTTGCTGTTTAAATAAAAAAAACCCGAACATGACATAGAGTCATAGTCGGCCGCAGCAACAAGTCCAAGTTCACCTCTTTATCTCAGACTCATTTTCCTTTCCGGCCACAAATCCGAACCCGAACAGATTTCGGTTTCACGCAATGTCTGGTAAAACAGCCATAACTTTTGTATACGATCTTGGATTGCGACATTCTTTAGCTCGTTGGAAAGCTAACAAAAAGTGAAAACTCCAAAAAAAAAAGTCATTTAGGGCCTCAAAATGGCCTCTGAAGTTTCAGAACCCGTTTTTGCCGTTCGTTTGCCGTCCAGTTTGAGTTTTCTTTCATTCCAGATTGTGTAATCAACCATATGCAGATACTCGGGGTCCAACCATGCACTTTGTGGATAAGCACTATGACACAGGAAGAACTTTAGCCCAAAAGGTTTTTTGCTTGTGTTAGCCAATGATACTCCAGAGTAATTGGCTGCTAGTGTCCTTAATGAGGTAACATATCTTATTCTCAGCTATAATTCCTTCCATGGTACATTATTATGACTATCTTAAATCACTTAGCTACCATTAATGTTATCTATTCTTTTGCTGAATTCTAACTTATTAACCTGGTATTTCAGGAACATAAAGTTTATGTCGAGGCGGTTGCTGCCTTGTGCGAGGACCAAATTGTGTGGCAGGATGATGGCGTCCCACTTATTAGAAGACAGACAAACCCCGATGAGTATTCCTAATTCATGATATCGTCTCAAGGATTCCTGAACAATAACGAGGCTTGTAGAATGGTAGAACCACCGGCAATTTCCTCCAAGGTTTGGAGGTCACTCATACTGATTGAGAGAAATAACATGTTTGATGCTGAAAACAAAATGCTGACAAATGTTTTCTTACTATATCTGTGTAAACATGTTGTAAAAACATTATAAAAATTCATCTATAATCGATCAGTAAATTTGTTTATCTGTGATATATATGTGTATCTATGATATATCTATGTATTTGTATATTTGCTTGTATATATTATCTGCATACTGTTTTCAGAGAGCATGGCAAGTATTTCCTGATGCTAACCGAAAAACAGAAAAATATCTATCATAGACGGTTTTGTGGTATAAACCATCTGTGAAAGCCAACTATCACAGATGGTTCGTATAAATAATCGTCTGTGATGTCACAGACGATTATTTATACGAACCGTCTGTGATAGTTGGCTTTCACAGACTGTTATTTATACGAACCGACTGTGTTGTGACTTATCACAGACGGTTATTTATATGAACCGTCTGTGTTGTGACTTATCACAGACGGCTCAAAAACCGTCTGTGATAATCGCTTGTTATCATAGACACATAAATTCAGACAGTTCAGAAACCGTCTGTGATGGCCCTTTATATAGTAGTGAGTTTTCTTTTCTTTTTAACTAGACGCCACTATTAAGGTACCATCACACGAGTGCTCAATGATCACACTTGAACAGGTACTAGCTAAACTGTTTAACACTCACATTAGAAGACCTCTTGGTGAGTTTAGTAGTTACTAGCGCTCGGACGTACGGTCGGAGCGCTAACGCCGTACGCCCGACCGCAACATCGTAGTGTGCTAAACTCAATAAAATTTAGAACGTGCGCAACATATCAAAAATTCATACGCATCATTTCAAAGAACATCACCATGAACAGACGTGTTAACATCATCAACATCACCGTGAACATCAGAAACAAAACAAAGCATTTGAAAAACACGTTGAAAAATCTTGCAACATCACCGTGAACAGTATGCAACATTTATTTTCTACAACTGCAACATTTTTTCTACTGATGCAACATTTTTTTCAACGAGTCGCAACATCTCAAAGAACATTATGCAATATTGTTTTCAACGGAACGCAACACTTTTTTCAACAGGTCGCAACATATCAAAGCAAGACACTCACCATGCCCACGGCAATTCACCAATTTTGCAAAAAAAAAAAATCTGAAGAAAAGGAAGGGGAAACTGGATCAAGTTGCAAACAAAAAGCTTCCAGAGCGGGCAGAGGCTTCCAGATCGGGTGACGAGCGGCTCCGGCAGGTACAGGCCGAGCTACTCTAGAGGCGGAGGCGGTGGCCGCGTCTTGCGGCTGCACGAGAGCAGCAGCCGGGCCAACGGCGGTCCCCTTGGCGTCGGCGACTTCCCCCATGGACTTGCTGGCGAGAGGCCTCTGACCACCTCCCCTTAGAGCCGAAAAGAACCCTTGCGTGCTCTCTTTCTCTATTGCTTCAGTGGGCAGGTGGGGAGGAGGAAAGTGAAATGAGGATTGGGTGGTATGCAGCGCCCACGGACAAAGCGCCCACGGACAAAGTGGCTAGGAGCTGTGTGGCTAGAAAGAAAAGGATCCCAACTCCCGAGTCAACGATCCCTGGGGTTCCTTCTCACGTTCGTTTTTCTTTGGGCTGTCCTTCGCACGTTCTTGATACACAACAGAAGGGCTAATGGCGCGCACCTTTCTGCCCCCACGCCACTACAACCCAAAGAACACTCTGCTAGCGCTAACGCCCTAAGAAGATCGGCCAAGATGGACATCGCCACAGGGGCGATGAACAGCCTGCTCCCCAAGCTGGCGAAGCTGCTGGTGGATGAATACAAGCTGCAGAAGGGTGTCAAGGGAGAGATCGAGGAACTCGAGGAAGAGCTGACAAGCATGAACGCCGCCCTCCGCAAGGTGTCCGAGGTGCCGGTGAACCAACTTGATGAGCTGATCAGGATCTGGGCCAGGGACGTGAGGGAGCTCTCCTACGACATCGAGGATGCCGTCGACACCTTCATGGTACGTTGCAAGGGGCATAAATCTACTAAGCCACATAGCTTCAAGGCGTTCCTTGACAGGACCACCAATTTGTTCAAGAAGGCTAAGACTCACCATGAGATCCACAGTGTTATCAAGGACATCATGAGCCAGGTCAAGAAGGCAAGTGAGCGCCGTGATAGGTACAAGGTTGATGGTGTCGTCGCCAAGCCAGCCACGGCGACTGTTGATCCTCGTTTAGAAGCTATGTACAGAAAGGCAACAGAGCTGGTTGGCGTTGAAGGGCAAAAGGATGAGCTAGTCAAGAGACTCATGGAAGGGGACGGCTTATCGAGGAAGCAACCAAACATAGTTTCTATTGTTGGATTTGGAGGCTTGGGGAAGACAACTCTTGCCAATGCATTGCTTCAATATCTCAAAGCAAAGTTTGATTGCCATTTTTTTTGTTTCAGTGTCCCTTGAACCTGATATTGATATAGACAAGATTTTCAAGAACATACTCAGCCAACTTGGTGAGAAAAGGTCAGATTTTCAAGCATTGGACAAGTTTGGACTGATCAACAAAATCAAAGAACTCCTCGAGAACAGAAGGTATATTACTATATCATACCTACTCTTCATCATTATAAGTTGGTTTTTTAGAGAGATAAGTATGAATTACCAGAACACTGGCTAAAATTTTTTTGATAATTTTTTTACATATTGTAGTGCAGGTATGATGAATGTTATACCATCACTTTTGGTTTGTTTCACTAATATATTTTATTTGTTTCGTAAGATATATATCACCCCTAAGCCAAATACTGGAACAGTGTCTTTGAACTAGGGGAACACTGGCCCTCTGAACTAGTGGAACACTGCCAATGAACTACTGAAACATGTCGATTGAACTAGTGTAACCGGCCCTGAACTAGTGGAACACTTCTTACAAACTACTAGAACTACCGATGAACTATTGGAAGCTGGAACACTGGCCTTAAACTAGTGGAACACTGCTCATGTGCTACCAGAACTTTGCCTATAAACTGCCAAAACACTGCCCATGAAAAATAGTGGATCAATGCCTACAGATTTTTCGAGAAACATGATAGAAATTACATCAGCAAATACCATGAATATTCCACCATTACTTTTGGTTTGTTTCACCAATATATTTTATTTGTTCCGTAACATATGTTATCATCACTAGGCCGAAATATATGCAACATAGGTCTTGATTTGTAGATCATGTTGTATGGAACACGAATATTCAAATGGATTAAGAATCAGTTGGGAATTACCTGACTGACGCAGTGAAACGAGATGAGAGGCCCGAGGACCTGGGTGGCACGGCGGGGAGAGACGAGCAGCGAGCAGAAGGGCAAAAGCATGCGAGGACATGGGCGACGCTAGGCCACGACGTGATTGAAGAGGTGGCACAACGCTCCTTTGTTTTTCACGATCGAGGAAGCGGCGTCGCTATTTTTCCATCGAGTGCAGGCCCACGACCGGCGTCGTCTTAACTGTCAGCCACGTCGACTTGTCCCGCGTGGCACTTCAGACTCGAGCTAGACCAAAAGGTTGGAGCAAACCGCATCGATCGAGTCGTCAAAAAACCTGAGGTTAACACGAAGTATTAGTTAAACCTACGGTTTCGTAAAACTAAGATATACATGGGTTGAGTCTCTTGAAATATTTTTTAAAAAAATTCTGAAATGTTTATCCATGCATCTTGCTATCACCTTACTACTAATATGATAGCTCCATTTTCAAGATTTGACGCGTCAGATTTATAAGTTCTCGTATAGCCTTTCAAGTTTCAAACAATATAAGCTTTACTAACATGTGCATACCGCACTACTTATTATTAGGTGCTTGTGTATAGTTGACGACATATGGGAAGAGTCGGCTTGGGATATTATCAAACTTGCCCTGCAAGATGGTAATCAAGGAAGCAAAATAATCACAACCACCCGCAAAATGGCTGTTGCAGAACATGCTGGTGGTGTTGTTTATGAACTAAAACCTCTTTCTGATGGTCACTCCAAAATGTTGCTCAACAAGAGAATATTTGACTCTGAAGATGGGTGTCCTCCTGATTTGACAGAAGTCACCCAAAAAATCTTAAAGAAATGCGGTGGTGTACCACTAGCCATTATTACTACAGCGAGCTTACTAGCTAATAAACCGAGGCACCTACAAGAATGGGAGAAGGTGAATAAGTCTCTCAGTTCTGGACTTGGAAATAGCCTTACCGTAGAGAAGATGCGGGAAATATTGAGCCTTAGCTACTATGATCTGCCCTCTCATTTGAAGACTTGTTTGTTGTATCTAAGCAAATATCCGGAGGATAAGAAGATTAGAAAGGATGTTTTGGTATGGAGCTGGATAGCAGAGGGTTTCATTACTGACGAGGGACAACCTGCAGGGACAAGCTTGCAGGAAGTAGGAGAGGGTTACTTCAATGAACTGATTGTAGTCGTCTAGAAAACAACCATCTTAAGGATATTGGCAAGTTTCGTCACCTGAGGTTTCTTCGGCTAAGGCGGGTGTTTTCTATTAGTGAGCTCCCCGAGAGTATTGGGAATCTGCGGTTTCTAGAGACATTGGACATAAGAGGTACCTACATATCAGTGCTACAGTTGCCAAAGTCTTTCGTTAACCTAGGAAACCTGGAGCGGCTAATCGCCGACAGAGTCAGGCTGCCACATGGTGTGTCTCTTGGGAATATGAAATGCCTGCAGCAGCTGGTAGGCATCTGCTTCACCGAGGACACAATGCAAGCGATTGGTGATCTGACTGAGCTGAGGGTTCTTACAATTGTGTTCGTGGAGCTTAAAATTGTGCTCGAGGAGGACGATTTCATGAACTCACCATTGACAGAACCTCACCATTGCTGGAAAGCCTATCTACAGAGGTGCAAAAATTTACAACACCTCACCATTGAAACCGGGACGATACATTCCCTAGGTTTCATTAAAGGGGTTCCTTCCAGACTCCAAAAGTTCATGACCAGTGGACGGTTTTGGGAATTACCAGGGTGGATTAATTCCTCGCTCTCCTGCCTCACCACCTTATCCATCAGGCTGTGTTACATGAGGCAAGAGCACCTCATGGTGCTTGCAGAGTTGCCGTCTCTTCGTTTTCTCAGGATAATCATAACTCTCTGGAGCTCTCAAAGGCTCATCATTCACAGCGGTGCATCTGCATTCCCGTATCTACAAGATCTTCACGTTTATTGTGGCTCGGTGAGGTTCACGTTTCAACCAGGGGCTATGCCAAAGCTTCGAAGGCTTTGCCTTCATCCTTCTGCGAAAGCAAATAATTCCTTCGGATTGAAGAACCTCCCTTCTCTTAGGCATGTATTCGTTGACTTTGGTGGATCTAAATATGTTGCCTCGGAAGAAGAGATCCAAGGAGCAGAGGATGAGATTAGGAAGGAAATTAACGACAATCCTAACCACCCATCGCTCGACTTTGTTAGCTTTTACAAATTTGTGTCAGAAGACTGAAGAGGTACTAGCTAGCTAATTCCTCCTCCGGATCAACATTGAATTCTGCCATGTACGTTTGCTTGCGCCTTCTTCCTTGATTGCATTTCCTTACTTCCTTTCGTTTTTATCAGTATCATCACACGGGGTACCAACGGTACCACACATCCGGCATAATAATATAAAGGTAATTGCATTCAACTTTGCTCCTCAATAGATTATCTAATCCATCAGTCCTTTTCATCTGTTACTCACTGAAACTCGTTGTTTCTTCTGTAGCAAGGAAACATGTAGCATGTTGCTCATCAGTCGTCACATTCCTTGATCGTGGGTCACAGGCTATATGTATCGTAATTTCCACGAAATTTTGAGTTCATTTGGAACTTAAATTAAGTAAAAATCTGATGAGTTCAATTGGAACTTAAATTATGTTTTACAATTTATTTCTTTTCTTTGGAATAGTTACTTATGTGAACTTGTAATGGCTTGATTTTTTTTTTTTTTTTGATAAAGGGAGAGTCCTGCTTTTGATTGAAAGCAAATATAGGAACAAACAGAAAAGGTAGCAGAACTGATAAACTCCAGCTTGCAATACAGACCAGAGCAAAAAACAAAACAAAACGCTCAGTCACACGAACAGACTGCGGCCAACCTAATCCACCATAAGTTCAGACCAGCATACTAACATGCTAGCTCAAAGATACCAACTGCTCAAAACTACCAACATCAACTACTCAAAACTAACATCAGATCTTCCAGAGTAGCGACGATCCACAGCAGCAATCATAGAAGCACTAAGTCTTGCGCAAAATGACAGGAACATCATCAGAAATATTACAAAAAGTTTTCGACCAAGTTTGAACGGTCGCCATGAGATGGTCCATCATCACACCATCATCCCCTTTTAGAAGTACCTTCCAGAGCTGCAAACAAGATAAAGCTTTGTAGATAACATCAATTGGGTTCTTAATAAAAACTCTGCTCAAACACCATATTGTTCCTAAGTCTCCAAAGAGTCCAAGCCGTAGCTGCAAAACTAAACAAAGCAACATTGTAATTAGCCCCTTTGTTTTCCAGCCAGTTTAGTTGAAAATCATCTAAACAGGTTGGGGTACGCCTCCAGTTTAGGGCCTCCTTCATGCAGATCCAAAAGAAAGTAGAAATACTACAAGAAAACAAAATATGATCGATATTCTCTTCCACCCCACAAAGATTGTAATCAGTGCTGCCTTTCCACCCCCTAAGTTTAAGCTGATCTAAAGTTTGAACCCTGTTATTGTAACAAAGTCAAATGAAAATTTTAACCTTTAGAGGGCACTTATTTTTCCAAAGAGCGGACAGCTTCCTGCTCACGATACCCCCAAATAACAAATGGTTGTTTAATGGCTTGATATTTGTGGTGATGAGTGTGAACTGTGTAGTGTTTATTTTTCACAAACGTGGTGTGAGCTGTATAACCTCAGCTGTAAACATGGGATTGGATGTTTCTTTCACAGCACAATATGTTTATTTGAACTTTTTCTTTAGAGTTCTCGTAGCTAGCTTCATACTACGCTGAAAGACCAAACAAGAATGAAACGTTTAACAGCGAGATCTAGAGAGGGAGCCAAAACGTGAAAAACACCGGCTAACCACATAAAGCCTTAGTTTAAGGACAAAGGGCAACATAGCGGATTAACTCGACCACAAAAGATACATAATCCATGAGATTGCAGGGCTGGTCTAACAAAGAGTTTACATTGAACGGCATAAATAAACATGATATAAGGAGATTCACATTTGAATAAATGATTACGGCACCATTGGCCCCTTAATAGCATAATGTCGAGGATCCTGTCGGTAACAAAAAAAAATTGTGGACTCAGACAAGCATTCCAAGAAACATCTCCAGCTGTGATCACACCAGAAATATCAACAGATCAGGTGCGAGCTGTTGAGGAACCGTTGCTGGCGAGTCCAGTCCGAGCGATTACCCCGTAGACAAGCGTAGAATTGTAAGAATAATGCAAAAACACAAGAACAGAATAATAGATTAAACACAGAGATATGAGAGGACTTCTGACTACTATTTATTGCTCTTCTGTAAAACAGTAGTATAATGGTTGGGGTCCCCCCTCCTTTATATAGGTTACTAGATAGATGAGGAGCCCATCGTGGGCCAGGACTGTCGGCCTGGGCTCGGTTTCTTAATACTCCCCCTTGGGCACTCATCCGTCGTGTTCATGTCTCATCAAAACTCAATAAAAACCCAGTAGAAAAAATTTGGAGAAAGAGTACGTGATACACGTTCTGTTATGCTGCACGAATTGCCTCACTAAAAACCTTAGCCGAGAAACTTCGGGAAAACTCATCAAGAGAAAAAGAGTATAATCCATCTAATTTCATTTAGGGAGCAACTAAGGCATGCTATACCGTTGGGAGCCTTTCCCAACGGAATAGCATCCAGCCATCCAATTTCATGCCGTCTCATGGAGTATCATCGTGTTTCATCCAGTTTTACTCAGATTCATGCTAATGTTTGAAATATTTCATGGAGTTTCATCGTGTTTCATCAAGTCTCATGAAGTATCGTCGTATTTCATAAAGTCTCATGGAGTTTCATCAAGTTTCATATAGTTTGATCCCCAAGTATCATTGTTTCATCCTAAGTCTCATAGAGTTTCATCGTGTTTCATCCCAAGTTTCATGGAGTATTATCGTGTTTCATCAAGTCTCATGGAGTATCATCATGTTTCATCTAGTTTCACTCAGATTCATGCTAATGTGTGAAGTGTTTCATAAAGTTCTATCCCAAGTCTCATGGAGTTTCACCAAGTCTAATGGAGTATCATCGTGTTTCATCAAGTTTCGTATTGTTTCATCCCAAAGTACCATCGTTTCATCCCAAAGTACCATTGTTTCATCCCAAGTCTCATGGAGTTTCATCGTGTTTCATCAAGTCTCATGGAGTATCATCATGTTTCAACCCAAGTCTCATGGAGTTTCATCGTGTTTCTTCAAGTCTCATGGAGTTTCATCGTGTTTCATCAAGTCTCATGCAGTATCGTCGTGTTTCATCCAGTTTCACTCGGATTCATGCTAAGTGTTTTATGAAGTTCCATCCCAAGTCTCATGGAGTATCATCGTGTTTCATCAAGTTTCATATAGTTTCATCCCAAAGTACCATTGTTTCATCTTAAGTCTCATGGAGTTTTATCGTGTTTCATCAAGTCTTATGGAGTATCATCGTGTTTCATAAAGTCTCATGGAGTTTCATCATGTTTCATCAAGTTTCATATAGTTTGACCCCAAAGTACCATTGTTTCATCCCTAATCTCATGGAGTTTCATCGTGTTTCATCCCAAGTCACATGGAGGAAGGTGAGCAAGAAGATCATGGTGAAGATGTCGACGACGATGGCGATGCTTAGTCGGAACGAGACCTTGATGCCAACTCCCGCCGGTGTCTCCGGAGCAGCCTCGGCGGTGGCCAGTTGCGCCGCGGCGGCGCACACCATCGCAGAGAGGAGGACAGCAAGGAGATGGAGGCATGCTATGCTCGTCGCCCCACCGTGCCGATGCCAGAGACAGTCTTGGTGCTGCCGCTCCGCTGCACGGGAGACGTCGAACGGAGGTTCAGCCGATCAGCGTGGCTAGAGGCAGCATCAGGGGAAGCTTACCCTCCCTAGCGGTGCTCTCCATCATAGCCTCCCGCTGCAGTCCTACCCAAGAAGCATCCTCCCAACAACCCACTGAAATGACTCCGGTTAGTGTCAATGATTGAGAAGACTCCGAGATGGATTTGTGAATGGGCAATGCGTATTGGGATTCCGCGGCAATGGAGACGTAATGCGAGCGGCGGCGAGCTGGGATTTGAGGAATTTGGTGAAGGGAGTGAACGGAGAAGAGACTAGGACTAACTACTGAGGATAGGATTTTAATTAGCTGACGGAGGAGATCGAGTATTGTGAAGAGGACCAAGGGAGAAGGTGAGTGAGCAAAGATAGAGATAGAGGTGGTGTGATGTTTTGAGGAGGGGAGGTGCATACGGGGGAGGTGAGATGTGGTCTGATCAGATGGTAGTGTTCTATCCCATTGCTTTGGCTGAGAACGATATAGCGTTCTGTAGTTTTTCCCTTTCATTTGATCTCCAGGATTTACTCTTTGGGTACTCGATATCCGTGATTAAGTTTCAATAATGAGTTCATGAAGATTCTCCCCCTGAATTCTACACTTATCTAAGTATCATCATTCCAATTCCACATATGCACATTTCAAAGCTAGATGCTGGAAGTGACTTAGTGAATAAATTTGCAAGATTTTCACATGAGTTAGTATGAAGTACTTTAATTTCGTCCATATTTTGCAATTCATGAGCATAAAAGAACTTGGGGTTGATATGCTTTGTGAGATAACTCTTCATATAACCCATCTGCACTTGTGCAACACAAGCTGCATTATCTTCATAGATAATAGTGGGAGTTTGCGTGATATTCAATCCACATGACTGCTGAATGTGGTGAACCATCCGTCGAAGCCAAGAACATTCTCGTGAGGCCTCGTATAGTGCTATTATTTCTGAGTGGTTCGTCGAAGTCAATACAAGACATTGCTTAGACAATTTTTATAGAATTGCAGTTCCATCACATAGGAATACATAGCCTTTTTGCGACTTGGCTGTATGCGGGTCCAACAGGTACCCGGCATCTGTGTTGCCATTTATAGTTAGGTCTTGGTTCTTTCTGTAGAATAGACCAAGTTCTTTGCTTCGTTGGAGGTATCAGAAGATGTTCTTCATTCCCTGCCAATGCATTTGGTAGGTCCTGCACTATACATGTAAGGACCCCAAAATCAAACTCGTTTCAAGTTAGGTGATTTCGCTAGAGACGTAACCCTTAACAGGAAATGAAAATAATTTCGAGTACCCGGATATGTGTCTCACGTTAGCTCCCAGGATAAGCGGCTAACATGCACATATCCAAACAACGTTATATCATAAACATACACGATTTGAATATAACTAATAGAAATCAGCAGCGGAAAACATTAATTAAACAAGAACCGAAGGTCAAGTAATTTAAAACTACCTCAGATGGAACTCACAATACGTCGGAATCATCGAAAAACCTATCGAAAGACGATATTGCAACAAACTCCAAATAAAACTGAAAATACCAAATCATTCAAAATTGCATGCAATTCACACATAATGTAGAGTGTGATTTTAGGTGAACATTTTAGTTCAAATAGAGCTCATAAGAATTTTCTATGCATTTTACAAAGTTAAAGCCACTAATGTACAAATAAAACAATTATCAAAATTTTCTATAACAGAAACATTTCTCAAAGTTATTCCAGGTTAAAGTACATCAAGAAATAAAACTAACAAAAATTAATTTCACTCAATTTGGAGTGAAATTGAAATACATATGAATTTTTGAAGTTAAACCCAATTTCTAATGTAAAACAATCCATTTTAGACATTAATTTGGCTTCCAATTATTCTGGGGTAGAACCATACTTAAAACCTATTCCATTTAAGAGTACAATAAAAATTAAAACCAACAAAATTGGTTTCATTGAATTTGGAATTAAATTGAGTTAGTTAGTTATGAATTTTTTAAGTTATTTGAATTTTTAGTGCAACTTTAAATCGGTTCAGAATTTCTAAATGAATTAAATACATTTTTCACTGATCCTCAGCAAGCCACAGAGGATGACAAGTGGGGCCTAGGTTAGGGTTTGACCCAGTCAACGTGGACTTGGTCTCGGCCGAAGCTATGTTGAAGGCGTATTCAATCGAATACGTCTCCTACTCACGAAAACGTAAATTCGTTCTAGGTATACTAGGAATACGTTTTTCCTTAAGAGAAAACGTATTTCTTAATTTTGCACAAACACTTAACCGGCCATACAGGCCCACATGTCAAAGACTTAAGGACTTAAATGAGTTTTTCTTAAATTTCTAATCAGGTTTATTACCGTGGGGCCTACACGTCATATATACATGAAGAACACAATTAAGAACTGATGACGATCATTACCCTAATTCTGCCGGCGGTTAACCGGGCTCTCGTGCATGGCGGCAGGGTGAGGAAGGCGATTTAGCATGGCAGGAGGTCTCCGAGCTCGGGATCAACATGTCTGGGTGCATAATGACCTCGCGAACCCGCCTAGAGTGGCGCAGGGACCAACGGTCGCCAGCGGCGGGCTCGCGACGATCGGAGGGGGAGCCGAAGGGCAGCGCTCGAGGAGGAGGCGCTATGGTTTTCTATTGAGCTCAGGGAAGGCGCGCATTAGGATCTCCGAGATACTAGGAATGCGAAGGATCCAAAGATGACGTCAATGGAGGTCGGGGATGGCCGGAACGCAGACGACGACGCTTCACCGAGCTTGGAGAAGATGTAACCATACTCCCTCGAGGATGCACCAAAGGACAATTAAACCCGGCGGTAAGTTCAACAAGACGATGCGATCTCAATGGACATGATGGCGCAGAGGATTACTCACTGGAACGCTCGCGAGCATCGCTTCCATGGCTACCAGAGCCGAAGATGAAGAATTGGTCCCTGGCGATTTAGTGGATGGCAAGGTCTTGGACCAGCAAAAATGGATGCGACGTGTTGAGTGGAGTTCTACGGTGGTGACACGGGCTCGCGGGAGGCAACAACGCGGCGGCGCACTTCTCGTTGACTTCCACGGCCGAGAAAAAGAAATGGGCAGACAGGGCAAGAGAATTCAGGAGGAGACAAATGGATAGGCTTAGAAGGATGGGGAGGTCTAGGCGACACTTCAAGGGCGGTTGTGAGAGCTTGAGGTGTCCAAAGCGACGTCATGGCGAGTGGGTGCAGTGCCAGCTCTGCTCGATTGAGCTGCGCCGAAGAAGACGAGGGTGGTTCCGACAAGCGTGGCCCGCCCGTCAACGGTGGAGGCGAAAACGACACGGTCAGGTGCGAGTCCGACTCGGGTGCGTGCGATGGGGTCGGGTTGGACCAAGTCAAGTGGCTTGAGTCGCTACAGTCAAAGTGGTTCGGGTTGGGTTTAAACTGTTGACTGAATTAATTCCAAACCTCTACTTTGACCAGAGTTGAGAAAATATAAACAAAATTTATAAAAATCTAAAATTTTTCAGGGAGGTTACTGGGATAATATAGATCTCATAAATTTTTTTTAAGCAACACTGTTAGTGATTTAAAATCTTATTTTAAATTCAAAAACCGAATAGGTTTATGCAAGAAACATATATTTTTCTTAAGGTTAAGATGAATCTAAGAATTATACAAAAATTATATTTATTCATAATAATTATTCTAGTATTTTAATAAATTATTTCCAACAACTTTTAAACCAACATTTTTCTGGAATCAAATAAAAGTTTGAATTCAAGCCAAAAATTTGAAATTTTGGGACAAACTTTATTACAACCACAAATGTTTTACATTGATCCCTAATTTACACTCATAAACACAATATGCTTAGCTAATCCACCTTAAAGATTTTTGAGGACATGACAAACCTACCCCCCTTAAAAAGAATCTCAACCCCGAGATTCTGGTAATCTATAAATCAGATCAGAAAGGTTCTAAGCGGTTCTTTCAACTCTTAACGAAATACACCATCCGTTGTCTTGATTTCCTTCAAAGATAGTGCTGAGATACCCTAACAAGATAGCATAGCATCGCTATCATATTTTCCTTTCCATTGCTTTGTTTAACCTTTCCTTTCTTGATTTGAAGACACTTCAAACAGATGGAAAAAGGTAGGGATACTCAGTCTTCATTTGGTCCTCACGTTCCCATGTCGCCTCATCTTTAGTATGGTTGCTCCACTGGACCTTCACGAATTTTCTGATGCGATTTCTTGTCTGGCGCTCTGTTTCTTCAAGAACGCAAATCGGATACTCATAATAAGTGAGATCGGGTTACAATTCAAGATCTTCTACCTTGGTTGCTTCGGTCAGGACCCGAAGATACTTCTTCAGTTGAGAGATATGGAATACATTGTGCACATCTAAAAGTGACGGTGGCAGCTCCAACTTATAGGCTGCCAATTTATCTTTTAAGGTCTAATCCATCCATCCCTGCTCTAGGATCCAATCAACCATCAAAATCAACACAATCATTCTAGGTTAAAGATATACCTCATTTATCCACAGTCAACTCCAACCTAAGAAAATCAAATCAACAAAAAGGTCATCCATCCAAGGTGAGTTTGTAATCCAACTATAATCCAAATAATCAAAATCACTAACTTTGTCCAGATCAAGTTATCCGCAAATAATTATCTTAGTTCGATTCAACAATATTAAATCAATGTCTTCCAAAGTCTACTTATCCTCAAGTATCATCTAAATCCAACCACTATATTTAATCATCCCTAATTAATCTAATTATATCATCCTTGGGACAGCATAAAGATAAAACTTCAATTCAATCCTCATAGTCACCCACTACACGACCCATCAATCATCTAATCATTCTTCATCTCTGAAAGTACTACGATCCGTCTATATACCCAAATACAACTCCACCAATCTCAAATTATCAACATAATTATCCACCAAAATTTATAATATTATCATAGTTTCGAATTGTAACTTTATCACATTAGATCTAAATCTGACTAACAATCTTATTGACATATCGACTGAGACATACCAAAAATCTAAATCCATAAGTGAACTCACAAAATTATTTATTCAAATCTATGTATTCCATGAGTCCCACCTGCATGGCCTTCAACATAATTTCAACATCACCAGCATGCAAGCTCACACCGCACTACAATAGTTCTATTTATACTCATATCATAACCTCCTATGGTAACGCCTTCCAAAACCCACAAATGATCTCACAAAGGTTAATATCTCAGGGTACAAAAATCAAATTAATTCTTCTAAGATCATATTCGGGGACAATGAGTAATAATCAATTTCTCGATTATCAAACATCACTTTGATCATACAAGTCCACCAACATCAACCTAACATACATAATCTAAATAAAGATAAAAATAACGGTTACTCGATCCTATCCTTCTCTCTACCGATTCCGCTATTAATCTCTTAATTAATATGCGACTTCCATTAAAGAGATAAGAGGGAAAAGCATAAGGTAAGTAATTGACAACAAAGGGGAATAACTTAACCTAGTATGAATGCAGCAACAATCCACATTTATGCAACACGAAGTAAGGTGCTTTAGCCTAAGTGACCAACACAAGATGCAAACAAACCACACTTAGTTTTCCGACATAATTGCTATACATTTGCCCGTAGGCGATGTGCAACTACTCAGAAAAGAAAAGAGCAAGTACTCAAACTACAAAATCCAGCGTCTACAAGCTAAGGATAATAATTATGGTGTATATAATCTAAGAATAATCCCTAACTTAACCCTAATATCGCAGCAAGGCATCGTCTTCTTGTCCTTTCGCCGATGCTCTTCACCGGTGATTACTTAGTGTTTCTATTGTTGGAAAAGAGAGAAGAGCAATTGAGAAAACGATTTTGCCCAAATAAAATGAATAGTGAGACAAGGATTAGATGCTAAGATGGGTAAGAAAGAATGAAATTATTATTACTTGCATTTTCGCCAAAGTTTTGCTAGTTTGAAAATATTATTTGCAAACCAAAATCCTAACAATGTCCATTGCTACGGCTTTAACCTACAGTCAGCATGCTCTGATACCAACGCTGTAAGGACCCTGAAATCAAACTTGTTTCAAGTTAAGTGATTTCGCTAGAGACGTAACCCTTAATAGGAAATAAAAATGATTTCGAGTACCCGGATATGTGTCTCATGTTAGCTCCCAGGATCAGCGGCTAACATGTACATATCCAAACAACATTATATCATAAACATACATGATTTGAATATAACTAATAGAAATTAGCAGCGGAAAACATTAATTAAACAAGAACAGAAGGTCAAGTAATTTAAAACTACCTTCCCAATGGTGCACCACAACCCAAAGGGCAACTGACTGGGATTAAAGCCGAAGTACCAACTGTTATCACCTCAAACTTGTCGTGATAACTACTGCGGTTATGTATGACATTCTTACCTGCAACATAGATAAGCCAACTGAGTACAAAAATGTATTCGCAAGACTTACGAATAGAAAATTTAAGTAAATGCACTTGGTATCAAAGGATGGCTAAAATGTTTCATTTTCAGCATAAAACAAGTTTATTTGACAAGTTAACGAGTATAGATTTAAATTACCATTTGACAAACCTTTAGAAATTTAATATAGAAGTAGGCACTCCAATTCATGATCACTATTTCCACAATTTCACAAGTAAAAGATCATACCCAAAGTGGTTGATCCACCCAGGTAAACTAACATCAATACACGAACTTTCCGCTCGTGACGACAAATTATTCCCAATCATACCCAGATCCTAGCCCCAACATCTAAACGTGCATTCTCCCACAAGTAATGTCCATGACCGGGGACACGGCTATTCGAATAGATTTATGACTCTACAGAGTTTGTACAACTTTACCCACATGATATGAATACCTCATACTATCGCCACGCACTCTTCCGAAGGAGTGTGACTGAGATATCATAATGAGGTCGTTACAATGCCATGTGTTAACTAGCAAACCACCCGAGGAAACAACACCATAGCCGAAAGTCGCTTATCGTCACCATGGGTGTACCCCGTTGTGTAAGTAAGTCCCTTACGTACAAGCGACCTTTAAGGACAAGTAAGACAAAACTTAACATGCCCCCACTAGATTGACAAGACAATAACAACAATAATAACAACAATTGCCAATCTAATTGTGGTTTGATAGCAAACACACTACAAATTAATAAACCAAGACTTCACCATTAACCCAGCATGTGGCTGCACGTGTGACTTGGTTCAACACCACACAGACCGGTTCTTAATCACCCAGACGGGGCTACACAATTCTAGAACAATCTCTCATCATCACCCTACACCCGCCCAAGATAAAAATGTAAAGAACCCAATGCCAACATGTCCATAATAACCAGAAAAACCAGATTCGAAGATCTGATTATAATCCTCAAGTTTTAACCAGATTCAACTCATCTTGACTGATGGAATAGCTCCATCAACCACTTTCGACTACATCTACTAGCATGGCTAAGCATCGTTTTAGAAATTAGCAAACAACCCCATATAACATATAACCTTAATCATTCAAGGTAACAGGGCAATTAACTTTCAAAGGAAGGAAAATGCAGCAAGAGGATATAACTAATTCTACCCAATTGACATACAAGTATTTCAAGCAATGCATAGAATACTTGAAAATTAACATAGATACTTTTAAAATTAATAGGAATTCAATGTGCATCAAAGGAGGGGACTGCTTGCCTTTGTTGGTACCACTCTTATTTACCCTCAGATGGAACTCAGAATACATTGGAATCATCGAAAAACCTATCGAAAGACGATATTGCAATAAACTCCAAATAAAAGCCAAAAATACCAAATCATTCAAAATTGTATGCAATTCACACAGAAGGTAGAGTGTGAATTTAGGTGAAAAGTTTAGTTCAAATGGAGCTCATAAGAATTTTCTATGCATTTTACAAAGTTAAAGCCATTAATGTACAAATAAAACAATTATCAAAATTTTATATAATAGAAACATGTCTCAAAGTTATTCCAAGTTAAAGTACAGCAAGAAATAAAACTAACAAAAATTAATTTCACTCAATTTGGAGTTGTATTGAAATAATTATGAGTTTTTGAAGTTAAACCCAATTTCTAATGTAAAACAATCCATTTTAGACATTAATTTGGCTTCCAATTATTCTGGGGTAGAACCATACTTAAAACCTATTCCATTTAAGAGTACATTAAAAATTAAAACCAACAAAATTGGTTTCATTGAATTTGGAATTAAATTGAGTTAGTTAGTTATGAATTTTTCAAGTTATTTGAATTTTTAGTGCAACTTTAAATCGGTTCAGAATTTCTAAATGAATTAAATACATTTTTCACTCATCCTCAGCTAGCCACAGAGGATGACATGTGGGGACCATGTTAGGGTTTGACCTAGTCAACGTGGACTTGGTCTCGGCCGAAGCTATGCTGAAGGCGTATTCTATCGAATACGTCTCCTACTCACGCAAACGTAAATTCGTTCTAGGTATACTAGGAATACGTTTTTCCTTAAGAGAAAATGTATTTATTAATTTTGCACAAACACTTAACTGGCCATACGGGCCCACATGTCAAAGACTTAAGGGCTTAAACAAGTTTTTCTTAAATTTCTAATCAGGTTTTTTTACCGTGGGGTCTACACGTCATATATACATTAAGAACACAATTAAGAATTGATGACGATCATTACCCTGATTTTGCCAGTGGTTAACCGGGTTCTCGTGCATGGCGGTGCGGTGAGGAAGGTGATTCGGTGCGGTAGGAGGTCTCTAGGCTCAGGTTCAACGTGTTTGGGTGCGTAATGACCTCACGAACCCGCCTGGAGGGCGCGGGGACCAACGGTCGCCGGCGGCGGGCTCGCGATGATCGGAGGTGGAGCCGAAGGGCAGCGCTCGAGGAGGAGGCACTACGGGCGTAGATTAAGCTCGGGGAAGGCGCGCATCAGGATCTCTGAGATATCAGGAATGTGGAGGATCCAAAGATGACGCCGATGGAGGTCGGGGATGGCCGGAACGCAGACGGCGGCGCTTCACCGAGCTTGGAGAAGATAGGACCATACTCCCTCGAGGATCCACCAAAAGACAATTAAACCTGGTGGTAAGTTCAACAAGACAATGCGATCTCAATGGACATGATGGTGCAGAGGATAACTCATCGGAACGCTTGCGAGCGTCGCGACCATGGCTACCGGAGCTGAAGACGAATAAGTGGTCCCTGGCGATTTAGTGAATGGCAAGGTCTCGGACCAACAAAAATGGATGCGACGTGGTGAGTGGAGTTCTACGATGGTGACGCGGGCTCACGGGAGGCAACAATGTGGCGACGCTCTTCTCGTCGACTTCCACGGCTAAGACAAAGAAATGGGCAGAGAGTGCGAGAGAATGGGGGAGGAGACAAATGGATAGGCTTAGAAGGATGGGGAGGTCTAGGCAACGCTTCAAGTGCGGTTGCGAGAGCTTACGGTGGCCAAAGCGACATCGTGGCGAAGCGCGAAGGATCAACTCTTCTTTGCTGGTTGGCGCCAAGAAGACGAGGGCGGTTCGACAAGGTGGGCCCTTTGTCGCGTGGAGGCGAAAATGGTAGGTCGGGTGTGAGTCTGACTCGGGTGCGTGCGATGGGGTCGGGTTGGACCAAGTCAAGTGCCTTGAGTCGCTACAGTCAAAGTGGTTCGGGTTGGGTTTAAACTGTTGATTGAATTAATTCCAAACCTCTACTTTGACCAGAGTTTAGAAAATATAAACAAAATTTAGAAAAATCTAAAACTTTTCAGGGAGGTTACTGGGATGATATAGATCCCATAATTATTTTAAATAACACTGTTAGTGATTTAAAATCTTATTTTAAATTCAAAAACCGAATAGGTTTATGCAAGAAACATAGATTTTTCTTAAGGTCAAGATGAACTCTAAAAATTTTACAAAAATTATATTTATTCATAATAATTATTCTAGTATTGTAATAAATTATTTCCAACTAATTTTAAAACAATATTTTTCTAGAATCAAATAAAAGTTTGAATTCAAGCCAAAAATTTGAAATTTTGGGACAAACTTTATTACAACCACAAAAGTTTTACATTGATCCCTAATTTACACTCATAAACACAATATGCTTAGCTAATCCACCTTAAAGATTTTTGAGGACGTGACAAACATACCCCCCCCTTAAAGAGAATCTCGACCCCGAGATTCCAGTAATCAAGAAATCAGGCCGGAAAGGTTCTAGACGGTTCTTTCAAATCTTAACGAAATATACCATCTGTTGTCTTGATTTCCTTCAAAGATAGTGCTGAGATACTTTCTGAGTGTCATACTGTAAAGATTTCTATTTGGTCTGTCTTGGTTTGGGACAGGGATACATTCATGTACCTTCATATAAATGTCTGAATCCAATATTTCATAAAGGTATGATTTTGCCACATCCATCAATTTCACTTCTAACTTCAAGTTCACTTCCATTGAGATTAAATATCTAAAGGGAGTTCCGCCCATGACCGGGGAATAGGTTTATTCATAATCATCTTCTAGACATTGAGTGAAACCTTTTGCAATGAGCCTTGCTTCTTTTCATTTCTCTTTCGAACAAATACCCACTTATGCCCTACGGGGTGCACATAGGGAGGTGTGTGGCTTATAGACCCAAACACCTCTCTTTTATTCAGAGAGAATAATTCAGTTTCTATTGCCTTCTTCCAATCTTTCCAATCTGATCTTTTCTTTCATTCAGCGAGCGATGCAGGCTCTGGATCAAGATCGATGATTGTGGCAATTTTCTTTGCAAAATAAATGTCGACATTGGCTGTTGTCTTATTCATAGATTCTCCCGAGGTCACAAAGTTTATAGCTAGTTCTTCAAGGAGCGATTCTTCTAATGCTTCTACTTGCTCACCGCTGCTTTCAATTATGGGGGCAAGTCCCTTTAGTTTTTCAACTCTGATATGTGCGCACACATCCATGCTGATATCTCCCTTCATGGGGATGTTCAATTTTGGTATGCCTTTTCTGAAGGTTCCATACCGATGCTAGGTCTCAACTGGCTCCCCTTCTGCATTTGGGGAACTTCGGTGATCGACTGTATCAAGTCCTTATCCTTTTCACCAGGCATCCCCGGTTACTTCGGATTCGAGGGACCGGAGTTCTCGTCCTTTCTGAGGCCCTAGGACGGGATTAGGGATACATTCATCGGTATTTCAACCCTCTCCGGTGCATTGCGTGCAAGCACATGTGACTTGGTCATGCTCTTCAAATCACTAAAGTGGTTAGGCTGTTGATTCGCTAATGCTTGCAAATCAATTATCTTCTGGACATCAATAGTCTTCTAGACTTCAATTATCTTCTGGACTTCTCTTGTCTTCTAGACTTCTTTATTTGCTTCGCTAGTGCGCTGGTCATGTGTATGGATTTCAATTATCTTCTGGACTTCTCTATTTGCCGATATTTTGCATCAAGGGGTTGATTTTCTCCTCGTAATGACGAGAAAATATCCTCATCAATTATACTATCAACGAAGCGGGCTGCATGCAAATCTCCAGTCATGCTGTCTCATAACCAATGTATATCCCATACTTTCAGAGAGGGCTCATTGCAGTTCGCTGTGGTGGTGGTATAGGTACAACCAAACCTGCGAAGATGAGAAATTTTCAGTGTTTGGCCCTTGCGCTAGTTGCATAGGTGAAAGGATGTTATATGCTGATGGTCTAAAATTGACGAGAGTTGCTGCATGCAGGACTACGTGTCCCCAATATGTAGTTGGTAAATTACAATTCTTCAAAGATCTGCTAGTCCATTCTGAGTGTGGATATGCGGTACGGAATGCTCAACTTTAATTCCTATTTTCATGCAATAATCATCAAATGCATTCAAAGTAAATTCTCTGGCATTGTCCATTCTGGTGGACTTCACATGATGATCATTGAAAATATTTATAATTTTAATTATTTGCGAGATTAGCTTTGCAAAAGCGTGGTTTCTCGTAGACAATAAACATATGTGCGACCATTTCGAGGAAGCATTGATGAACACCGTAAAATACCTAAATGACCCTGACAGGGGCTATATAGGACCGCAAATGTCTCCCTGGATACGGTTCAGGAATGCAGGGACTTCATCCTTCGCTTTTAGAGCAGAAGGTCTACTAATTATTTTCCCGGTGGCACATGCGAGGCATAAAAAATATTCTTGATTCGGGAAAGTATTTATATTGATATTATGTCCCTGTGAATTGTTTATTATATTTCTCATCATTCTAAGACCTAGATGGCATAATCTATCATGCTAGAGATAGAAAAGTTCAGAGCTTCTAAATACGGTTTTCAGGGCAGTATAGGCTGCAGGTGCCTTAATATTAATGTAGTATAGACTAGTTTCAAATGAAGGAAGTCGTTCTAATACGATTTTCTACTTTCTTCACGCTTTGTAATGAGTAGGTATTCCTTACCATACTCTTCTTCAGTCTCTACGTGGAAACCATTAGCGCGAATATGCTTGAGAGTTCTAGTCGATTCTAGGTATAATAAGGCTTTTTTAATGACCAAAGTTGTGCCCATCGGGAGTATAATTGTGGCCCTTCCTGAGCCTATTATACAAGTATCGCTGCCTGCGATTGTCGTAATACTACCAACATTCTTGTTGATTGACTGAAAGATTTTCGTCTCTCTCAAGATGGTATTCGTTGTGCTGCTATCCTGCTAAGCACACTTCCTCCATAGGGCGTCACACGCGTTCTAATATAATGTACTTTATTAATATGCAGCAGAAAGCAAGCAACACACAAATAAAATAGTTCAGATATCAGAACATAACTTGCTTTTATAAATAGGGGAATATAAGTCTTGCATGACTCATCATAAGAATTTAATGCTTTGCTCTCCTAGAGCTTACAACCATTATTTAAAGAATAAAATAATTCAATGTTCTGCTTGTTGGAAATATGCCCTAGAGGCAATCATAGAGATGATTATATTTCATTATGTTCATAACATTGGATAATATGTTATCTTGTTCCTAGAATAATATCGATAATATTTATTATCAAGTATGTGACTTGATTGTGAAACTATTTTTTTCTGCGATGATTATTCTTAAACGTTCCCTGGTCGGAAACATATGAGAATACATATGAATAGACTAGCATATGTATTGGTTGATGACTATATTTTACGAGTCATAGATATGGAGATATCAAACCAATAATATGGACACATGTTAGAGAACATGGTGTTGGATAATACCTACCTTAAGACACTATTGAGATTGTTATGATTCTATGTGTCGTTAGTTGGTCTCAAGCAATGATGATGTATAATCCTTAGACCTGAGATCAGCATGGTTTCCTACATGTGTAATAGCACTCTTAGGGGTTGCCAAATGCTACTCGTAATTGGGTAGTTATAAAGGTAGCTTTCGGGTATGCTATGGAACATGCGGAAGAATGTGACTGGTCGGATATGGGATTTCCCCCTCCTAACATAATAGGAGAGATGTCTCTGGGCCCCTCGAAGTGTCGACCATATGAAGTTATTCGATACTTGATCGAGAAAGTATTAAACAGTCCATGGAGTTCAACCAGATGTCATGAGGCAAAAGGAGAATACACAAGCAGGTCAGTCAGTTCGACTAGATACGAACTGATTGTATGGAGATACGAGCTGGTCGTAGACTGGCTGAACACAAATATGAACTAGTCGTATGGAGATACGAGCTGGTAGTAGACTGGTCAAACATAGTCATGAACTGGTCGTATGGAGATATGAGCTGGTCGTAGACTGCTTGAACATAATCACTAACTAGTCGTAAGAAGTCACGAACTGGTCGTAGTTAAGTTCTAACTGGTCGTAAGGAGTTATGAACTGATCATAACTTAATATGGACTGGTCGTGACTAGATACGAGTTGGTCATATGTGATAAGGACTTGGTCGTAGATCATACTGCACTAAGGTTCGTCCGATATATTCTATGTGTGTTCGGGAATCGTTATGTCCTGCTAGGTACCGCTAACGACTCGTGGTTGGAAAAGAGTTTCCGAGTCACAACCAATTACACATGAACCTATAGAGTCACACACTTAAAGGGCTAGGATTTGATTTGGATGGTGATCCAAATTCTTATAGACCACGAGTTCCTAATGGGCCTCAAGTACGAGACCCATTATGGATGCCTATAAATAGAGGGGCGGAGGCATAGGGTATGTTAATCCTTTTGGAAGGAATTCCTAGAACCCTAATAGCCACGCCTTCCTCAACCATGCCGCCGATGCTAGCACTCTAGCGCGTGGTGTCCCTGCCCCGTATGTGTGGATACCTTAGAGGTTTTGTTGCGAAGCATCAGTACTAGGACGATCCGCAACGCGTGACGATCACAGGAGTAGGAGGAGAAGATGTGTGGCAAGTACAGCTACGACTGCATCAACTCTACTTTCGCTATGAGTCAGTGCGTCTAGTGGTAATCCCATGATCTATTACTAGTGGAGGTTCCTTAGTTGCGCGGTAGAATTTTTATTTTGTGCTATCGTAGCCTTCCCGCGATCCTTTAGTGGTATCAGAGCCATCTCGACTAGTTTTAGATTCAGATTAGCTGCATATTGTGATATGTGAAAGTCATAGATGTGATCTATTTCTGTTTCTGTTGGTCGTTCTATGTGATAGATTGTTTTTTGCGGTGGTCGATATGATCGCCCATGCGCGGTGGTCTCAAGATGGGTTCATGGTCATTATTCCGTGACCGTGTCTTTATGGTCGTATCACGATATGCCTCTACCAGTCGGTTTCCGCCATCGGGGCAGACAGTGATTGTAAATCCATGGAGCATGCGAAGATCAATCTGGTTGATCGAATCGGAGTTGCGATCGAAAAAGGTTAATGTGATTAATTCAATGCGATTTACATGGACGGAACCACTGAAAAGGACCTTGGTATTCAGTATTGCTAATTTTGGTCAGCTGTTAGATATAATGCGATTCTATGCCTAACTTGTTTTTGTAGGATTTTGTGATTAGTATGACCCATGATGTATGAGATGCATGTATGTGTGTAATTTTCACGACCTACGTATCATGATTATTGAAGCCCAAGGCTATCTATATTTGTATAATGGCCAGCGTGTCGACTTGTGATGCCTCTTCACTCATTGTAATTTTATTACTAGTGCTATTAGGAGTAATGGCTTAGTGGGAGTACTTAGAGGAATCAGCCACTTGGAGACAAGGCGAACAGGAAGCACAACGATGGAGATCACCACGTCGAAGGGTCGTACTTTATCACGATGCAATGTGATTGTTTGTGAATGCCTTTATATTCCTGTTTATTTCTATGCATGTTATTTAGTTGCTTTGAATGCTTATAACATGGTAGAAGTAAAATTCCCTCACATAATATTAAGTTAAATTGATGCCCTCCCAATTAGCTACACCGTCAAAAGTCATGTATTTTAATGGTAAGTCTTGCTAAAGCAGAGTGCCATTAACTTTCCTTGACTAGATGGGTTTGTGTCAGACACTTACACGCATAGTATTGGTTTAACTTAACAAGGTTATCATAACAGTTATGGACCTTGGGGCATAGGGTTGGGTGCCGGAGCATAGAGATACTGCTCAACAACAAGAGTCATATAGAGATATGATTAGCAAATGGTTGCTTACCAAATTCACTAATCTTCTAGCAGTGATGCCAAAGCTCACTAGTAGATTAACTGATTATGGGTCTTCAATCACTAAATGTCATAAGGGGGATATGGTATTTGGTGGGAGTATCTTTATTAAATTGTTTAATAGAAGTTACTTTTCTTGAACATATGTCTTAGTTTTGCATATTTTATGTTGTAGATCATGGCACCAACTACTGTACCTACCTCCAGTTTTGCTTTACGTTCGATACTTGGTAAGGAAAAACTGAATGGAACGAATTTTGCGGATTGGTCTCGCAACCTAAGAATTGTTCTTAGGCAAAATAAAAAGAAACATGTTCTAGAGGAACCAATTCCAGATGTGCATGCTGAAAATGCTGCTGCTACACTTAAAAACGCCTATAAAAAGGCATGTGATGAGTCCCTTGATGTTAGCTGTCTCATGCTTGCTGCTATGAACTCAGACCTACAGAAGCAGTTTGAGAACATAGAGGCCTACGATATGATCATGGCGCTCAAAGGCATGTTTGAGACACAAGCAAGAATTGAGAGATATGAAATCTCAAAGAAATTGTTTGGGTGTAAGCTAGCTAAGGGTAGTCGAGTGAGCCCACATATGATCAAAATGGTTGGTTACACACAGAGCTTTGAAAAAATTGGTTTTCCACTTAGTCAAGAGTTGGCAACAGATTTGATTCTTGCTTCGCTTCCTGCAAGCTATGGGCAGTTCATTTTGAACTTTCATATGAATGGCTTAGACAAGAATCTCACTGAACTGCATATGATACTCAAGACTGTAGAGGACATCATTAAGAAAAGCAACAGTCATGTGATGATGGTGCAAAAGAGTATAAGCTTCAAGAAGAAGGCTAAGACTTGGGTCAAAAGGAAGGGCAAGGCTAAAGTTTTGGATGGGATCCAAACTAACAAGCCTAAGCCCAAGACTAAGTCCTGCCAGACTCAAGAGAATGAATGCTTTTACTGTAAAGAACTATACCATTGGAAGTGGAACTGCAAGAAATACCTAGCTGATCAGAAAAAGAATGGTGGGACTAAAACTTTCACTTCAGGTATTAATGTTATAGATGTTTTTCTTGCTGATTCTTCTATTAACTCTTGGGTATTTGATACTGGATCGGTTGCTCATATTTGTAATTCGATCCAGAGTCTAACAAGGATTAGGAGAGTTGCAAGAGGCGAGATGGATCTTCGCGTCGGATATAAAGCAATGGTTGCTGCATTAGCCGTCGGGACTTTGCCATTACTTTTGCCCTTAGGATTTATTATGGAATTGAATAATTGTTATTACGTTCCAGCCATGAGTAGAAACATTATCTTTGCCTCATATTTGATGGCAGAGGGTTATAAATTCATTTTTGAGAACAATGGTTGTTCTATATTTTAGAATGAGTTGTTTTATGGCTATGCTCCAATTTCGAATGGGTTGTTTATTTTAAATCTTGATGATGCACCTGTCTATAATATCAATACGAAGAGGCTTCGGCTCAATGATATGAATTCCACTTTTATTTGGCATTGTCGTTTGGGTCACATAAGTGAGAAATGTATGAAGAAGCTCCATGATGATGGAATTCTAAACTCATTTGATTTGGAATCATTTAAAACGTGCGAATCTTGCCTACTCGGAAAGATGACCAAGACGCATTTCACTAGCCGAGCTGAGAGGGCATCCGACATGTTGACACTCATACATACTGATGTGTGTGGACCAATGAGCATGACAGCTAAAGGTGGTTTTCAGTACTTCATTACTTTCACCGATGACTATAGTAGATGTGGATATATCTATTTAATGATGAACAAGTCGGAATCCTTTGAAAAGTTCAAGGAGTTCCAGAGTGATGTACATAATCAACTTGGCAAGACAATCAAATCCTTATGATCTGATCGTGGAGGTGAATTTTTGAGCCATGAATTTGGTGATCATTTGAAAAAATATGGAATTGTTCCACAGCTTACACCACCGAACACTCCACAATGGAATGGGGTATCCGAGCGGCATAATCGAACCTTGTTAGACATGGTTCGGTCGATGATGAGCCAATCAGATCTGCCATTGTCTTTTTGGGGTTACACTCTAGAAACTGCCGCTTTCAATTTAAATAGGGTACCGTCTAAATCAGTAAATAATACACCATATGAGATATGGATTGGGAAGAGTCCTAGTTTGTCTTTTCTAAGGATTTGGGGATGTGATGTCTAGGTTAAACATTTGATATCTGATAAACTCACACCCAAGTCAGATAAATGCTTCTTTATAGGATATCCTAGGGAAACCAAAGGATATTATTTCTATAACCAAGAAAAGGGCAAAGTTTTTGTTGCTCGAAATGATGTCTTTTTGGAGAAAGAGTTTATTTCAAAAGAAGTCAGTAGGAGAAAGGTGCAACTCAAAGAAATTCGGGAAACATTTGAAATTGTTTCAACTCCTACTGAACCTCTACAAGATGAACAAAATATTGTTGAACCTGTAGATGAGGCATCAGCCCCCACGTAGATCTAAAAGGCCACATCAATTGTCTATAAGATATGGGCAAGACGTATTATTGTTGAATAATGATGAGCCTAAGACTTACGAGGAAGCGGTGATGAACCCAGACTCTGAGAAATGGTTTGGAGCCATGAAATCCGAGATACACTCCATGAGTGACAATCAGGTTTGGAACCTAGTCGATCAACTTGATGGTGTTAAAACCATTGAGTGCAAATGGAACTATAAGAAAAAGATTGACATGGATGGAAATGTTCACATTCATAAAGCTCAACTAGTCGCAAAAGGGTTTCGACAAGTTCAAAGGGTTGACTACGATGAGACTTTCTCACCGGTAGCGATGCTAAAATCTATACGGATCATTCTAGCTTTTGCTGCATATTTTGACTATGAGATATGACAAATGGATGTCAAAACAGCTTTCCTTAATGGAAACCTAAGTGAGAATGTGTACATGACACAACCTAAAGATCTTGTCGATCCAAAGAGTGCTAGTAAAGTGTGCAAACTTCAAAAGTTCATTTATGGGTTGAAGCAAGCATCTTGGAGTTGTACATGAAGGTTAGTGGGAGCGCGCTTGTTATTCTAATCTTATATGTGGATGACATATTATTGATTGGGAATGACATTCCAATGCTGGAATTCATTATGGCATCATTGAAAAATAGTTTTTCTATGAAGGACCTAGGAGAGGTGGCATATATATTAGATAAAGATCTATATAGATAGATCGAGAAGGCTAATTGGATTAGGCCAAAATACTTATATTGACAAGATGTTGATTCGGTTCAACATGCAGGATGACAAGAAAGGGTTCTTGCCTATGTCACATGGCATAAGTCTTAGCAAGAGTCAGTGTCCTTCGACAGCTGATGAGCGAGACCGTATGAATGGTATTCCATATGCTTCAGCTATTGGATCTATCATGTATGCAAAGTGTTCATAAGATTACTGCTAGTAATTTACATAAAATAGTCAAAAAATTCTCATAATGCTCTTCGAACTCCTGGTTCGTGATCCCGTAGTTTTTCTATGCATTTTTCATGATTTACTGCTATTTTCAGTGATTAGAAGTAATATAAACAATCACAGATAATCAAAACAGTAAATACAATACATAAATTGCATAGAAATAATAATAACAAAGTTAAACATGCTTCAAATGCAAAAAACGATTCAAAATTTGAATTCCCGATGCCCTTTTCTGCTGGAAAATGAATTTTCGGCGAATTCTACAATATCTAAGGGTTAAATCGTGAATTTTCAGTTCGGAGAAAAAAAATTCGCATAATTTTCATACTTTCATAGGGCCTTTTTTCAAAAATGGAATTTCTTTTCTTTTTTCCTTTTTTTCATCTCCTTTTCCCACGAGGCCGGTTGGGCCAATTTCCACGGCCCATTTTGGCCTTTCGGGCCCGATCTGACCCATGCGCACCTTGGCCCACTCGACCGTTCTTAACCCCCTGTTCACCTCAATGGCGGCGGTGGACCCATGCGAGGCGGAGGCTATGCTGCGTCTTGACGCGATGGAGGCGCCCGTCTTGAGGGGCAATCGGGCCGGGCCTTGAGGTGGGTGGCCTTGCAGTGGGAGGTGGCGTCGTCTGGCGAGGCAGTGGAGGGTCAGGCGGCGTGGGCGAGGCATCGTCGGGCAACGCAGGCAGTCTGGGTGGAGGCGACGCCATGCCGGGCGGCGTGGGCAGCCCCACGCGGAGGCGGCGGTGGCGGCTCTGCGAGGGGAACTCGACGGCCATGAGGCGGGCGGCCGGCTCCATGGCCGGTGGTGGCTGTGTCGGTGGCGCTTCCCACCCCTTTTTCTTTTGCCGGAGGTGCATGCATGCTTGATGGCACCGTGGCGAGTGACGCAGAGGGCGGCGAGGCCAGTGACCTTCTTGGCCTTGGTGGCCGGAGGGAGGCACGAGGTCATCGCACGGTGGTGGTGGCACTCCAGATCGCGTGGCTCCAGGCCGGTGCGGCTAGCTGACGACTTCGGGCCTGGCGATTTTTTTGTGTGTACTGTTCATGCAATGCAATGTACTGTTCATCCAAAAACACTGTTCATGCATTTACCAATCGGCTTGGCCGGTGACTTCCAGTCGGCTCGCGGTAGATTAGAACGTATTTGCAATTTCCAATCTACGGTACAATCGACATCTACCTTTCCATACAATCTACTGATCAGCATTGTGCTGCGACTTCAAGTTGGCTCGCGGTAGATTGGAGCGGATTTTCACCGTAGGATACAATCTAGAAAGCGAAATTTGCATAATTGAAAGCAATATAGAAAAAATGATTCGATCTACGAGTGTCGTTCTTTGACGGTCACCTTTCGATCTGAGAAGAGTCGATCGTGCTAATAACATGTTGAGGAATCGTCACTAGCGAGTCCAGTCTGAGCGATTACCTTGTAGACAAGCATAGAATCGTAAGAACAATGCAAGAACACAAGAACAGAATAATAGATTAAACACAGAGATATGAGAGGACTTCTAGCTTCTCTTTATTGCTCTTCTGTAAAACGGTAGTTTAATGGTTGGGGTCCCTCCTCCTTTATATAGGTTACTGGATGGATGAGGAGCCTATCATGGGCCAGGACTGCCGGCCTGGGCGCGGTTTCTTAACACGAGCTACAGCAGCAGCGGGAGGAGGACCAGCAGGGCGTGGTGCGCCTTGACCAGGCCTCGGGGCATCATCCTGCAGGCACATTCACGAAAATAACCATTAATTTACAAGCCATCCCTGTAGGCCGTATGGCCTTGGCAAAGTACAAGGATCACAGAACACATATTGTCAACTAGTTGATCATACAACAGATTCATAATTTATTTCTCTATCTGCAAGAACAATCTAGAAATAATATAATTTCACCAAACGCATAAACAGTGAGAATGCGTAGACCAGCTTAGAATGCAGAATGTAACGAGAGAGAATAATATTGAATCATTATGTCCTTTGAGAATATGCTAAAAATTCGATGCTATTACCAGACAAAGTGGAGACGATTAACAAATACAAAGGGACCGGTTCATGCCAGTGATATCTGTAGTTAGATAATGACATAACAATGAATAAAGCGGCATGCAGAAAGTTGAATTCATAAATGAACATTTACACACAAAAAATTATCCATACATATGCTGAAATTTATAAAACATGATAGAACAGAACAACACAATACCTAATATGTTCAGATGACAAGAGCAATACATCTTACAATTTCTAATGCCTAGGAGCCCACAACTAGAGAAGCTCAATAAATGACACATAACCGCTTGAAATACCAAATATTATGTTCAAATAGGTAAGGCATGTATATACAAGATGGGAAGATAGTGATCGCAGATTAGGGAATAGTTTATCACAGAGGTACATCTAGAAAAACACAATGGGTAGACGTCTAGTACACTGATGTTAGTGGACAATTCTAAACATCAAAACATGCTTACCTTTTTTTTACCAGAATAAAAACATGCTTACTTGGTATATCAAAATACGATCTGGAGTATCTGTACAAGAAGTTTAAAAATATGTTGATACCTTACTTTGCTATAGATAGAATATTCCTATATAAATGCAATCAGCCATGTAAATACAAGATGTCATTTCTATTTGTTAGAACATAAAAGGCATCCGATAGTAATTTTCAGTGAACATAAACAATTAGTGCAATTAGGAACTAATGACTAAACATGGTATCAGTCATTATCACACATAAGCCTGCAATGCACCAACACATGTCCATCTACATTTTGTTGACACATCCATTGCAACACAACCACAATAAATGCAGGCCCAATAAAAGCACAACTTGTAAATATGTAAAATATGTATAAAGAGTGGAAAGTGCATGAAAATATGAAGAAGTGAATGTTAGTAAGCAGTTAACGCCGCAATGATCACTTTCAATAGCATTTTCACTTCAAACAGTTCTTGAGAACCAAATAAAATACAAATTAGCCCTTGGGTAAAATGGAGCAGTGCCTATTACGTGAACTCCAGAATGAACATAATTATACATGGCAGGCAAAAACTTGTCATAGTATTTTAACAATCAGGATGGGGTAGCAAAATGATATTCCATGACTAATAAGACAATTTAATAGAGATCAGTTGATCAGTTTGACAGCATGAGGGCACATTAATAAGATAATACCAGAGGAAGTTGACAGGTAAAAGTTTGAAGGCAAATAATATCATACCCAGCGCCTAAAACATTGCGGAGGCTCACGGTTTTTCCTGTTCTCACGAGAGCGCACCTGGACAATATGAGCATGGATTGCAATGAAATGCAGTGATGCACCTTCGCGTACAGCTTGGGGAGAATGTAGCCTGCAATTTGATGACGAATCATGCTATTTTCGTAGAGCTAAACAGTACAGTAGACACAAATGAAACAAAAAAATCAAGAGTTTTCGGTACCATCATGCACACAAGCCTCCTGCACATCCCTAACAACAGCCTACTCAACAATGTTCCTCACCAAGAAACGCTTGATAGCCTTGTCCTATTTAACAGAAATCAAAATTAACCATAAAAAGTAAGAATGATGGCACTCAAATTCAAAATACTGAAAAGGATATACAGTAAAAACAAACAATTAAGGCCCCATCAAACAGTTTTTCACCCCCCAGAGCATCTACAATAATTTGTTTCTTAGCTTGTTACTAAGAGGAGAGAGAGAGAGAGTACTCAATCTAATAAAAAGAAACAAGCCTTCCAATGGATTGTTTCTTGAGCTTGTATCTAAGACTTTAATTGCTATAAGTGTGCATGACCCACAAAATGAGTTTTTAGTAACAAGCAAGTCTCCAACAAGTATTTTGTTGTTTTTGTGTCTTAGTATCAACAACTTGCTTGTTTCTTCGTCTAGTAACAAGCCCACCTTCTCTCCTTACCGTCTCTTCTCCACATCACCTAAATACTGATGTGTCCATCCCTTAGTAACAAGTGACATGTACTATTGTAGATGCTCACATTTCACATCATAGCCAGCATCTTCAGACTGCTGTTTATAAATAAGTTTGCCCGTGACACATGAAAGAAACATCATTCCCTAAACCATTGTTTGCCAGTTATATCTGCACCACCTACCATACAATCCACGATTTTAAAACCAGGCTATCAAAGAAAAATATTTACCTTACTCATTGCAATCCAAATCTCCATAACTGGAGCACAGACTTCATGACACATAGAACTTCCCCACTAACCAAGGCAGCTAGCATCATCAATTCGTCAAACATTCGAATACCATTCATTTCATCAAGAATAACAGTGAACTTGAACAATACTTGTCGTAGGGGTGGCCCCACGACCCCAACGACGTGGCGAAGACCACTGGGTCTCCCCCGAAGACCCAGTGGCCAGAGGTGCAGATGGGCCCCCACACCGAGGGTATCAGGCATAACTTCGGGGGGGGGGGGCTTCGAAGGAGGTGCGAAAGCTACCGAAGGGTCGCCAAGGCACCACAAACCCAGGAGTTAGGAGTTCCCCGAGGTCACCTCGGGGGAGCCGAAGAGTGTCCGGGACCCCTCGGCCTAGGGATACCCCGCACGTTGTGAAGGACAGAGAGCTCCAGTGGACCGAGTGCACCAACTAGATGGACCAAGACCAGGGAGGTCCACCATGAGCTGAAGGCTACGCGTAAGGGTAGGAAAATCCCATTCAACCCCTATGGGCGTAGGACCTTTTTAGGGGTAGATCCGTAATCTCAAGTACCTTATCGGAAGGCTATAAATAGCCACCTCCCCCATGTAATAAAGCAGACCCAATTTTTGGGACAATTAATACACATCCACTTCTCCTGACAATCAATCCCCTCTTTGAGGATCCCTTGGTCCCTCATGTAGATATCGGGGGTCTCCTTTTCTACTGTCTAGTCTTTCTAACTACAATAGTTGGCGCCGTCCGTGTGGACCGGCAGGAAAGTCACGAAGCACAACTCTAAGGCATTAGCATGGCCCCTCGGAAGGTCACACCCAAGGTCTTGGTGGCCGCAGCGGCCGCGGCTCCGAGCACCCCGAGGGCCAAGCGAAGCAGGACCTTCACGGCAACGGCAGTCACCGCCGAAGCAGTGGAGGAAGAAGCCAACAACTCCACACACAGAGACATCATCAGAAGAGACACCCAGCCCACCGAGGCATCTCTCCCTGGGGCCCACCCAGGGCCCACCTCCACCAGGGGCAATAGAAGTAGCCCGAGAAGCCTACGAAGCCCTCTAGCGGGAACTGGTAGACCTCCGTTGAGAGATGCTGAGTCTCCGGTAGCCAACGGAGGTAGTCCTCACAGCCCCGCCTAGGCAAATGGTCCTCGGCCAAACCACTGGAGGGGAGGAGGTCACCCCTTCTATGCCTACAGCCACACCCCCAACTCCGCTGCTCCGGGGGGATCCTAACTCCCCGTTGAGCGCTATTGGAGACGGCCTGCTGGCCTCCGGGCTTCAAAATGCCAGACGTCAGGCCCTTTGAAGGGTGCACAGACCCCTCGGAGTTCCTCCGGGTGTACGAAACCGCCATCAAGGCAGCTGGAGGAGATGACACCACTAAAGCAAAAAAAAGCATCACCCTTGTCCTCAGGGGTGTGGCGCTGACATGGTTCTTCATCATCCCTCCCCGATCCATATACGCATGGGAGTAGCTACAGGATCTCGTGCGAAACAACTTCCAGGGAAATTACACCGAGCCAAAAGACGCGGGGCATCTATTCGCAATAAAGCAAGCCCTATGTGACACCCCAGCCCAACATGAGCTTGGAATGCTACTAAACAAAGAAAAAAAAATAAAACTAAGTCTTATTACTAGATTCCGGTAGATCCTCCTTTGTATAGGTGGCTATACCGGAGGTTCTAACATATTATTCTAACAACATTCAATATTCCAACCATCCAATTTAAACTAATCATCAAAGAACATCCAAATTATGCTAAACAACTAAAGCATAATCAAAAGGGCATCCATAATCCTCTAATCAACTCTATTACAAATTATTCCAAGAATAAGGCGTAATCATAAATAATCTTTTAAGCAGTTTACTCAAAACTAAATCATCAACCAATTTATTCAAAAGTGAATGGTTCGTGCCAATGTGCAACCACTCTTAGTTCTAGTCCCCCCCATGCATGCCGTTCATGAATTGGGTACCTAAAAGCACAACAACAGTAAGAGTGAGTCCAAGACTCAGCAAAGTACAATTAATGGAAACAATAGCATAAACAACTGTAATCATCATTATCCATCCACAATCTCTATAATAACAAATCATATGTTCATGCTATGTAAGATGCTCAAATGCACTTTCTCTTTCTCTTTCTCTTTTGCATATACCAGTAATGCGGAGTATGCATCCGTTGATGCATACCCATGCCTGTGCCTTCTGGCACAGAGACCATAGCCCATACTCCACAAGTATGGGGACCAAAAGCCCACACTCCACGAGTGGGGGAACACAAGCCCGTCATATTCATGACAGGGACCTCAATCAATGCTTGGTCACCACGTGACCAAGCCTCCAATATGATAGCATGATGCACATAAACAAAACTTTAAAACCATCATAAACATGTATTCGCAGCAACATCATACATGAATAAACTTACTCATACTTCTAGCATTCATGATCATTGACATTCATAACATTGTAGCATCCATGAATGGCGCATATATTCATAATGCTAGCAAACATGTTCAATCACACATGAATAATCTACCACTAACTGTACTTGCCTCAACCGTGCCAAGATGGAAGACGCGAAGAGGGCGTTTCCCCCGGAACTAATCCCCCACCTGAATTAATTTGAAAAACATTCTAAGATAACGATTCTGGACCAAGAACAAAACTAGAAGTAAATACAAACTCGCTATACTCTCTAGCGCGATCCCAACTCCAAACTCTTAAATATCGATCTGTCCCCTCGACAGACAGTCATAATCTAAAATTCATAACTTTTCGATCCGAGATCCAAATGAAGCGTTCTTAGACTTTCTGAAAATATTATCAAATTCCCCACCTAAACCTATTTGGTGAGCTTTCCAGATTCGGCTGTATTCTACCCTTACCAAACTGATTAACAGATCAGCTAATTCTCGTATGGGTTTCTGGACAGCGGCACTAAATCTAACATAACTTTCAGTGCATTTATCCAAATTTCGTGTTATTTAGCTTTTTGGAAAGCTAATGAAAATACCTACATCTTTCGTTATGGTGGGATCTTCTAAAAACTCATTTAACTATCTGCTTCTGACTGATTAAAAATAACTGACAGAATTATAACAGAACTACCGAACAGTAGCGATGCGAAATTCATAACCCCTAATCCGCTCGTCCAAACGACGTGATCTAAGAACCTACAGAAAGCTACTGACATAACCTACAACTTTCTAGGAGGCGTCTAGACCAGAATCCGTGCTTAACTTTATCAAAAACATCAGCCAACAGAGACTGCACTAAACGGATCTACTGCCGATATCGCCTAATTACTCAATTAAACAACTAATCGAAAGGGGATCGGGTTTTATCCTTGAAGAACCGCTGAAGAACACAATCTCCAGCATGCGATCCCTCTTCCTCCTCCCTTCTTCCCCTTCCTCTCCCTTTCTTCCTTTGCCGGCAGCACCCACGGGGTTCCTCCCTCCCTTCTTCTTCTTGGCCGGCAGCACCCAAAGGAGGCGGCACAAGGAGATGGAGCAGTACTGTAGCACGGTGATACTGTAGCAGGTGGCGGCGCTACTGTAGCTACAGAGCCATGCTAGGGTTTCCCCTCCCCCTCCTTGTGCCAATTGAAAAGAATCACGCATCCCAACAAGAACCAACTCAAATTGTAATTGGCATCTATCCTCATATAAAACCAAAAGAATCTTTCACTATCCGAGAACACAGTCTTTTGCTCAACTTTTCTTTTAAGAATTCAACTTTCTCTTAAACCATGGGATTCCAAATCATCGCATGACACACTAACTCATTTCTTCTAAATTGGCAACCTTGAAGTTATGCTCAAACCGAACACAAATCCACACCTACGTAGATAGACTCTTCCAATCCGCAATAACATACTCCGGTTAACGCCTCTACCAAAGGGATTACCTTGACAAATGATTCCCAACACCTCAATAAAGATTTTTCAACCCCAATCATATCACCTCGTTCTATTAAAGATAATCAACTTGAAATTCTCAGCACACATACTCATTTACTAAACCCAAAGTAGTCTATCAACGATCGATACTATTCAGAATCCACTTTTGTTCTCCTACTTATACACATAATGTTGGGCCTCCAAGGCCCTAACATAAAATGCAAAGCCCAAATTCAACCTCCAAATCTCCTTCCATGAATTTCTGGTATAATTGATAGGAAATCCTCAAATTCGTTTACTAAAATTTCACACAGCTCAACAATAACATCGGTCATTAATTTCAACATTCCTCACTAATCATGTAACCGCCCAAGGCGATTCATTTCATCAATCGTGGACCTTCACTAAACCACATCGATCAAATTCAGCTACACGACCACAATATACCCATTCGCAATACCCTAACTTATTGACCAAGATTCAAACATACTCAATTACTAACATCAATAAATAAATATATTCTTGACTAAGTTATCTTTAGAGATAATCTAACTTCCATAGGGTTACTCACTGTAGCCGAGTCATACTTGACAATAACCCAACAATCCCTGCTATCCCATTAATTAACACGACTATTAGATTTCTCTACACTGCTACTCTCATTAAACTACACTATCATAATTCTTCTACACAATCTTACCGAGTACCCAAATGCGATACTCTAATAAACTGATCAAGATTTCCATACTTACTAATTCTAATGTTCTATCAAAATGAACACAAAAATCTTGGACCACATCTCGCTATAGGTCCTACTAGTTGCGACAACGAAATATGTTAGCTCCAAAGACAAACATTCTTTTTAAATCAAATCCACTCCAAGGATTATTCTAATAAATCGATTTATTACTCAATGCCTCTCAAACAACCTGACACCTAAAGGTTCACAAAACTATCTACTAGACCACCACTATCTAGTTGCTAATTCACATCCGAAGAGACTTTGCAATACAGTTCGGTTAACCCTTTCTTAGAAGAAGAGGCAAATAGAAATGAATTTCAGCACATAGGAAAACGTTACCACTTACAGTAGTTACAAGATCAAGAGAAACAATCAAATAACAATGATATCGGAAAACAAAAGATGAGATCATAGTTGAGGGCACACATCCTGCAAGCAGAGAATATCAAACCTCAAACGAGAATAAAATATTGCTTTTGAAATTCGGGAAAACTCTTTTGGGCAAGAACAAAAGTTTTAGACAAACTTCAATAACCAGCAAGTTACAAAACTTGACTTCAATCTCAAATACTTCTACTTCACTCTTTCCTTTAACGAAGAAAACGACTTTCTTTGGTTATAGCATCACCATGCCAACTCCAACAAGAAGAGATTTGAAGACCACAACATATAAACCACTTAGAAACTAATAAAACCTCTCAACATGTCACTTTGCTCAAAACAATTTCAGCTACCACATCAACATGAGTGTCTAAAAGATCACAAATGCGAAACTAGAAACATTTTCATTTAATTAATATCAGGCGAGCGATCCAATTCCTTTATACAAAATATTCAATATTATCATCATAATCCCTTACTGACAATCACACTAACAATGAAAAAATACACACTTAGCGAGAATCATCATAGCCTCTTATCCCATCATAAACCTCTCCAAAAGAAACACAAACCACAAGGTTGAAACAAACCTCTTTTAATCAAATCATGCTATCAAATAATAATTTCGCAAGGCACACTATCAGAGACCACTTATTCATTCATCCACTCAACCATTAGTGTTGCTCAACACCCACTTCAACTATCATTAACAATTGGCAATTGTAACTATCATGTATGCAAATAGGGTCCTACGTCTATTTGCAATCACCTAACCATCTATAAACACCGAGTCAACATTCTACTTTATGCTCAGAGTTTAGGGCAAAATATAATTAAACATTTAATAACATCATCTCCTGTAAAACAAGGTTTCACAAGATACTACCTCAACATTCATCTAATCCGATATACATGTTTCAATCTAGCAATTATGTATGATCATCAAGTAGCCAGTTTATGAAAATTCCCGGATTGATATCCTCTAAGGCACCATTCAAACACATTCTTAACATAACCATCACTAATGGGTAGACTAATCCATTGAGACACATTACTCCGAATTATCCAATAAATCTACCGAATTCCACAATCCTAATGATCAGACCAAATCATCAATATACCACACCTCTTAATAAATCTTGGATTCCTGGTATGAATGGTCATACCATTTAACAACTTCATCATGTAACTACTCCATGACAATATCAAATTTATCAACTTCACTTCCAAGGATCTTGGTTAAGATCGATTACGCACCAAACTACAGTCCCAACTTGATAACTAAAACATTATCAATTTATCTTATATGCTTAAAAACTCTCACTTAACATAACTGAACATTACAAAAGAGTTTTGATACTTTCTTTCTCAAAGAAGATGCACTAAACTTCAACATTCCAACTACTCCAAAAGAAGTGCGTAGAGTCAAAACGTCCTTCAATGAAGTTTGTAAATGATAGTTTTCATTATCTAAAACACCAAGAGAATAAATGGGTCATGTTTGCCAACAAGGTAGAACTCTCATGAAAAGAAACAATATTGCCAATGACAACGTTTACAAGTAGCAAGAATAGCTCAAGAGTCAGAAAAGTCAATAATTGCTCTATAAAACAAATACAGACCAATTGAAACCTATCAACTGCAATGTAACCACTATCCAACGAAGGTTCATCAACCGCAAGCGGCTCATCAGTTGGAAAAACAATGATTGCTTTAAGGGTCAACTTAAATCAATGGAAACACATTAACTTGAATAAAAACTACTAACCCAAGAGAAATTCATCAAGCACAACTGGACAAGAGTTGACCAAATTCAAAGTCAACGAAGAGAACAACTTCTCTAAAGATACTCACTATCAACGCATGTATTAAGATATCCGAGGTAACCACTTCACTATTCCCGTCCCACAAACGGTGGTGTAACCTGGTAAAGCCTAGGGCCACAACCACGACCTCAACCTCTCACCATCTGCTACCATCACACATGACCAATATAATAAATTATAAGTATACAAGATTATTTCATAACATTAAGCTCAACGATCAACTATAATAATCAACGGAAGCGTATGCAATGCAATAACCCAATCCCACCTACTGTGCTTAGTGTGTCAAAATTACTATTTTTTAAGTACCACAGACCTACAGTCCGCTCTGATACCAGCCGTGACACCCCAGCCCAACATGAGCCTAGAATGCTACTAAACAAATAAAGAAAACAAAATAAAACTAAGTCTTATTACTAGATTCCGGTAGAACCTCCTTTGTATAGGTGGCTATATCGGAGGTTCTAACAGATTATTCTAGCAACATTCAATATTCCAACCATCCAATTTAAACTAATTATCAAAGAACATCCAAATTATGCTAAACAATTAAAGCATAATCAAAAGGGCATCTATAATCCTCTAATCAACTCTATTACAAATTATTCCAAGCATAAGTCGTAATCATAAACAATCTTTTAAACAGTTTACTCAAAACTAAATCATCAACCAATTTATTCAAAAGTGAATGGTTCGTGCCAATGTGCAACCACTCTTAGTTCTAGTCCCTCCCATGCATGCCGTTCATGAATTGGTTACCTAAAAACACAACAACAGCAAGAGTGAGTCCAAGACTCAGCAAAGTACAATTAATGAAAACAATAGCATAAACAACTATAATCATCATCATCCATCCACAATCTCTATAATAACAAATCATATGTTCATGCTATGCAAGATGCTCAAATGCACTTTCTCTTTCTCTTTCTCTTTTGCAAATACCGGTAATGCGGAGTATGCATCCGTTGATGCATACACATGCCTGTGCCTTCTAGCACGGAGACCATAGCCCATACTCCACAAGTATGGGGACCAAAAGCCCACACTCCACGAATGTGGGGACCACAAGCCCATCATATTCACGACGGGGACCTCAATCAATGCTTGGTCACCACGTGAGCAAACCTCCAATATGATAGCATGATGCACACGAACAAAACTTTAAAACCATCATAAACACGTATTCGCAGCAACATCATACATGAATAAACTTACTCATACTTCTACCATTCATGATCATTGACATTCATAACATTCTAGCATCCATGAATGGTGCATATATTCATAATGCTAGCAAACATGTTCAATCACACATGAATAATCTACCACTAACTGTACTTGACTCAACCGTGCGAAGATGGAGGACGCGAAGAGGGAGCTGCCCCTGGAACTAATCCCCCACCTGAATTAATTTGACAAACATTCTAAGATAACGATTCTAGACCAAGAACAAAACTAGAAGTAAATACGAACTCGCTATACTCTCTAGCGCGATCCAAACTCCAAACTCTTAAATGTCGATCTGTCCCCTCAACAGACGATCATAATCTAAAATTCATAACTTTACGATCTGAGATCCAAATGAAGCGTTATTAGACTTTCTAGAAATATTATCAAATTCCCCACCTAAACCTATTTGGTGAGCTTTCCATATTCGGCGGTCTTCTACCCTTACCAAACTGATTAACAGATCAGCTAATTCTCGATAGGGTTTCTGGACAGCGGCACTAAATCTAACATAACTTTCAGTGTTGTTATCCAAATTTTGTGTTCTTTATCTTTCTGGAAATCTAATAAAAATACCTACATCTTTCGTTATGGTGGGATCTTCTAACAACTGCTTGAACTATCTACTTCTGACTGATTAAAAATAACTGACAGAATTATAACAGAACTACTGAACAGCAGCGCTGCGAAATTCATAACTCCTAATCCACTTGTCCAAACAATGTGATCTAAGAACCTACGGAAAGCTACTGACATAACCTACAACTTTCTAGGAGGCGTCCAGACCAAAATCCGCACTTAACTTTCTCAAAAACGTCAGCCAATAGCGATTGCACTAAACGGATCTACTGCCGATATCGCCTAAGTACTCAATTAAACAACTAATCAAAAGGGGATCGGGTTTTACCCTTGAAGAACCGCTGAATAACGCAATCTCCAGCACATGATCCCTCTTCGTCCTTCCTTCTTCCCCTTCCTCTCCCTTTCTTCCTTGGCTGGCAGCACCCACGGGGTTCCTCCCTCCCTTCTTCTTCTTGGCCGGCAGCACCCAAAGGAGATGGCACAAGGAGATGGGATGGTACTGTAGCATGGCAATACTGTAGCAGGTGGTGGCGCTACTGTAGCTACAGTGCCATGCTAGGGTTTCCCCTCCCCCTCCTTTTATTGGTGGCCGGCCCACCTCCTAGGTATGGGCCAAAGGCCCATAACTATTTTCCTCCTAAATTCATATTATAAATCCATTTCTAATTCATTAAATACTTATTTAATGAAATGGGATATTACACCCTAGGAAAGTCCCTCCACAGCTTCTTCAAAAAATTCGTGGAGGCGAAGTGCCAAGTGAAAATGGTCAACGAAACCACTGTCATAAACGTAGCCACATGCGGACTTCAAAAGGGCCCCTGTCGGAAAGATTGGCTCGCAAGCCTATCTGCACCGTGGTGGAACTTTTCGACAAAATGGAAGAATATGCACAGGCGGAAGAGGACAACACCCGGAAGACGGAGGTCCGGGCGCCAGTTGCCCTGGCACTGCCGCCAAGCGGGCCACCTAGGAAGGAGGGGCCCACGTCTACCACCGTGGGGACAGCTACCAAGCCACGCGCCAATGACTACTGCCAAAAGGGGCGAAACATGTTGTTGGTGATATGCCCTAGAGGCAATCATTGAGATGATTGTATGACGTCTATGTTTATGAGTTATTGAATAAATGTTATTATGTTCCTTGAATGAATTATCATTTTTAAAGATTAACAAGTATGTGACTTGTTGGTGAAGCTCTTTAACTTATATGATGTCATTCTAAATGTATCCCTGGCCGGACATCATGGGTCGAAACTCTAGTGACTTATCGACCAACACATGTATTGATTGATGACCATGTTTTACCAGTCATGGATATAGGGATATTGAATCAATAATGTGAACACATTTTAGAGAATATGGTGTTGGATTGACCCACCTTGAGACACTATTGAGATTGTTATGATTTTATGTGTCATCAGTTGGTCTCAAGCAATGATGATGTATAATCCTTAGACCTGAGATTAGCATGGTTTTCTACATGTATAATAGTACACTTTGGGGTTGCCAAACGCTACTCCGTAACTGGGTAGTTATAAAGGTAGCTTTCAGGTATGCTATGAAACATGCAGAGGGATGTGACTGGTCAGATATAAGATTTGCCCCTCCTAACATAATAGGAGAGATATCTCTGGACCCCTCGATGTGTTCGGATAAAGAAAGTGCATGGCCATGCCACTAGTGGTCGAAGAGTCGACCACGTGAAGTTATCCGTCACTTGATCGAGAAAGTATTGAACAGTCCATGGATGACAAAACATCTCAGCTGGAGTTCAACCAGATATCGTGAGGCAAAGGGAGAATACACGAGCAGGTCATTCAGTTCGATCAGATATGGACTAGTTGTATGGAGATACGAGCTGGTCGTAGACTGGTCGAACATAATCACTAACTGGTCATAAATTGGTCGTAAGGAGTTACAAACTAGTCATACCCATATATGAACTGGTCATATCGATATACGAGCTGGTTGTAAGTGATAAGGGCCTACTCATAGATCATATTGCATTAAGGTTCGTCCGATATAATTTATGTGTATTCGGGAATCGTTATGTCCTGCTAGGAACCACTAACGACTCGTGGTCATAAAAGAGTTTTTGAGTCACAATCAATTACGCATGAACCTACAGGGTCACACACTTAATGGGTTGGAACAAACGTGTTTGGATAGGATCCGTCATAGGCTCTTTATAAAGGGATGCATGAGGCTATTGGGATAACACTCACATGACGTGGTTGCTCCACCAAAACCTTAGCTGCCATCTTCTCGAGAGACCTACCGTGCGAGTTTGTGCTAGCACACTAGCATACGGTGTTCCTTCCCTGGACGTGTGGATACCGTAGAGGCACTACTACGATTGCTGCTGTGCTGAACGTGGACGATCCATAACTTCGCAAGGAACGCAATAGGTTGCTGGAGGAGACGATCGGCACCGAAGACGCTGGATGATCAACTACGACCACTACATCGACAAGCTCAACGTTGGATTTGGCTGCTCCAACTCTTCTTCTGCTGCACTGCGCGTCTAGTGGTAACGATCTATGATCTCCTACTTGCATGGCTTCCTGGTTTACGTGGTAGAATTTTTGAATTGTTAGTTAGCGTAGCCTACCTGTATCCCTTTAGTGGTATTAGAGCCATCTTGCATAGTTTTTTATCTAGATCAGTCGCATATACTTGATATGTGGCAGTAGTAGATTGGATCTATTACTGGTCTGGTCTAGTAACCTAGATCGGTTCATATGGATGGAACGGTCTAGGCACTGGTCGATAAGATCGATCGGGTTTTGGCGATAGTAGATGGGTTTGCGGGAGGTATGAGTTGAAAGCACCAGATGATTACTCGACTTGTTTACGATCGCATTGCATGATACTCCTACTGGTCGGAATTTCGCCATCGGGGTATATCACGATGCGTGGTCGTATGGAAGTGGTGATCAGATTGGTTCGGAATAGGGTTAATATGATTAATCCGATGATTTCCAAGACTCAATTACGTGAATAAGATTCATGTCCCAAAATTTTTTTCCAAGGGCGTTGCCCCTTCGAACCATACCCACTAACCGGCTAGCGGGATTGCTGTGCTAGGTAATCGTTATCGCGTTATATAGTATTATATGTTCATGTCACTTGATAGAATTGGTTTCTATGCATAGCTCGTTTTTGCAGGGATTGATGTGAATAGTATGGCCCATTGTGTATGTGATGCATGTATGGATTTTCATGGCTTGTGTGTCATGCTGTGTTATAGCCATCGAGCTACATATTTTTGTATAACGGTCTGCGTGCCGACTTGTGATATTTGATATTATCATATGTAATTCATTACTAGCTTTTTGGAGTAATTGCTTAATAGATGAATGCGGTCGGAGATTTCAAGCATGATGGTCGGAGGACAGGAAGGATGGTGATGGAGATCGTCATGTTAAGAGCCATACTATTTCACAGTTTAATATGATTATCTGTGAATGTTTATTTTGTTCTTATTATGCTATTGATCATGTATTATCATTCGATGTTTTAACATGGTAGAGTAGTATCCCTCAAGAAAAATTAAGTAAATTTGATGCCTTTTCAATTGCTACGTCTATCACGATTTTGATCGTTAATTGGTACATCTACCAAAGTAGGGTACCATTAACTATCTTAATAAGATGGAGTGAGTGTTGGACACCCACATGCATAGTATTGGTTTAACTTGACAAGGCTATCAAAATGGTTTTAGGCCTTGTGGCATAATGTTGGTCGCCGGGGCATAGAGATACCACCCAACAGACAATAGTCATATGAGATATGATTGGCAAAGAGTTGCTTACCTAAATCACTAGGTTTCTAACAGTGATGCCAAAGCTCACTAGGACTTATTGATATATGGATCTTGAACCCACTATATGAAGTTAAAGGGAAACTTGGTTTAGAACATATAGTGGGAGTATCTTTTATTAAAATGTTTAATAGAAGATCTTACATAAAGATAGTGCTGAATTTTTGCATATATTTCTATTGTAGATCATGGCACCTAATACTTCCACCACACCTACCTTTAATTTGTGATCTATTCTTGAGAAAGAAAAGTTGAATGGAACAAATTTCATTGACTAGTTTCATAATCTGAGAATTGTTCTCAAACAAGAAAAGAAGGAATATATTCTAGAGGTTCCCTATCCCGAGGAACCAAATGATGATGCTACTTGTGCTGAAAACAATGCTTATGAGAAGCATTGCAATGACGCAGTCGATGTACACTGCCTTATGCTTGCCACTATGAACTCTGAGCTTCAGAAGCAATATGAGACCACAGACGCTTACAATATGCTTGTGAGTCTGAAAGGCATGTTTTAGGACCAAACAAGGGCAGAGAAGTACAATACCTCCAAGGCATTATTTTCTTGTAGGCTGTCAGAAGATAGCCCGATCAGTCCTCATGTGATCAAGATGATTGGTCACATTGAGAGCTTAAAAAAGCTTGGTTTTTCCCGTAGCCAAGAGTTGACTACTGATGTGATTCTCCAATTTCTCCCGTCTGTGATAGTTGGCTATCACAGATGGTTATTTATACGAACTGTCTGTGATAGTTAGCTTTCACAGAATGTTATTTATATGAACCATCTATGGTAGTTGGCTTTCATAGACGATTATTTATGCAAACCGTCTGTATTGTGACTTATCATAGATGGTTATTTATACGAACCATCTATGTTGTGACTTATCACAAACTGCTAGAAACCGTCTGTGATGATGGTTTAAAACCGTCTGTAATGACCCTTTATGTAGTAGTGCTGATATAACTGGTTCCACTAAGTTTAACTTTATATTCGTTCTCAACAATCTATATAATCTACAAAGATGTCCTTCACTGTTTTAATCTAATTCCACAATATTGTATTCCCATTATCTGACAATAATGTAATCATTACTGAGGATTTTATATACTAGGGTGACAATGATTCAAAGATAACGACATCAAATGGAGGTATAATCAAATTAGGATTAACTAACACTCCTAAGATTTGAACTTATCATTTTATGTAAATAGCAATGCATAATAGTTTTAAAATTTAAAACAAGATTTCAAAAAAAAAACATAGGTACAACATGATCAAAGGAGACTTGCCTTCATCGAAGGTTGAGGTTACTGTGTCCGGTTGATCCAAATTGACTTCGACGGCGGCGGATTCTACACACGCGAAACGGGACAAAATAAATAACAGAAAAATAAATAAAATCCAAAAATTATAAAATTAGTACTATTAGAGAAATTATAAATTTAGATGAATTTATGAGGAAGAATTGACTTAATCGGAGTTCGTATGAAAGAGCTCGAACATCCGGAAGTTTGTCGAATTTGGAAAATCTTGAAAACGAGAAAGAGGAAATATTCTATTTTGGATTTGAATGATTAATTCACAGAGCTGACAATTGGGCCCCATTTGCTAGAGAAAGAAAGAGAGAAAGAGAGAAGGTATGACAGGTGGGGTCCACCCGTCATTGAGAGAAAGAGAGAAAACAGAAGCAGAGGAAGAACAAAGAAAGGAGGTGGTGACTCGGGATGGTGGCAGCACCGGCGAACAGCGGCGTGGGAGCGGGCGGTGACAGTCAAAATGGAACCCTAATGGGGTTCTCGACTTAGCGGCACCCCGAGGGAGGCGGCATGCGCAAGGGTAAGGCGGTGGCACGAGGAAGTGGCCGGGTGGGTCGGTGTGGCCAGAGGGCGGCTGAGGTAGCGGGGCGGTGGTGGCGGCAATGTACGGTGGCTCTTCGATCGATTGGAATGGGGGAATCGATGGAGGACACTCGGGAATGCGAGATGATGAACATGGCTTGGCAAAGGGCTCACGGGAGAGGTAGATCGAGCGACGATGATGCAGAGACTAGAATAGGGAAGACGACGAAATATGGTGACGAACTGCGAGCAAACGCGAAATTGATTTAGGGGAAATGATCCATGGCCTCGAGAACACGACGTGACGCGGTTGAGGTAGCATAATTATCACCAGAGTGACGGGAAGACTAGATGGCGGTGTGGCCGATGACGGGGAAGACAATGATTGCGGCGGCAGCGTTGCTCCAGGGATAGAGCGAGTTTGAGGGGGGTGTGAAGGGGTTGGAAGCGTTGATGGTGTTCCTATTTGTAGGCAAGGCCGAGGAAGGGAAGCGACGCAGATGCGACGTAAATCACGGCGGTAGTGCATCTCAACATTAATGGCGATGATGGAAACGGCAAGGCAGTGAAGGCGTGGTGATGATAGGGCATTGATGGCGACGGTGATGGCGGGGACGCATGGTGTAGGCAGGGCTTGGTGCAGCTCGACGCACATAGCAGAGCATGCATGGCGCGGGTGCAAGTGGCGTGGAGCGGCACTGGCAGTGCGGCGCGGCTGGCGTGTGGCGTGTCTCGGGACAGATCAAAGCAAGCAAAGATGAGGAAACAGAGCTTTTGAATTTAACTTTTGTGATTTTGAGATAAATGAAGGAATTGAATTTAGGGTTTAATAATTGCAAGAACACCAAATAAAATCCAACTCTTTTAAATACTTAATTTCAAATTATCTTTTTACAAAAGGGCAAATAAAAACATCTTTGTGCGTTTACTAAATTTTTTTTATTGCAACCTCCGCACAACTTAACTGCTCTATTACAAAAAGATTTACCAGAATCCATTCCTGTATTTTACTAGCGCACTCAGTACTGGACGCACCTCGTCAAAGCTTGTATTAGACACGTGACGTCACACGTGGGTGGTGGCACGTGGGTCGCGCGATCAGTAGGGGTGGCTTGATCGAGCGCGGTGGGCTGGCCTGAGTGTAGAATAACTTATTATACGCTCAGGTTGAGAATAGTGTGTGTATATATACACATACACACACTATTCTCTACCTGAGCGTAGAATAAGATATTCTACGCCTAGCCAGCCCACGACACGCGACCTAGGCTAGGTGTAACGCGTGCATGCAATTCTCATATGGCTAGCCCACCAACTATAGTTGGCGGGCTAGAAACGTCTGCAACCGCGCAGGACTCGATTTGTCGGTAATTGATATGAGACGTGACAGTAATTCGTGAAACATTTTTACTGCTATTTTCGGGATGCGACTTTTGAGCTCATATGTCTAACAGTAAAACATAACGGCTAGCATAGTAAAGCTGTAATGTGTTTTTATTGCCAAACCACATACATTTATATATTTTTTTTTTATCGGGGCATGCTCCCACTATCTCCCACCGATGCGCGATGTCCCATCTGGCAGTAACTTACAGAGTATGCTATAGTAACCACATCGAGCATATTTTCAAGCATTATCATCATGCCACAACGGACTTTGTGTTTAGTCAGTGGCAAGGACCCTCAATACCCCCCGTTGGAGACGCTAGACGTCACGTCTGACATTAACAAAAATGTACCAGACACAATTTTTTCTTTTTTTGTGATAATAAGCGTACCACCAACGATCACACATACCCATCATACCATTTTTACTGCCCCCATCATCTGTTTTTACTATTACGAGCGTTTACTTTTTTTACGGACAAGAGAATCGTGAGAGACTAGTATTGCTTTGCGGGTAGTACTTCAAAAGTTTTGTGGGACAGTAAACTATCATACACGGAGTGGTAAAATGGACAATAGAAAGTAGTAAATGACCAGCATGAGAATTGCCCGCCTCACAGACAAACTATCATACACAGATGCATGGGATCGCCTACTTTTTTTTTGTTGGCGGCACGGGAGGACATGCAGGAGTGATTTTTGTCGGAATGAACGGGTATCGAGTGGACGTTTAGAGAAGTTTTGCTATACAATAAAACTCATTTCGGAGTCAAGTAAAATGCATTAATAGGAGCAATAATTACATACATACACACAGGCAGTAACAATTCATGACACTTACAATGATATAACTCAGAACAAACAGCAAACCGCGTCGCACAATGTAAACGGGCGAGAGGACAGTAAATAGTGGGTGAGTCGGCAGTAAAATGCATCCACATGTGCCTTTCGGTAGTTTTGTTACCACCGTACCAGTGTTTTCTGGGACTCATTTACCGTCAAGCACAGTCTGTTCTGTGACGCACCAATGATTTGCTGGTTTTACCATCAATTCGAGAGCAAGCGATTTTTCTTGTCGAAGTGGGTGATGCACGGTCTTTTTACTATCGATTTTCTGCAAATCGCGTGGAATGGAGGTTTTTGCCGTTTTAGATGATCTGATACTTTTCTTGCCGATCACAACACGCACGCCGGTGTTTAATTGCGGATCCCATGTGAGGAGCGCGAGTGGCACGTCGTGCAGTAGCGAGGACTATGGGCTAAGCGCGCCATGCACATCACAACCAGTGCGCCCCACGTCTTTGAATAAGCTACTGTGTGTGTGTGTGTGTGTGTATATATATATATATATATATATATATATATATATATATATATATATATATATATATATATATATATATATATATATATATATATATATATATATATATATATATATATATATATATATATATATATATATATATATATATATATATATATGTGTGTGTGTGTGTGTATTCCCACATCCAATATACCACTAAAATGAACATATTATACTTCTTTATTACTTTAAATATGTTTAAATACCAATTATAGGATACTCCAATATGACTTGATTGAAAAATTTTCATTGGAGCTCTTTATTTTTGTTATATATTATTTTTCATATATAAAAGAAGTATATACACAAAATTTGCTATGAAAAGTGGGCTTTAATGAAATTTTTCATAGAACTCACTTTGGAGTATCCTATAATCAATATTGAAGTATGCTCAAATAGATAAAGATGTATCATCATACGATTAAGTGGTATATGAGAAGTAAGGTAGTGTTTGGATGGATGAATTATGTGGTACTTGTATCAGATGGTTCGGAATATACCATGGTTCATGTGTTTGGTTGGAGGAATGGAATGAAACTGTCCGGGATGAGATGATTCAAGTCAAGGGAATATACCTCAAATATGCTGAACTAACTCGTTCCGCAAAATCGGTGGAACCACATGGTCCAGGACACGCTGCGTCCGCATTCAAAGTGATTAATGACGGCAAGGTGATGCAGCAAGGTGATTAATGTTAACAGCATTAAAATAATATGATGTTTCCACTGCTCATTGTGATAATTTGATTTTTTAGGTTTTTCTCGGTGTTAATTCGAGAGAGAGAGGAAAGAAAAGAAAATAATCCAGATGTGACAAAAATTTTCTATTTATTAAAATGGGGATGTGACAAAATCGTTCTACTAAGATAGGACCATTAAATTTGTGGCAATCCAAATACAACCTCATTCATCAAATCAAACACTATCTTGAACCATCCAAGACCATCCTATCCCATTAACCAAACAAAATCATGTATCATCCTATCCCACCAACCAAACATCATACTTGTATCATCTCATTTAGGATCATCTCATCCATCCTATACCATCCCGTCCCATTCACTCTGGTTCACCCAACCAAACGCACCCTAAGAGTACATACTCTCAGGAGTACCATATCATTTTCCCACATATATATCTTATATTAACTAATAAAAGGAGTTTACCCCCGCACAGCGTGACGATCGTCCCACCCTCTCATACGAAAAAAATCGAACGAACCTGAACTGCTCGTGAGTCCCTCGCCCACCCCAATAGTTCATCTCCCCTTCTTACCGCCTACCACTTACCCTTCCAATCTCCCCCCAACCTCGCTTCCGCTCCAAATCTCCGATCCCACCAACTATAGTTGGCGGGCTAGAAACGTCTGCAACCACGCAGGACTCGATTTGTCGGTAATTGATATTAGACGTGACAGTAATTCGTGAAACATTTTTACTGCTATTTTCGGGATGCGACTTTTGAGCTCATATGTCTAACAGTAAAACATAACGGCTAGCATAGTAAAGCTGTAATGTGTTTTTATTGCCAAATCACATACATTTATATATATATTTTTTTTATCGGGCACGCTCCCACTATCTCCCCTCGATGCACGATGTCCCATCTGGCAGTTACTTACAGAGTATGCTATAGTAATCACATCGAGCATATTTTCAAGCATTATCATCATGCCACAACGGACTTTGTGTTTAGTCAGTGGCAAGGACCCTCAATACCCCCTGTTGGAGACGCTAGACGTCACGTCTGACATTAACAAAAATGTACCAGACACAATTTTTTTCTTTTTTTGTGATAATAAGCGTACCACCAACGACCACACATACCCATCATACCATTTTTACTGCACCCATCATCTGTTTCTACTATTATGAGCGTTTACTTTTTTTACGGACAAGAGAATCGTGAGAGACTAGTATTGCTTTGCGGGTAGTACTTCAAAAGTTTTTTGGGACAGTAAACTATCATACACGGAGTGGTAAAATGGACAATAGAAAGTAGTAAATGACCAGCATGAGAATTGCCCGCCTCACAGACTAACTATCATACACAGATGCATGGGATCGCCTGCTTTTTTTTTGTTGGCGGCACGGGAGGACATGCGGGAGTGATTTTTGTCGGAATGAACGGGTATCGAGTGGACATTTAGAGAAGTTTTGCTATACAGTAAAAATCATTTCGGAGTCAAGTAAAATGCATTAATAGGAGCAATAATTACATACATACACATAGGCAGTAACAATTAATGACACTTACAATGGTATAACTCAGAACAAACAGCAAACCGCGTCGCACAATGTAAACGGGTGAGAGGACAGTAAATAGTGGGTGAGTCGGTAGTAAAATGCATCCACATGTGCCTTTCGGTAGTTTTGTTACCACCGTACCAGTGTTTTCTGGGACTCATTTACCGTCAAGCACAGTCTGTTCTGTGACGCACCAATGATTTGCTGGTTTTACCATCAATTCAGGGAGCAACTGATTTTTTACTGTCGAAGTGGGTGATGCACGGTCTTTTTTTACTATCGATTTTATTGCAAATCGCGTGGAATGGAGGTTTTACTGCCGTTTTAGATGATACCGATACTTTTACTGCCGATCACAACACGCACGCCAGTGTTTAATTGCGGATCCCATGTGAGGAGCGCGCGAGCTGGCACGTCGTGCGCAGCGCGAGGGACTGTGGGCTAGGCGCGCCATGCACATCACAACCCAGGCTGCGTCCCACGTGCTGAATAGCGCTACCGTGTGTGTGTATATATATGTATATATATATATATATATATATATATATATATATATATATATATATATATATATATACGTATATATGTATATATATGTATATATGTGTGTATATGTGTGTGTGTGTATTCCCATATCCAATATACCACTAAAATGAACATACTATACTTCTTTATTTCTTTAAATATGTTTAAATACCAATTATAGGATACTCCAATATGACTTGATTGAAAAATTTTCATTGGAGCTCTTTATTTTTGTTATATACTATTTTTCATATATAAAAGAAGTATATACACAAAATTTGCTATGAAAAGTGAGCTTTAATGAAATTTTTCATAGAACTCACTTTGGAGTATCCTATAATCAATATTGAAGTATGCTCAAATAGATAAAGATGTATCATCATACGATTAAGTGGTATATGAGAAGTAAGGCAGTGTTTGGATGGATGAATTATGTGGTACTTGTATCGGATGGTTCGGAATATACCATGGTTCATGTGTTTGGTTGGAGGAATGGAATGAAACTGTCCGGGATGAGATGATTCAAGTCAAGGGAATATACCTCAAATATGCTGAACTAACTCGTTCCGCAAAATCGGTGGAACCACATGGTCCAGGACACGCTGCGTCCGCATTCAAAGTGATTAATGATGGCAAGGTGATGCAGCAAGGTGATTAATGTTAACAGCATTAAAATAATATGATGTTTCCACTGCTCATTGTGATAATTTGATTTTTTAGGTTTTTCTCAGTGTTATTCGAGAGAGAGAGGAAAGAAAAGAAAATCATCCAGATGTGACAAAATTTTTCTATTTATTAAAATGGGGATGTGACAAAATCGTTCTACTAAGATAGGACCATTAAATTTGTGGCAATCCAAATACAACCTCATTCATCAAATCAAACACTATCTTGAACCATCCAAGACCATCCTATCCCATTAACCAAACAAAATCATGTATCATCCTATCCCACCAACCAAACATCATACTTGTATCATCTCATCTAGGATCATCTCATCCATCCTATACCATCCCGTCCCATTCACTCTGGTTCACCCAACCAAACGCACCCTAAGAGTACATACTCTCAGGAGTACCATATCATTTTCCCACATATATATCTTATATTAACTAATAAAAGGAGTTTACCCCCGCACAGCGTGACGATCGTCCCACCCTCTCATACGAAAAAAATCGAACGAACCTGAACTGCTCGTGAGTCCCTCGCCCACCCCAATAGTTCATCTCCCCTTCTTAACGCCTACCACTTACCCTCCCAATCTCCCCCCAACCTCGCTTCCGCTCCAAATCTCCAATCGACCACCACCGTCACCGTCGATGCGCGGAAGTGCCAGCGGGGAAGGGAGATGGAGGCATCGGCGGGTCTGGTGGAGGGGGGGGGAGGCAAGGGTGATGGGAGTGGAGAGGGCGGCGACGGAGAGAGGGGAAGGGGATGCAGAGGCTCATCGCGCCGGCCCACATCAGCAGTGGCTCGAGCCCTGACCTCGCTTCCGCTCCACATCTCCGGTTGGCCACCACCGTCGTCATCGACGCGCTCGCCAGAAATTGATATTTACTGCACTATTTAGGATCCTGTCTGCTGGTACCTCTCACCCTCTTTTAGGACTTTGTTACAGCGCATAGACACCCTACTAGTATATATAGAAATTACATAAAGCACCTGGGTGCCTAGGCACCCACATGAACCGTCCGATACACATGTATGATCGATGCAAATTTTAGAGTTTAGGTATGAATATATATGTATTATAGCTTGTGCGTGTGTATGAATTGCCCTTGGATCACAAATGTACACTAGCTCAGGATCGGCCTCCGAGGAACAAATTAGCAAAGAGTAATGCTTCCGTCACGGAGCGATGTGTGGCTCTCTCAAAAAACGAATCGCACAAGCGATGTGCGCCTAAACAGTGGATTAACATCGCATGATCACAGATACTCTTCAATTTCTCATGCGGCCCTCGGATCGCTCGAAGGTTGTAGCGCATAATTTAGCTGAAACTTTTGACTTGTACAGGAGAGGACACAAGTTACAAGCAAAGGCACAAGATCAACACACATGGCATAGCTACGGCTTTTAGGATGTATTCTAATCTACGGTAGTCACTGGTCTCTTCTCCAAGTGTTGCACATGAAAAGTTTTTGCCCCCTTTCGAGTAACATGACAAGCTATTGCAAGCCGGCCCTAGGCTCTAATTGGCTAATTAAGCTGCAGTTTGGAAACTATGGATTCTTTTCTCTCTCTCTCTCTCTCTCTCTCTCTCTCTCTCTCTCTCTCTCTCTCTAGAAGACGGGTTAGAGAAGCTGAAGAATAATCTTGGTCAAACAGGAGCGTTGCTAGTATTTTAGAGCAGCATATGGGAGAAACTAAGCCTTGCAGAGGTCTTTCCCTTAATTAGTGAGTGTAACGCATAACTTGCCACTTGGTGCAAGAGCAGAGTTACATGGGGAAAAAAGGTGAACATTGACCAGAATAAAGAAGAAGAAAAAAGCATTGGAAATCTGAGGTGAGTTCACCAAACCCATGACCATGTGGTTTCTTAGGAAATGTAATGCGGCGTTTATAACAAGAGATTTTTTACACTATATTCAACTGGTAGCATGAGTTAGTAAGTAGAAATCAGATCTGCCCGTTGATTTCTTAAGGACATTTTACGTTTTTCACTGTAAATCTAATTATTTTTTCTAAGGATACTAATGATCTTTTTCCTAAACCTAATCTCCAAAATTACTCTTATTCCATGCATTCTCTTTACAATTCCCCCCTTGTTGGGATCCTACTATTTATACTATTATGTGTAGTATAACTAAATCCTAAGTTATCTGAATTATTAGTTCAAAAGGAAAAGATGGCTCATATTGAATTGAGTGTAACACTAGACAGCTCTTATAACAAACCTCCTTTCTTCTTAATACAAAGGAAACATCATGAATCTATGTGTGGTAGTAAAGATTAAGATCAAGATCAGAACAATAAAAAAATGGAAGTGCTCTGCTCTAAGCATGTCATAGAGTAGTAGAAAACACTCTCAGAAGAAAGGAGAGGCAGCAAGATGGTCTGCACGATAGTCACAGCAGGAGGCCGGCGCTTCAGTAATAGTACAAACCATCCTATCCGCTTATTAGAACAAATCCCGCATGATTCTGGAGATAAATTATTATAACTAGAAGTTATGGCATGGCGATCGAGGAGAAGCCGAGCCGGCAACATGGAGCCGAGCGAGGCAACCAGCGGGCATCGAGCGCACGACCCGTACGGCCACGGATGCCCGCGCGCATGATCGGACGGACGTCGTCCTCCCGACGACGTGGACAGGGCCACAGGGCGCGGTTTCCTCCAAGCGCACGCGGACGGCCACGAGCGCACACGGGCACGATCGAATGAGCGCGGTTTTTCTACCAACGTAGCTAGCGCCGGGAACGGCGCTTTCCACCGGGAATAAATGTTAGTAATTTACCCGCTCGTCTGATGTCTTGCACCAAAGAAACAGAGATATTTGTGTACTCCTATTTGATTTGTGTCGGAAAGTAAGCGCTGATTTTGGGTTACGAAGTGTGTTTTCCTTGTTAATTTTCACAGATGCAGCGGCGGAGCTACAGTAGATGCATGGGGTACAGTCGCACCTCCAAAATTTTTGCACAAAAAACTGTTATATACCCCCTTAATACATAAAGTATACACTACACATATTAATATACGTATTCTTAGCCAATATACATGCACTAAGCCGGCAGTCCACCCCATTTCTTATTGGGTCCAAGTCTCTCTAACATAGTGTAAATACCAACATTGCTCGACAATCCATGTCAAGCTCACACACCTCTAGAAGCTTGAATCCTTCACTGCCAACGGTAATTGTTTTGTTGGTGCCCATACCTTCATCGCTAAGCCATAGCTCGAGATTGGTCAGAGAGGGTAGGCTCATGAGGACATGGAGATCTTCGTCTTCAAAGTTATGACACCTGATGGCTAATTTGACGAGATTGGTAAGGGAGGCCATTTCCCTTGGAATCCCTGGAATATAGCCATTTGTCTTAAGAAGTTTGAGATGTGGGAAGGTGTAGCTTGAGTTCTTAAACAGATAGTTGTCGTCCATCTCCAGATATCGAAGGTTGCATCTCCCAAGCTCACTAAGAGACGACGACAAAACTTCCGCGAACCTTTCACTGTCACCAGACATATTAGCAAGTAAAGTAGTTCCTATGTTGAGTGATCTCAGCTTCGTTAGACATGTAATTTGACACATTTGAGTTTATGTAGTATGTCATTTGAACTTGTGTTGAAACGGATGTGTCTTAAGTTCGCACCCCCATCATCAAAATTCTGGCTCCGCCACTGCACAGATGATATGTGTTCCTCTTTGTTTTCTTCCATTCCTTTGTTTTCTTTCTTTTTTGAGCTCATCGCTTCATTTTCCTCTCTCTTTTTATTTGGAGACGATGGACTCCACTAAATTTGACCTCTACATTTCTCAACGTTGACTAACCAGGCATGTTCAATGTTGAGTTTGAGATAAAGCCGTGCCGTGCTAGGCATGTGATACGAATTTCGTTTTCTACTAAAACTCATAGTTCTATCCTACAAGAAATCTTTCATGTACCATTATAAATATGTCCTTTAGTCCATGAGAAGATAAAAAAAACTCCATTGTAAACATCTCCTCATGCAGTAATATTGTCTCCGTGCACCTATGGGTTTCCCAAAAAAAAGTTTTCCACGTAAAATTCATATCTCCCGTTCCTATTTTTCTATACATTATTTACGAAATTCAACGTATACACATTTTATGCCCTTTTGTTTCTCTACCGTTTGTACAGTTGACAGGGTGAAGGATATCTTTGCCTCCGGAAGCGCCAGCAACCTGCCCCATCAATAACTGACATCTCTGGTCATGGAACACAAGAGTGCAGTTATAAGTATCTACTTTCTGCCGCTCTACAAATCTAAAAATTGCGCACGAACATTTAACCGATGCTTCAATCTCATGATACCACTGCCAGAATTTAAGTACAATAATGAAATTTCTGCGATTTCGCAGTATCACAAACCTATGAAAGGACTCGGTAACAATGCAGTAAACAGCTTTTTTTTTTCAAGAATAAGTAAACAGCTAAGATTACTTCTTGAAGTTTCATCCTCACTTTGACTACCACTTCACAGCAATATATATATAACTGAACTATTTTAAAGAAGGCAACGTATACCAAACACTACGCAGAATCTTCAACAGTTCAACCAAGCAACACACCACAACTACGTCAGGGCAAGCTGAGTCAAACATCACAAAAATATTGAGATAATTCCATATTTACCACGGTAAGTTGGCTAGATCCCTTATATGCCATTGAAAAACTTCTCCTTTCACTACCACTCGATCTCAACTTTTATCCCTTATTTGCCACTCCTGTTAGCCCGGTTAGACCCAGCTACTGTTGAACCCAATAAGCTTGTTAGTTTTTTTCTTCAGAAAATACACATCCTACCCTTGAGCCGGACCACATGTCAATGATGTCCTCATCTTCTTCCTTCTCTCCTCTCTTCATCCCCCCACTGTCTGTCCCTCTCTATCCTCTCTCCAGTCCCCACCGACATGCCGCAGCTCTAGCGCCTCCATGCGTGTCCCACCTCCCACGTCGGCGCCGGCCCGCCTCCAGCCTCCGCCCCTACTTCCTATGCTACCTCTGGTCTCCGCTCCCACCTCCCACGATGACACCGCCTCGCCTTCGGTCTCCACTGAATAATCTAGACCTGTCATTATGTGTTAATGGAATATTTTGGTAATTAATGATAATTATTTTGTGGGACTAATGTTTTTTATGAGTTAGTGCAATAGGTTGAGTCTTACGATGATGAAGACTTTGGATTGCTCCATGTGTTGAAAGTCATCAAGTCAAGTCATCGGTGTCATGTGTTGATGCTCAAATCAAGAACCTAGTTTTGGAGACGAGATGTGAGTCATCAACCAAAAGCTCCAAGCGGACGCGCAAGGTAAATGTATAACTAGCATAGACTAAGGATGCATTTCTTAGTAATTTTATCGGTCTCGGTATTTGGTTTGGAGACTGAATTACTAGTGTAGGTTGCCATATTATTAAGAGGGATCTTGACTAGTAGCTTGAGTGTGTCATCTGTTGATAGCTCATTATGCTTGTTCTAACTCTCTATGGCATGTTGCCGGTATTTGCGAATGTGTTTTGCAAATAGTTGAGGCTCATGTATAATCCTTGTAGCATGCGACTTTAGTTTGCGAATGTATTTTGTAAACGGTTCTAGTCCATGTTCCTAACCCTTGTGGCATGATTCTAAAAGTTGGCGAATGTGTTTTACAACTTGTCGTGAATCATGTTTTTAAACTTTGTTTGCATGGTACTGCGATTTGCAAATTTGTTGAAGTATGTGCAATTTGGTATTTCATGAAAATTGAAGGCCGGTCTGACCACTATGTGTTCGCCGGTCAGACCGATCAACTGTCAGGTCATTTGCAGACAAACTAATAGGAGGGTGTGCTTTTGCCCTTACATTAGCGATCGACCGACTTGTTGTTGTGAGCGGCCCGACCGGTGCCGTGTGGGCAGCCTAACCGACGGCCTCTGTAACGGCTAGTTTTCTGGCCATTGCAAGGCAAGCTGTTCTGACCGGCCATGTGTTGGCGGTCAGACCGGTTTGGCTATTTTTCTACTGAAATTTTTCCCAACGGCTAGGTTTTGGGTGTAGGGTATAATACCCCCGTGTGGCCGATTGGGTGTAGTTGCTGGTGCCCTATTTATTTTCCTTGAGCTAAGAGCAAGTCATCTCTCCTCTTATGTGCATGTGTTACATTTAGTGAGCTTGGAGTGGCAAATCCTTGTGCATGTATTCCACTTGGTGTTGGATTGTGTATCCATCGGAGTTTCGGCACTTGATTTGTTCAAATGAGCGTCTCCGACTCGTTACTCTTGGAGGTTGCTGTCTCCTAGATGGCTTAGAGGAGTTGTACCGATGATCTTCTCAAAGAAGATTGTGAGAAGACCCAAGTGTTGTGAGTGGTTCGGTGCTCATCATCTCCGGAGTGGAGGAAGAACAACCCTAGTGCATTCGAGGTGGTGGCTTAATTTGTGGAGCAGGTTCAATTCGTTTGGGCTTATCTCAATATGGATTAGGGGAGACCGGTAAGTTTCCAAACACCGCGGTAAAAAGATCGTGTGTCAATTGTTGTTTGCTTTCTTATGCTCTATATTATTGCAATTTATATTCCTAGAATTAAATTGATTGTTTGTCACCCTAGGATTGCAAATTTCGACAAATACTTAGGTTGTTGGTGCACTTAGTTGAGACCAATCGATTTAGGTTTTAATTGTGCAAAGCCAATTTGATTTACACTTTCACATATAAACTCAGTTTTAGCCAAAAAGTTTTTAAAACCGCCTATTCACCCCTCTAGTTGGCCTCCTCGACCTTACATCCACCCCCACCTCACACGCCAGAGCCGCCCCCGCATGCGACCAGCTAAACTAGCAGCCCATGCCCGAGCGACACCACCAGCCATCGTTGCCTTCGTGTCCCAGCCATCGTTGCCTTCATGTCCCCATGTAGTGCCTCCGCCTCGGCCACTACCTCTGTGCAACCTCTACTTTTTGCTCCACCACGCCCTTACCGGCCACCCTCGTCTTCACCTCTGCCACAGCTGTGCCCATGCTCATGCCACCTCCGTTGCGTCTGAATCCACCGTTGCGACGCCAGGAGCATTGCCATTCGTGGGCCCACAAGTTCGTAGGTGGCGGGGAGAAGACAAGGGAGGTGAGCTTGGTGACAGCGTAGGATTCACGGTCGATGGCGGGAAAAGGCGTTGGATTCGTGGTCCTCCATCACCGAATCGACTCAAGCGCCGCCCAATCGAGCTCCTCCACCGCTAAATCGAGCTGCACGTGTCGGCTCAATCTCCGTGGGTGCACCTCCAAGCAGCTACTGAGCTTCGCCTTGAAGCTCACAGACCACCGTTGACCTCCACCTTCGTAGCTCCCACCGAGGTAGCCAGCAGGGAAACAAATTTTGTTTTTGGAAAAAAATCGTTTGTGGCTGAAATAGCCGAAATCACCGAAATTTCGGTGGGTTTTCAAACTGGTTTGAATCAAATTTAAATTTAAAATTTAAAATAATCGCAAAAAATGATGCCTTGTATGGGATTCAATCCCTGGTCGCCAACAAACCAACAAGCGCGCCTTGCCAGCAGGCCATCTTCACCTTGCTGTTTTTATGCTAGTGTTTATTCACTTGAACCCTCCAAATTTAAACCAACCGAAAAAAATTGAACGAATTGAATTTCTTTTGGATGGGGGCGAAATGAACGAAATTTCGGACATTTCGGCGAAATTTCGCTGAATTTGTGAACCCGGGTAGCCAGAGGCCACCGCTACAGCTTCCTTTGCCAGATCAGGGGTATGGCTTCTGTTTCAACCGAAGAGGAGGAAGGGAAGAGGTAGAAATATGGTCTTTTTGTAACCCATTTGACAGAAGGCTCATGGTGGACGGACGGCTGTTGCATATAAGGATCATAATTTGAGAAGTAGTGGCATAGAAGGAAAGCAAAATTTTCCAATGGCAAATCAAGGAGCGGTCAACTTTTAGGGACAAACAAGGAATTATCTCAAAAATATTTCACACATCTCTTGTGTCTTGGTGCATCTGACGGATATACAAAACATCCTGCCCCGGCCATGGGAGTGGATTATGGCTAACCATATTGCCCATTCTTTAACCCCTTCTCTAAGCTCTTACAAGCATCCATGTTGTCACGTAATACGAAGCTACGAACAACAGGGTGTTCTGCCAAGTGGCGAAAAATCGTGCCATCACGACCTGTTTTGGTTTCCTTGGAAGAGAAGGTGTGGCATGTAAAATATCCGCAAGCAGGTAGTTAGCGACGAGCCGACGACAAAGCAAATAAACTAAGATGTTAGCATTTGAACAAAACACACCGTAGTATTAAACTAATAATTCAGTGCCGGAAAGACAGAATCTTTTACAATTTGTACTTGCGAAATATTAATTTAAGTCTATTTCTCTTAAAAAATATGAAGTAACCAGTAGTAACCTGCGCAATCTTTTGGCTCACAATTGCTTCTGCTAAAATTTCAGCAACCATGTGGATCTCATACAAAATTCATGGCCCAACAAGTGTCAGACGCCTGCAAAATAAATAAATAAATTATAAACCACATAGTCTCTTGCAATCATTAGATGAATCTAAATTCATTTCTTAATATGAATAACTCCACAGCATTTTGAACCTAAATCCAGAACAATTTGAACCTAATAAGATGGGACCTAGGATGGGACTTGGAACTGAAGAACACAGCAACAAAAAGATCTTTTGATCATGTGCAAGATAAATTCTATACTTAATTAACCATGATGGAGCTCAAGGCTTTTCAAGCCCATAGTTCAGTAGTAAGTAGTAACTATGAGGGAGTAAAGCCCACAGTTCGGCGTTTAACCACAATACTAACTAATAACATCCTAGGTCCCATCTTATTAGGCTCAAATTGTTCTGGATTTAGGTTCAAAATGCTGTGGAGTTATTCATATTAAGAAATTAATTTAGATTCATCTAATGATTGCAAGAGATTATGTGGATTATAATTTATTTATTTTTTGCAGGCGTCTGACACTTGTTGGGCCATGAATTTTGTATGAGATCCCCATGGTTGCTGAAATTTTAGCAGAAGCAATTGTGAGCCAAAAGATTGCGCAGGTTACTACTGGTTACTTCAAATTTTTTAAGAGAAATAGACTTAAATTAATATTTCGCAAGTACAAATTGTAAAAGATTCTGTCTTTCCGGCACTGAATTATTAGTTTAATCCTTCGCATGTCTTGTATGGTGGATTATTCAATGTACGTTTAATTTATCTCCTCTGAGTATAGTCAACTTATTTTGGAATTGGTTAGTCAGTATTCCAAAAATTTTAAAGTCACAAATCCTAGTAGGAGCTAATGCTTTATGTTGATCTATTTGGCTATGTCGGAATGAGGTAGTTTTTGATAAAAAGATGATCACTAATCCCTTGCAGGTTATCTTTTCTAGTGGACACTTGCTGAGTGCTTGGGCAAATCTGCAGAAATTATCCCAGAAGGAGGCTATGATGACTGGAAGCGCCACGTTGGAGTTTATGGCGAAGCAAATCTTAAAATTTCACGGGTGGTGGTTTAGTCACAGAATTAGTAATGATTGAGTTTATATTTCAGTCGTCTGTTGGTCGTAAGGTTTTAAGCCACTGTTAACTATTTTTGAAAATGTTGGTACTTTAAGCGTTTAAATAAATTAGGCTGTGTGCATCTTTGATGCAGAGATCATGAGAGGTTTTTCTTTTTCATTATCTTAAAAAAAATCAAACATGTTGTTCTCATCGCACAGCCTGAAACAAAGGTGGGTTTTGTCAACCAGGGTAAAGAACAAACATGTCAGCCAGTAAGACCATATCAAACATTGATATAAGCTACAGAATATAGCATTATGCTCCTATGCCTCTTAGAAAACTCAGTCACCCTCTAACCCACTACGAAGATTTCTACATTAGAGACACACACATCGTGACAAGGTCCCCACTAACCCCAACATCTCAACATCGAGATTCCCCTTAAATTCAGACATCAGCTCCTCCCCCAAAGTTCAGACCAGAGCTCACAATACAAACAAAGGATTGTTTGTACTCTCTTCTTCTCTTCCCAATGGAGCTCCAGTTCCAGCAGCCACAAAGCCATCCCCAGCAGCAATGCCACTACCAAGCGGCAACCACAAAGCCAACCAACAAAGGGAGAGGCAAGTGCAGCAGCAAGTTTGTGGGCGTCAGGCAAAGGCCCTCAGGGAGGTGGGTCGCAGAGATCAAGGACACTACCCAGAAAATACGGATGTGGCTCGGCACGTTCGAGACCGCCGAGGAGGCTGCGCGGGCCTACGACGAGGCCGCCTGCCTCCTCAGGGGCTCAAACACGCGCACCAACTTCGCCACGCACGCCTCGCCGGGCTCGCCGCTCGCGTCGAGGATCCGCACCCTCCTCAACCACAAGAAGCTCAAGAAGAATGCGTCTCAGCCTACCGTCGCCTTCGGTCCTGCAGCTTATCGCCATGCTGGCACTGTCACCACAACCGCCGCAACCAGCACAAGTACCAGCACCATCACCACAACCGCTAGTAATGTCAGTCCTAGCAGCAGTACAAGCTCAAGCATTAACTTTGCTATGAGCAGTAGTGGCATTCACATTCCCAACTTCTCTAATCAGCGCATAGCTGATGAAGTCTACAGGCCATACCTGATCAGTGGAAGCGAAGAATTCCAGCTGGCCTCACAGCAGTTTGATCAACCATGGGCACTCAACACCAGCCTGCCTGTCGCGGGTGGATGCGACATGGCTAGCAACAATGCTTGCTCAGAGATTGCAGAGCTGAACAAGATGAAGACGGAGAAGCAAGACTGTGCATCAGCCCATGGCATGAATGTAGTCCAGGAGCAGGACAGCATTGACATCGGAAATGATCCCTGTGACTACTTGTGGGATCTGCCCCCTATTTGTCAGTTGTCCTGCAGGTCTTTGATGTACTAGTAAAGCTTTTGCACCTCCAATCTCAAGATCCCTCGTTTTTGGGTCCATTTTCTGCTCCCAGGAGCCAATTCCATACAAAAGAGTGTATGAGGAATGATGGCCAGCAAGCAGAGTAATGTGACGATATATCTTGTGTCTAGATTGTTACAAATATTGTGTGTGTATTCGTGAGGCTCAAAGAACAATATATATAGGGAGTACAAGGAGATATTACAAATGAATATGTTATACATATATAAGGAAATATAAAAGGCATATAAGTAAATACAAAGGAATTCCTATTCTAACATAGATTACTGGCTTTTTGAAGTGTCACTCTTCTTTTTCTTCTCTTGGTTTTGTTCTATCAGGTTACAGATTTAGCTTCTTTTATTCTCTCTGACCGGTGTAGAGGTATATCATCCTTGTGTACAACGATAATGTAAAATTTTGTGGTGGATTCTTTCCGGAGATTTCGAAATAGTGATGATAATTTTTTATAGTAGAGCCCTCTAGAGTAGCTTCCTACTACATCAGTGGCGTATGACTGTACATGATATTGTAATTTGGAAGGCTAATAACCATACTGATTGATGTACGCAAATATTTACCAAACAAGCAAAGGTTCCTTTGATGTTAAATTCATAAGAAAACTGAAATATTAAATAATCCTGTTCTTTGTCTGGAAATTCAAATATAAGAACTAAATAATCTAGAGAACAGCTTCAATGCTCTCTCAAAAACTGGAAAGCATACAGCCATACATGACGGCAGCAGGTAAGTATAGTTAACCAATTAGGAGCTTATATGCCAAAAAAATATCGAACCTTTCAAAATGCTATACAGAGGGATCTCACAGGATGTCATGACACAAGTTTGTAAAGATGGAAGCAAATTTAGAACAATAACACATATTACTAGTGCCTATTGTCTTCACTGTGGAATAATATTGGTCAGAGTCAGAAGTTTTAGGTATGCTGTAAGCCGCTGGTCTCGCAAACAAATTACCTAACACCTCAAATAGCTCAAATTGCTGCTGGTCTAGTGACAATGTTTTTTTCCCCAAAAGGATTACCAGTTTTTTCCCCCTTAGTATGCACCAAACGGATTACCAATTTCCCCCCGAGTTTGTTCAGATGACTGTCAATTCAAGAAGGGGATTACGGACTTACGATACTGTAATAGTTGGTCTTTTGACTGTTTTCCCTTAGCCTTGGTGTTAAGCTGCTTAGCCAGGTCTTTCAGAGGGGTTCTTTTCGCGTCTGCTGTATCCCGGTTGGTACCGGTGTCTGCACCATTTTCTTCTTTCTTTTTACTCCTGTTTTATAAAGTGTAGCTATCTTGCCGGTTTGTTTCCAAAAAAAAGAAGGGGATCAGCAAGAACTGACAGACCAATGCAGCTGCTGAGTCACCGCGTTACCCCCACAGCTCAAAACGCATTTAACATTCTATTTGTAATTTTCATTCTGCTTTCAAAAAGCAATTTTCATAACCACAGGGAAAAACTGTCTCTGAAGTTAACCACTGCACAACACTCTTGACATTGAAATTTGAACATTAATAATCGATTTGCAGCTTCAAAGGAAAGCACTTGAGGTTGTGAATGACCTTTCTCACACATGGTGAGCTCATCACTGGATCAGCTCAACTAGTAATAACCTCAACTGTCTCGTCAAAATAAAGCCCTATCAAAACCCTAGCGGCGGAGGCCTGGGAGGAGGAGGAGGAGGGGTCACCTGGACCGGAGCCGAGCACCTAGAACCTTCCACGGTGCTGAGCGGACGGCGACACAGCGGTGGCGGAGACTGGGTAGCGGGTGTCAGATCTCTGAAAACTAGAACTCTGTTTCAGCTAGCTCTTGGGACATTTCAGTTATCAGACGGTCAGGATGGGTTGATACCCTTTCATTTAGTTGGATCGTCTGGTTGTCAAGGACGGAGCACCGTTTATCAAGATCTCACGCTCAGGATTCAATGATGGTGTTTCGCTTGCATCCAACGGTAGAATGGCGGTCGTAGTTGTTACTGTTGCTGCTATTTGTGTTTTCCCGTTTTCTGTTCACCGTAAGGCTCTGTCGCACGTTGTTATGAGCTGGCATCGTTGTAACCCATTTAAGCAGCCACCGTGTAATAGGGAGAGGTTACGAAGTGAAACCCTAGTTCCATTTAGCATCTACTTTACTCTTTTAGACTCTATTTGTACTTGATTATGTCTTCTCTTCAATACATCGAAAATGCCCAAATTGAATTCTAAAGTATCTAATTCGAGCCAATACATCTGGGTCCTGACATCTTTGATATCAGAGCAAGTCAATCCTCGGTGGCGTGCAAATCTATAGCTGTTCTTGAGTAGTAAGGGTTGAGAAACGAGTTTCCTCGGTAAAAATCCTGAGCTAGCTCGTGGAAGTCTAGATCTGTAGACAGTAAGCAAGATCTGGTTATAGCAGTGAGGGTTTGGGAGGATCTGCGATCTCTTACTGTAAAATTCCTTGAACTGCTAGGGAGGCGTGCAAGTGGCGATGTCAAGATGCCAAAAGGAGTTAGATCTACTGAAGAAGAGGGCAGAGAGACAATGATGAGTGAAGTGGAAGAGATGAAGAAAGAGATGGCCTATCTGTAGCAACAAATGGAGTCAAACTCCTCCTATGTCCATATGGTAATGGAGATGTTGAAGGGTATGATCGATAAGACTGGGGAAGGAGAGTTAGCAAGCAATGTGGCTGCTATGGAGGGTAACGACAGTCCTATGTATGGAAACCACTATGCTAGACCCCCTACTCCAGCAACACCCCCATTTGTGACACCTGGTAGTGGACATTCAATTGCACCTAACAGCAATGCAGGTAATACATCTCAGGGTATTCCTCTGTCACGGATCGGCCTGGCGCGAGGAAGGCTTCGATCGTGGGCCGTGGGCCCAGGAGGCAAGTGAGAGGGGAACCGGTCAAGACTACAAAGGGGTAGGCGACATCAACTGGAGGGGTATCGAAAGAACACTTTCTAACCGAGCCTTAGCTTTCTTCTTCCTCCAGTTTCCTCTCTTCCCCACATTCCCTTCTCTGAACTCTAGTCCCTACTGCTTCCAGTCTAATGCTGCTTCCCAATCTCTGCTTCCAACTCTCCAAATTGTATCCCCAATACTTGTATCCGTTGATGGTATTGCAACATATTACTTGTGCTCGGTGGTGATTTGAGTTCATCCAAGCGGGATTGTAACAATTGGTATCAGAGCCGTTGATTCGTGGGAGTTCTAGTGCTGAGATGGTGTGGGAAGGGATTGGTGGTGGTAGCTTGGACCGGCGGTGGGATTTGAGTAGTGATGGTGTTGGTGGAGGAGTCACCCACCACCTGTTTGGCGAAATGCCGAGCCACCAGGAGGCAACCGTGAGTGGCATTCTACGCATCACCACGAGCCATGTGCTCTACCCAGTGACGAAGGAGGTGCTACACTAGATCCTTGAGGTGTATGGCATGGAGAAGATGTCCGTGTTTGAGAGTGGCAACCATGTGGAGGCCATGGTACAACTCCGATCATGGCAAGAAGCGAAGTGAGCCCGAGATGCCTTCCATGGTCGGTGCATCTACGAAGGTTGTTGCTTCCTTGACATCCTGCTGGTGCAGCTGACACCAGTCTCTACTTCCACTACGACGGTTCGACGCGGCGCAAAGGCCTCCACGCTTGCCATCGAGGTCGTCATGACGAATCCACGTGCCTCACCACTTGACACGCACCCTGTTGGTGCCGACGAGCCCATGTCCGAGCCAGTCTCGTTGCCTTCACCGGGCTGGGACTGGGAAGCCATGTTCGACAAGTAGAAGGAGAGATGTTTAAGGATGGCTACCGAGATGAATGAGATGCCACGCAACAGGCTTGGGCGGTCTACGCCTTTCCCGACCTTGTGCTATGCCCAAGCGTCGTCCACTTTCGCCATCGGGGACCACGCTGTGGCCTCTGCTGCTACCCCGTCTGCAGACGCCACTTCTACTGCCAAGACGCCAGCTAGGTGTTTGACGATATGTCGCTATGACGACATCTTCCTCACTGGCACCACCGTCAATGCCCCTTTAGTCATGGTCGTGTAGTGGGACACCATTCCAGACGGCACTCGCTCGAGCGACCCTACCTCCACAACTAGCGGTGTCACGGTCAACTACGTCGACTGTGGCAAAGAGTTCAATCACGGGTGTCTCCTCTGTCTCCATGGCACGCCCAAGCTGTTTGATGAAATGCCTTTAAAAAGTACAGTTGTGTTGTGGCCACATCCGGTAAAGTGTGTTTGGTGGAGTCTGTGTTCTCCACCTTCCCAAGTCACAAGCATGAGTCATGGAGCTGAAGCACAGGCAATGCCGCGGCCATCCTTCAGGTGGGATCAATGTGATGAGCAGCTGAAGCAGCCATGGTCACCACCTTTGTTCCTCCTAAATGAAGTTGTGTTGTCTTCATGGCCACCAACCCAGACGAGCACCTCCGCTGGGCTGGAACAGATCCTGCCGTGGCTCTTCTACCACAAGGTCGTCGGCGTCACACGCTTCCTTCTTTTTGTGGAGGGGGAGGGAGGCCAAGCCCCATGTCGTGGGTGTCCTCGAGTCCATTCTTGGGGTGAAGGTGGTGTATAGGACCAAGGAACTAGAGGATCAGCAGGCACAAAGTCAAATTTGGAACGAAACCTGGCTTGTAGGATGTTTCTACAAACCTTGCAACTATGAACTATTTGTGAAGCAATCACTCAACATGAAGATGGCTATTGTAATGGCTTGGGATGCTGGCTTAGATTGGATCATTCATTTAGGCACTGATGAATTGCTATATGCTGGTGGGGCTGCTGAGTATTCTGTTAGATGTTTGTTAGCTGAGGTCCCTGATGATGTTGACATGGTTATCTTTCCTAACTACGGAAGCAGTGTTGAGCATGATGATATAAAGGATCCATTCAGTGAGGTGTCTATGTTCAAGAAGAATTGTGATCATCTCCCCAAAGATACTTATTTTGGCATGTATAAGGAAGCAACACGTGGAAATCCTAACTATTTTCTCACTTATGGTAATGGCAAATCTGCTGCACGAATTCAAGATCATCTCCGTCCAAAGGGTGCACATAGATGGCATAACTATGCAAAAAGCCCAAATGAGATCAAGCTGGAGGAGGCTGCAGTTTTGCACTCCTCAATTTCAGTACACATTGCTTATGATTATCTTCTCGATGAATCTGTTAACTTGTGGGGACATAATCTTCCTTTGTTGTATGACCGTGTTTGTAAGTACCCAGAGCGTGTCCAAAATATGTACTTCACGTACCTGTTGTTTCTTTGGGCAGTGACAAAGGCAGCAGATTACCTTATGCAGGCTGAGTATAACACTATCAATCCTGAAGAGGACCTGAAAACACAATCTTTAGTGAAGCAGATTCTGTTCTCTGTTGATGGAGAGAACCATTTACACCAACCATTTCAGCTACAGAGAAAGGAGTTCATTGCATTGGTAAATCTTCTGAATAGGCTGTCAGAATCTGTCAAATTTGTACACGAAAAAGGATCTTCAATTGAGGAAGTACATATGGGCAGTCGGATTGCTCAAGAATGGATGACCAAAATGGAAGCACAGCTGAAGCGTGATGACTGTCACCGTATCAACCAATATGGCTCTGTTATCATTCTTTATGGTCTCCCAGGACTATCGGCAAATTCAAATATGAAGCTATGGTTCCTAGCAAAATCTAAGATGGTAAAGCTGAGTGAGTTATTGCACAGAAGTGAAAATCGCATTTGTGCTGACTGCAGTGCACCTGATCCCAAATGGGCATCAGCTAATATTGGAGTATTCATATGCCTTAAGTGTTCTGGAGTTCATAGAAGTCTCGATACACATATTTCAAAGGTTATGTTGGTCACACTAGATTAGTGGACTGACAATGAAATTGATTCCATGATAGAAGTTGGTGGTAATTCTCACGCCAATGCAATATATGAGGCCTTTCTACTAGAGGGGTACCACAAACCACATCCAGATTCCACCCAGGAAGAGCAAGAAAACTTCATCAGGTCAAAATATGAGTTGCAAGAATTTTTGAAGCCAAGCCCATGGATAGTTTCTAATCTGTCCAGCAACTTTGGAAAACAGGGAGACAATACCTCCCATTTTGATAGTTTCAAGAGTGAGGTTGGCATGGGGGAGTTCATCGGAATATTGAATGTCAAGGTGATAGGAGGCACCAAATTAGCTATCAGGGATATGTCAAGCAGTGACCCTTATGTCGTCTTGACCCTTGGACAATAGAAAGCACAAACTTCAGTAATGAAAGGCAACCTGAATCCTGTCTGGAATGAAGAACTCAAGCTCTCTGTTCCTCGGCAATACGGGCCTATGAAGCTGCAAGTGTTTGACCATGACGTGCTGTCCAAGGATGACATCATGGGGAAGGTCGAGATCGACCTGCAGCCGATGATCAATGCGACGGCGGCGTTCGGTGGCCCCAAGCTGCTGGGCGACATGCAGATCGGCCGATGGCTCAAGTTAGGCTAGGCATGGGATTCCGGTGGCAATGGTGACAATTCTTTCGTATCGGCTTGGGGGCAAGCCGAAATTCAAGGAGGGAGGAATGTCACGTACTAGCCTGGCGCGAGGAAGGCTTTGATCGTGGGCCGTGGGCCCAGAAGGCAAGTGAGAGGGGAACCGATCAAGACTACAAAGGGGCAGGCAACATCAACTAGAGGGGTATTGAAAGAACACTTTCCGATTGAGCCTTAGCTTTCTTCTTCCTCCTGTTTCCTCTCTTCCCCACATTCCCTTCTCTGAACTCTAGTCCCTATTGCTTCCAGTCTAATGCTGCTTCCTAATCTCTGCTTCCAAGTCTCCAAATTGTATCCCCAATACTTGTATCCGGTGATGGTATTGCAACATAATACTTGTGCTCGGTGGTGATTTGAGTTCATCCAAGCGGGATTGTAATATCCACCTATTCCTTTTGTCATACCAACAGCAACATACACTAATCCTCCTATTTTTCCTCAAGCTATTAGTGGACATGTTCCTATTGTGAGTGCACCAGTGACATGGTCTGTGGAGGAAAATGGACTTCATGAGGGCCAACCGGACTAGCCATTGGGACCTATGGTGTGAGTGTTTATCCCATGGCAAGTGGAATTTTTTGCACCCCAGTATACTTACTCTAATCCTCCATAAGTACCACCTTACTTACCACCCCAGTACAACCCACATTGACCTCCTGGGTATATTCCACCCATAAGGGGTGACCAGCCCTGGTGTTACCCTTGGACAAGGGCCCCTGAATTACAGGGCAATAGTCAAGGTTAGTGGCAAGCCAATCCTATTAAGAATGGGAATCAGTACCAGCAACCATTTAACTAAGGCCCCAAACTAGAATTTCCTAAATTTGATGGAGAACAACCTAAGCATGGATAAGGAAGGTTGAGAAGTATTTTGAATTGGCTAAAATACCTGATGAGCAGAAGGTGTCCATAGCAGAGGTTTACCTATTAGGAAGGGCTGATCAGTGGATTAGTACTAATGAGATTGACACAAGGCTGTTGACATGGCAACAATTCTGTGTCATGATCAAAAGGAGATTTGCTGCTAAAAAGGTATGTGGTGACTGAAACCTTCAGAGGTTTAAAGCAAGATGAGTCTGTTGAAACTTACATTGACAGATTTGAGGATGTGATGACACTAGTGAAAATAAATAACCATGCATTGAAGGAGAGATTCTTCTTGGACTATTTTTATATCAGGACTGAAAAACTGTATCAAGATTCCTCTTAATTCTTTAGAACCAAACACTCTAGTAGAAGCTTATGCTCATGCAAGGAATTATGAAAACAATCAATACTACAAGAGGTTACAAACTGGGACTCAAGGTACAAACTCACAGGTGAGCTATTAGGGAAGCACACAGAATAAATGGAAATGTGCAATTGTTAAACGAGAGCCCAATGAGAAGACCATTGCAGGCAGTGGAAACAAGTGGAATGGAGGGAAGTGTTTTAAATGCAATGAGCCATGGGTTCCTGGTCACAGTAAAGTGTGTATGGTTCAGAGGCAGATCCATTTAATTACTGTTGAAGATGAGGATGAGATTACTGAAGAAAGTCCTGAAGGTTTCTTTACTACTCCTCCTAGTAGTCCAGATCACAAAAATGAGGCCAATGAAGAGTTACAAATCTCTATGCATGCTGTCTCTGGAATTAGCTCTGAAGCTAGCACTTTCACCCTGATGGTAAAGATGGGCAAGTTCAATGTTGTGGCTCTGGTTGACAGTGGGAGTACTGCCACTTTCATAACCCTAGTAGTTGCACTAAAGGCTAGGTGTAGAATCAGCAATCATTCCCCAATCAAAGTTGCAGTGGCAAATGGAATACAAAAGGAAAAGTTCACTACTGATTTTAGACTCCTAGAGCTAAAAGGCTATGATATCATACTAGGAAGTGACTGGATCTATGAACATAGTCTAGTGAGTTTAAATCTAAAAATTAGGGAATTCATCATTTGTGTAACATCCCAAAATTTGGTTTGTTTCTAAAGCTTTAAAAATAAAAATAACCATTTGATTTTTCTTGTTTAAGTCAAAACTTAATTTAATTTTTTAGAAATCAAAACAATTTAATGTGAATAATCTAAACTTCAATTAAATTAAAAGTTGTTTTATTTGGGTTCCTTGAGTTTTAGAAATTTTTTTGGAATTTTCTAGGAATTTTTGGAATTTATTTGCTATTTATTTGAGATCGCTTTGCTTTAATTCAATTTCCTACATTTGGAAATCATTTAAATTTTTGGATTTTCCTCTCAGGCCAAAACCTTTTCTTCCTGACTCGCTTCGCTTTTCCTTCCCACCAGCTCGGCCTGTTCCTCTTCCCTTTCCTTGCACGCGCGCCAGCCGATTGCCTCACCTCCTCCTCTCGCTGCCATGTGGGCTTGCCTCATTAGTGCGCCACGTAGGTGTTCTCCCTCTCGTTTGCCAGCTTGTGTCCGAGTCGCTTGCACCTCGTTGCCGTCCTGAGCTCAAACGCTCCCTCACCGACCATATATAAAGGCAACCTCCCACGTCAAATTATTCGCCTCAACACCTATCCCAAAACCCTAAAGCGCCGGTTTCGATTTTGTGTCGTTGCGTCAGAATTCGTCCAAGACCGAGCCACCGTCGAAGCTTCTTCCTCACCGGAATTCATCGTCATTGAAGCCTCTCCGCCCATGCTGTCTTCGCCTTCGAGTTCACATTGACATGTTCTACGTTGTGCTCCCTTCCTCTTCGCCCAAAGATCACCGAATTGTCGTCGGCATTATCGTCCTCAAAATTGACTGTCGCCGACCACCCCAATCTCCCCATTGGTGAGTGCTCTTGCCCTCCCTTGTGTGTTATCCCATGTTCCCAGGTCACCTCTTTCGTTTCGAGCATGCCACTGCCATGCTTCTTCTTCGTCGCCGGTCACCTTTGTCTTGCCGCTGTTCTAGTCCTTCTCCGGTAGCCCCAAGGTGGTCTTTGAGTTCCTTGTGCCATCTCCGTCTTGGTGCTCCTCTCCAATCTCTTTGGGCGATGTCCAGTCGCCGAAGCCGCTGCACCCATGAACCTCCCCGCCGCCAAAGCCGCCGCCGTCACCTCGTCGCCGAAATTGCCGAACTGCCACCACCCGAAGAACCGCCTCGTCCATGGGAACCCGTTTTGCCTTCTCGCCGCACTCGCACTACTACAGAAGCCACATCACGAGCGGTTGGGCGAATCATCATCACGCGGTTTCGAACCGTCTATGTTTGTTGGTCTGTGATAACGAGATATTATCACGACGGTAAAAACCGTCAGTGATACGAAATATCACGAGCGGTTTTACTAAAAACCGCTCAGGAAGGCTAGTATCACGAGCGGTTTGGATTAAAACCGCTCGTGATCGAAAATATCACGAGCGGTTCTAAATAAAATCGTGCGTGATTCGAGAATATCACGAGCGGTTCTAAATCAAAACCGTCGTGATATTCTCGGATCACGAGCGCTTTTTATTTAGAACCGTCTGTGATATTCTCGGATCATGAGCGGTTTTCCAGAGAAACCGCTCTGTGATACTTGCCTTCCTGAGCGGTTTTAACAAAAACCGTCTGTGATAGCTCATACCCCGACCACAATTTTCTTTGTTTTCTGGCTAGCCTCGGGAATTGCTAGCCATGCCCTTTGAAAACAAGCATGCACAAAAGCAGATTCAAGCATGCACAAAAGCAGATTCATTAGAGATAATCAATTGTTGACAACTCAAAGTGATCATTACTCAAAATAAATTACAAAAGATCGCATTTGTTCAAGTATTGTCGCTATAGTTACAACTGGATTACAATTGTTTACGTTGAGAGGTGTCGGCGGGTGATGCTCTCGGTTGGCGATTTGAGTGAAACTCTCCATTGTCGTTAATGATTTACGTGTTGATAAAGGTGCGAGCTTCCTCGAATGTCCTTGATCTCTTCCGCAACGAGTGAATCACATTGTAAATCCAAGACCTGCCGCTACCAATTAAGAGTAAAGTGGTAAGCTATATATATTTAAATTTATAATTAGGAAATAATTATTTCGAGATTGACAAACCTCGTGATCCTTCTTCCTAGCTCTAAGGATTAGGCGCATATGATAGCGACGTAGATTGCACATAACTCATCATCTTTTTGTTTGGCGACCTTTGCAAAAATAGAATTACATATATAGGTATAGTCGGTTCGAGACGCGTTATTATGAAGTATGATATAGGATTATCATGTTGTAGCGCTGTGCGGAAAATCCATCTGTGTGTTAGTTGGCGCTCTTTCCATCGTATATTCCTTTGTTGGCAACATAATTGATGAACGACCTACATGATTGAAAAAGTTATCCTCGGCCATTTCAAACGAATGAAGACTACAATAGAGTTATGTAAGGAGGAAATGAGCATACCTCTCGAGTATTCCTCTTAGAATGTCAAGTCGTGCTTGTTGCGGTTTAGGGAATCAAGGTATATCACATGGTTCCTCTTGGGTATAATAACTAAAAGGATCCGATGGTACCTACTCATGTATGTCGCTATAGTCATTAAACCTAAGTTAGTCTTTGCAGATAAAGTACAAATGAAATTTGTATAGCAAGTAGTGACACTTACCCACGGTTGTAGGGCACCACTATGTACTTCATGTTAAATGCGACGAAGCAATGACCTCGTTATGTATTTCTCGACGAAGGACGAGTCTTGTTGGATGGTTTGCAACGATACCACATGTGGGTCGAGGAAACCCACCGGTTCTTTCCATTCCCGGACATTTTTCAGCATGTATCTATACATAAGCAATGAGTTGTGATATTTATCGGTATTACATGAATGTAGAACTTGATTGTACGCACTTACAGTTCATATAAGTCGTTGAAGCCCACGACAAAGTACCTCGTCCCGTTGAAGAAATACTTGTCCTCAGATTCGACGGTGATTCCGATGATCGCAACCCTTCTTTTGGGTCTTGTCCAAGTACCGTGCATGCAAAGCGACAAGCAAATCCAGCGTGCATTAATACTGCGTCGGAGCACAATGGTTTTCCGATGATGTAGTTCCCGGGTATCGCGGACTTCCCGGACTTCCCGGACTTGGGAGGCGCCTTAACGTTTGTTGATTTCGATTTGGCCTTAGCGATTGGCGGCGTCTTTTTTGTGAGACGACTCGAACCGACACGTCGCACGCTTTTGTTGTTCCTTGGCGTCTTCTCCACGGGAATCAAGAGGTGTCCTTCGAGGCGAAACATGAGGTGGAGTCATCGAGGGTCCGTTGGAGAGGAATGGTCGTGTCGGATCGCGGCCTCGCTTTGGGTCGAGCGATGTCCTTCTTGGGCCATTGGATAAAAGAGAGGACGGCATCCCCTAGTGTTGTGATCTCTTCGTTGGGCAAATCTTGGTGGGACGGCTCGAAATTGACATGTACCATATCCACCTAGACCTGGCGTAACTGCGGCGCCACCTAGGCACCGTGGTCAGACCGCCCTTCCTCGTATGGATACACCATCCTCTGCAACCTCAATACAAAGGACCCATCCATCCTCACTTGGAGCTTACAGGCATCGGCTCCTACAAAACGACACGCAATTAGCTAAGGCGTCCTATAGGTCTATCTTTGGTGCATTCCATAGATGTACGCTACCTTGATGTCGTCTATCGGTAATCGGACGTCGTCATGTTCACAATTATCTTGCGGACGTGACGCTACTCCGACGCCGAGGAGGACCGCCTCCCGAATTAGCGAGGGCGGCTTTGCATCACCGCTCATGAGTATATCCATTTGACTCGCAATGCCGCCATCTGTATTTTGAAATTGGTTAGTAATCATCTGTACTAACCGGTTGTCGTGCTCGCCTTGGATCTCTTCCTAGTCCTATACGTGCGAGTCGTCCGCGAATCCATGACTCCAAGGCACGTTAACCCCAAGGCCTCGCGTGCGACCCGGTGCTCCTTGTTTCCCAAGGTCAGAGATAGTATATCCTTCTCCCCGCTCGCATGGAAGGAGCCTTGGGAAGCTTGGGCGATCAAGTCACGCCGCAAGAGGTCATCACGTTATTATAGGCACTATGAAGTTATGGACTTATTAACAACTTAGTAGTTCTACATATTTACCACACGTTGGGACACTTCACGGTCTCGCGGGTTTGTGAAGGAGATTTGCCCAAGACGAGACTTGTGCCCTCGCTTTTAACCAAATTTTAGGGAACGCTGGTGCGTGACATCGAAACGGGTTCTCCTTCTCCGCCGCCCATTCCTCAGATTTACCGCTGCACCAGTGGCCGAAGTCTGTCGGGTGAGTGTTTCGTGTTTGGAGAGCTTTGTGCGCCGCGACTTTGCTCCTTAAATTCGGCCGTCGTTTTCATAGCCACAAAGGTGTCCCATGCTTCTTGCGTCAAGAATCTATCTACCGCGAAGGGCGTCGACCCGTGTTCACGTGCCGTGACAAGAATGCTCTTGAAGGTCCTCCACGATTTACCCATCGTGAGCATCGCCGTCCGTCGCACGCGCGTGCCACATGTTATTCGGAATAGTGAACTTCTCGAAAGTTCTCCCAGTAGCGCCTTCGCTTCTTTTGTCGAGTCCTTCCACCTTGGTGTGGTGATGAGGACCCGTTCCTTCCAAGTATCCCGCAGATGGTCCGGAATCTCGCCACGATCTCTTGGGACTCAGAGGGACCCCAAAGTCACCGACCTCCGTGATGACCATCGGCCGTAGGCATTTTCGATTGTCCTCTGCCATCTCGCTTAGTGTCATTATCGTCGACGGACGGCGGCCTCATCGGCGCCTCTTCCATCTGCTGGGTCGGTGTTGGCGGCCTCGTCGGCGCCTCTTCCATCTGCGGTGTCGGTGTGACGGCGGCGAAGACAGTGCCTCTGCCATCTCGCTTACTTGCTCTCGTGAAGAAGTACAGAGGTTGACTATAGAGATCAAGATGGCAAATGAAAAGTTGAATGACCTCATACAGACTACTAACATTCCAAAGATAAATATGAAACAATTAATCTCGGGAAGAAATACAGAGGTTGACTATAGAGATCAAGATGGCAAATGAAAAGTTGAATGAGCTCATACTGGACTACTAACATTCCTAACATTCCTTAATCCACGAGCTTCTATTCTAACACTCCTAACACTCCTTAATCCACCAACTTCTCTTGTGATCTTTGTATAGATAGAAACTAGTGATATAAATCTTTTGCTCGAGCCTATCTTTGTTCGAGCCTACTTCATCGAGCCCGACACCTTTGGAGTGTACCATCCGCTTCATGCCGTGGAGGATTGGCATGAAGCAAAGGTACACTCAAGTGTGTCGGGATCGACGAAGAAAATGCTAAGCAAAGGTTTAATGCTTCATGTACGTAAGACTAGCCTTTAATGAAGACATAGAACTAGAATCAAGTAAAATGATCGACGAAGGAAATGCTAAGCAAAGGTTTAATCCCAACATAGAAACAAAATAGAATCAAGTAAAACTTTCTTTTTGGATTGTTGTAAAAAATACAGTTTTAGCAAAATTTCAGAATTAATCCCAACAAAATTAATTAGCATTAAAGCATAATTCCTAAAGAATTTAACACTCCTTAATCCACCGGCTTCTTTAAGGAAATGCGAAGGAATCACAGAGCGGTTCTTAATAAGAACCGCTCGATTAAACTCTCACCAATAAAAGGTCTAGAGATTAACAGGCACAGACACTATTCCAACATATTGATTGATGATATTATGTGCTCTCAGAAGGAGAGTAGCTAAAGAACAAGTCTTTGCCATCTCAATCCTATTGTCTATACTCTTCATTAAATGAATATGATAATATAAATTCAAACTATGAGCTCTAAACAATACTTTGCTTAACTGTCAAATGATCTCAACTGTTAACGAAAACAGATTAAACTTCCAGTCAAACAGAGGTTGACTACAGAGATCAAGATGGCAAATGAAAAGTTGAATGAGCTCATCTGACTACTAGAAGAATCACAAACTAGTCAATACAACCGATCAATTTGCAATAGAACTATGAGCTCAACCGAAAGTAACCAATTAATAAGACATCATATTGACAAGAGCAAGTAATACAATAGAGCTCAAGTATGAACTAACTATCACATTCAATCTCAAGATAAGGCAGAGTTCATCACAGAGCATGTCAACAAAGCCCATCGATCAATTTGCAATATCTTCAATATTAGACTCGTAAATTAGAACTAATACGAGATCAAGGTATCAACTAGCACTGCATATATATATATATATATATATATATATATATATATATATATATATATATATATATATATATATATATATATATATATATGCAAAGATCAACCGAATCGCCACAGAGGAGCAATACTCACAGAGAGGATGCCGCACAAGAACTCACGGTGCCGAGACACTATTCCAACATATTAATTGATGATATTATGTGCTCTCGAAGGAGAGTAGCTAAAGAACAAGTCTTTGCCATCTCAATCCTATTGTCTATACTCTTCATTAAATGAATATGATAATATAAATTCAAACTATGAGCTCTAAACAATACTTTGCTTAACTCGTCAAATGATCTCAAGCTGTTAATCTAAAACAGATTAAACTTCCATCAAACAGAGGTTGACTACAGAGATCAAGATGGCAAATGAAAAGTTGAATGAGCTCATACTGACTACTAGAAGAATCACAAACTAGTTAATACAACTCGATCAATTTGCAATAGAACTATGAGCTCAACCGAAAGTAACCAATTAATAAAGTACATATTGACAAGAGTAAGTAATACAATAGAGCTCAAGTATGAACTAACTATCACATTCAATCTCAAGATAAGGCGAGTTCATCACAGAGCATGTCAACAAAGCCCATCGATCAATTTGCAATGTAACTATAAGCTCAACCGAAAGTAACCAATTAACAAAGACATATTGACAAGAGCAAGTAATACAATAGAGCTCAAGTATGAACTAACTATCACATTCAATCTCAAGATAAGACGAGTTCATCACAGAGCATGTCAACAAAGCCCACCGATCAATTTGCAACTAGCATCGCAAATATATATATGTGCAAAGATCAACCGAACTGCCACAGAGGAGCAATACTCACATAGACGATGCCGCACAAGAACTCACGGTGCAAGGAGGAGGCCAGTGCAGGGGAGGAGGCCGATGCGGGGAGGAGGGAGGTGGGGGAGGAGGTCGACACGGGGAGGAGGATGGCGCGGGGAGGGAGGAGGCCGACACGGGGAGGAGGACGGCGTCGTCGAGGTTGGAGGCGCCAATGTCGTGGGCGGCGACACGGGGAGGAGGACGGCGGCGCCGAGGTCAAGGCGGCGACGCGGGGCTTACGGCCGGGAGGTGAACGGGGCGCCGAGGTCGGGGCGGCGGCACCGAGGTCGGCGGCGCCGAGGTCGGGGCGCCGAGGTCGGGGGCGGCAAGGCAGAGGTCGGGGGCGGCGCAGAGGTCGGGGCGCCAATGTCGGGGCGGCGCCGAGGTCGAGGTCGGCGTGAAGGCGAGCCCTAAACCCTAGAGGAGGCGAACGAGCGAGCGAGAGCGTAAGGGCGCAGGAGAGGAAGTGAGAAGTGAGAGGAAAACCCTAGCGCTTCGCTTTATAAAAAGTATATCACAGAGCGGTTTGTAATGAGAACCGCTCGTGATAATAATATCCTGACGGTTCTATTATAGAACCGTGCAGTGATATTATCACGAGCGGTTCTCATTACAAACCGCTCAGGATATTATTATCACTGCAGCGGTTGTATTATAAAACCGCTGCGTGATAGCCAAAAACTCGATGACAATTTATGATATCCTAACAAAACATAGTGAACTCCGTGAGACATAAATATCCTGACAAAACATAGTGAACCTGGTGAGATAAGTATGATGAAAATTATGACAAGTCCATATGAATTCTAACCTGGTGACAAGTATGATGACAAGTCCATAACAAGTTCATAACACATTTGACTTCAAAATTTCATATCTAATTCAACTCAACTCCAAATCAAGTGAAGCCAATTTTGATACTCCACATTACAATGTACGTCCACACATTGACATCAATATCAAATATGACAAGTCCATAACAAGTTCATAACACATTTGACTTCAAAATTTCATATCTAATTCAACTCAACTCCAAATCAAGTGAAACCAATTTTGATACTCCACATTACAATGTACGCCCACACATTGACATCAATATCAAATATGACAAGTCCATAACAAGTTCATAACACATTTGACTTCAAAATTTCATATCTAATTCAACTCAACTCCAAATCAAGTGAAACCAATTTTGATACTCCACATTACAATGTACGCCCACATTGACATCAATATCAAATATGACAAGTCCATAACACATCAACACATGACAATTTCACGTTGACATCAAAATATATGAGAGATTACAAGTCCATAACACATGATGTTATGGAATAAATTAATTACATTGGAGTAAATTCTTAATTAAGATATAGGCCTTCGTGATGATCGACGCACATATAGCTAGCTTCCTCACTGGGTTCTTCCTCGAGCCTAATGCCGTTTTTGAAAGGAGGCAACTCGTCAAATTGATTGTATTCTTCCTCGCCCACTACATTCTCAACTCGACAATCCTCCTTTTTCCATGAAGAACTACGTGGCGCTTCTTATTTGCCGGTCGGTTACATAGAAGACTTGAACAACTTGGTTAGCCAAGACAAATGGTTCGTCTTTGTATCCGACAAGTTCGAGGTCCACGGTAGTGACACCGCATTTGTCGACCTTCACTGTGGGAGATGGACCCAACGGCACCAAATAGGGGATCTTGAAAAGCACGTAGTCGAGCTCCCATATCTCCTCTATTTGCCCATAGTAGGAGCTCCTCATCCCATCGATCTTGAATGCATCTATCACGGACACCGCTGATTCGGATCAGGCTCTTCCTATCCCGAAATGTCAGATAAAATGTGTACCCATTTATGTCGATCCTTGCCATGCGACAATTGTAAATTGTGGCCTCGTACAACCATAGCGGCAGATCATCACTTGATGACCTCCTAGTGATTCGCACCTTTAACCATTCGTTGAACCGAGCGGTTGTTTCTCTCGTGATCCAAACCTCCGACCGGTCGGATTCTCGCATTGGCGCACCATGTCTTTGTGCTCGTCGATGTACGGGACACTTGGGTCATGTGTTGCAAGACCATGAAATGGGCTTGAGCGCACGTATCCAGATCGGGAGTTATTGATTTCCTTCCGATGGTCCCGATACCATCCATCTCCCCTCATGGCGAGATAGAGGCACACCTATCGGTTCCACGAGCCATGTAGTCGACGCAGAACTCAATGACCTCTTCGGTTGCATAACCTTCGATGATCTCGCCCTCCTACGAGATCGATTTCAGACGAGGACTTGAGAATTCCCATGTACCTCTCGAACGGGTACATATGACGAAGAACACAGGCGCAAGATATCTTTATCTCTCTCACAAGGTGAACAATGAGATGGACCATGATATCGAAAAATGACGGAGGGAAATACATCTCAAGATGACATAGAGTGGTCACCACCTCCTCTGCAGAGCATCTAGTCCTTGGGGATCAATGATCTTCGAGCAATTGAGTTGAAAAAATAACACGCCTCAAGATTGCCACTCGGACCTTGTTCGCAAGATACTTCTAATTGCAACAGAAGCATTTGTGTCATCAAGACATGACAATCATGAGACTTCATAACAATTAATTTCAAATCTTGCATAGAAACAAGGTTCTTAATGTTAGCGGAGTAACCAGATGGGACTTTCACTCCATGCAAGCTCAGCACGTTCATTTCTCTCGCCTTGGATAGAGTGTAGCAAGTCGGGGAAGGTACGCTCATCAGATCGGTCTCTTCGGTGCTAACTCAGTCCTTATGTTCATATCAACCAAGTCACGCCGTGCGTTAACACCATCCTTTGTTTTGCCACTAATGTTCAAAGAAGAGACCAATCAAGCTATCACATACATTCTTCTCACGTGCATGACGTCGATGCGTTGGCAAACTTCTAAGTGCTCCCAATAAGGCAAGTCCCAAAAATTGACCGCTTCTTCCGGATGTTCTTCTCACGGGTTCTTAATTTACGCCCCTTCCCAAGCACAACATCGATATCCTTAACCATATCATAGACCTCTTTCCTCTAAAAGCCCTTGGAGCTGAATCGTTCTCCTTATTTCCGTCGAATTGTTTTTTCATCTTGCGGTATGGGTGACTCTCGAAGGAACCTACGGTGGATATATACGATTTTACGCGAGTTGTTCAACCATACACTCTCAGAGCATCTAAGCGGTCTTGACGGGCTTTGGCTCCTTTTGTCTTGAAGCCCAACAGTTACCAAGGGCAGGAAAATCATTGATGGTGCGAGAACAACATGGCGCGTAAAGTGAAGTTCTCTCGCTTGTACGCATCCCATACCTGCACCCTTCGCTCCACAAGGTCACAAGATCTTCCAAAGAATGGTGCTAGGTACACATCAATATCATTCCTGTGTTGCTTCGCCCTTGGATAAGTAGTGACATCAAAATGTACTTCCGCTTCATACACGACCAAGGAGGAAGGTTGTACATACATAGATTCACGGGCAAAGGTGCTATGTCGGTTGCTCATGTTACCGAAAGGATTCATTCCATCGTACTCAACCCTAACCTTATGTTCCTGTTCCGACCGAACTCTTGGAAGCTCGATCGAAGTTTCTCCACCGCGTAATCAACAGGTGTCTTAGCTTTCCATCTCTCTTACGCTCCTCGAGTGCCAACGCAGACAATCTTGCCTCCTTTGGGTTCGCAAATAAACGCTTCAAACGTGGGATCACAGGCAGATACCACAACATCTTAGCAGGAGGTCCTTGCTTCACCTTAGCAGTATTCTGACGCTTGTATCGGGATGCTTTGCACACGGGACATACATGCATGTCTGCATACTCTTTATGGTAGAGGATACAATCGTTCGGACATGCATGTATTCTTTCTACTTCCATTCCCAATGGACAAATAACCTTCTTTGCTTGATAGGTGGTTTGGGCAACACGCTTCCCTCGGAAGGATGTCCGCTAGAGACCTAACAACGCCGTGAAACTCTTATCGGACCAACCATTGCTTGCCTTCAATTTCAGCAGTTCAAGCACGGTTGACAACCTTGTATATTCCGGCTTGCAACCAGGGAACAAAGGTCTCACCGAGTCCTCCCTTAAGCCCTCGAATTTACAAAACTCTCTCTCACTGTAGTTCTCTTCTGCATCGCGTAGCATCTGATCCAGATTGTCATCGTGTGACCTATCCTCATCAAAAGCAGTACAGTCCACATCCGGCATATCGTTGACTTCCTCGGCGATGCCATCATTACTAACTTCATGTGTAATAATCTGCTCTTCACCGTGACTGGTCCAACATGTATACCCTTTTTTGAAACCCCTTCAAATCAAGTGCGCTTCTATTTGCGCCGCGTTGTTAAACATCTTCAGATTACCGCAATCAATGCATGGACAGTACATAAAATTTATCCTTCTTCAACATATCCCTTTCGTGGCTCTTCTAAAAGCAACCACGCCATTAATGTACTCTTGACTCACACGGTTCACACTGCACATCGGGCCGATCCATCTACACTACGCATGTAACAAATTAGTGTCAAAATTGATTAGCGATTAATTTATAGCAAACATAAAGGGTTATAGATCGTTACCCTCGGAGCTCACGAAGAAAATATGATTCCTCTCCTTTCCTTCTCCTCTCTAAGGTGGCGAATGGGGAGGAGGCGGCGGTGTTGGAGGCGCTAGGGCAAGGGTCCAACCTTCTCCTTTCTAAGTGGCGAACGGATAATTATTGATTATCCGCATGATTGTTGATTAGATACGAGACAAAAGACAAGAGGAAGATCCTAATAACTAGCAAGTTGGTCGCGCGATTGCTTGCGGTATCCGCTTTTGATATAATTGAAACAATAAACCACCGTGATGACGCGTTTCTTCATGGATATAAATGGAGGAAATATAAAATAGATCATTGCACATGTGACTTATCTTGGTGTGTCATAAATTCTTCTTTTTAACTGTTCTAGAAAACTACTCATGAAATTAGTTACGATTAAGACTTTCACTTCTTTGCACGCATTTTACTCGTTTTGTCTCATCGTTGCACAAAGGAATTACACCAGATTAATTAAAGGCTACATGTTTTGCTTTTCATTTTTCGGAATTAGGGTCCATCAAATTGAGAGCTAGATGTACGTTTTGCCTTTTCCCATCAAGTAGTATTAATTGAAACTTAAACCCTATGCTTCGATTAAGGAATACAACAAAGAAAACAAAACATTAGGGTCTATGTACGAGTAGCAAAATAAGGAAATTCACTAATCAATAGAGTGGATAAAGGATAATCAAGATACTTCATCTGCTTAATTAGGGAGGAGCCGCAGTTGGAGGAGCTAGGGAGGAAGTGGCTGGCACTGGGAGGAAGCTAGCTAGCAGATCTAAGTGGAGCCCAAGCAGCAGGGTCGGTTGATTATCCAAATAGCGCGCGGCAGAGGCAGTGGCAGAGGCACATGGCAGTGCGGCAGTGGAGCACAGCGGCGCGGTAGAGAGAGAGGATGTCGCGCTCAATTTATACCGGCGAGGATATCACAGACGGTTTCGCTCGAACCGCTCAGTGATTGGGGTGATTATCACAGATGGTTCTCACTAAAACCGCTCAGATAATCACCACAATCCTGAGCGATCCTTATTCGTAACCGCTCGTGATATTACATGACGTTCTCTACTAGAACCGTCTGTGATTGGGGGGATTATCACAGACGGTTTGTGAATAGAACCGTTTGTGTAATATCACAGACGGTTCTATTTACAAACCGTCTGTGATAGATAACTATCACAGACGGTTCTAAAAAATACCGTCTGTGATAGGCTTCCCGTGCCACCCGCTGGTCTGGCAATACCCAACACAGACGGTTCCAAAGTAACCGTCTGTGATGGGGCATCTACTATAGCCTGTTTTGTAGTAGTGCTGCCTCGCGTTGTTTGCCCTCGCCATCACCACCATTGCCGCCGGCCATGGCCTTTGTTGTCCTTCCACTATTTCTCTTCCTTCTCTGTCTCTCTCTGACACTTCACCCGCCAGCTCATCTTCCACCTAGTCGGCCAAGTCTTCGCCACCTCATCTTCTTTGCACATGTGGCATCCTTGTCAATGCCATGTGCCAAGCCTGAACCAATAAGGTTGTAGACCTAGCCCACCATATACCCAGTCACTTACATGTGGGTCCCAGTTGTCAATCTTTCTGTTTCTCTCTCTCTCTAGCAATCTTGGCCCACATGTCATCCAATATTTCTCTCTCTCTCTCACTAACCAGTGGACCCTACTTGTCATGTCAATTTTCTTTTATTTTTATTTCCAGCCGAAAGAATATTCTCTAGTATTCTTTTCTCTCTTCTTTTTCCTTTCCCGCAAATCTTTCGAGAGTCCGTTCTCCTTCGTTCGAACTCCGATTTAGTCCATTCAAATTCCTAAATTTATCTAAAATCGAGATCTTTCTTTTGGAGTTATTTTTGCTATTTTTGGATTTTATTTGAATTTGTTTTCTCATCCTGTTCTATCTCGTCTATTGTGCTATTCCCTCTCATCTACATTGCTTCTCTATCTTACCTACTAAACTTGTGGAGAATCATCGTAGATGGTTGACACTCGTAACACATCAAGTTATACTCAGTCGGATGATACCAATGTCAATGCTAGTGGATAGTCACAAGTACCTGGAGTCGCATATAGAAACATGGGACAATTTCTAGCAGCTCAGACTCAACTCATGAATGTAATGATGCAGAACATGAACAGTATGATGACTCAGCAAAATCAGACCGCCGCTGCAATAGTCAAATTGCTGAACCAAAATACTCAAACAGTAGCTGTTCCGCCGCTAGTTCATAAATATTTGAAATTATCAGAGTATATGAGGACTCGTCCGCCTACGTTTTCTCATTCATCAGAACCTTTGAAAGCAGAAGATTGGCTTCGCTCTGTTGAGAAAAAGCACGTCATTGCCCAATGCAATGATCATGAGAAAGTTCTATATGCTTCACATCAGTTGAAAGGTACAACCGCAGAATGGTGGGCGAACTATACTACGGCTCATGAGAATTTGCAATCTATTACTTGGGAAGAATTTTTAGCAGCTTTTCGTCAAGCGCATGTTCCAGATGGTATAGTGAAAATAAAAAATAATGAATTTTGTGATCTACAACAAGGAAACATGTCATTGAGTGAGTATCTCAATAAGTTCACTTAACTTTCTCGCTATGCTCCAGAAGATGTTGCTACAAATAATGCACATTAGAAGTGATTCAAGCGTGGACTTAATCCCCAGTCTGAAATTGCAAGTTATTGGAAATGATTATGTGGATTTTTAGTATATAGTGGATAAAGCCGTACTTATAGAAGATTCTCATCGTGAGTTGGAAAAATCTCAGAAAAGAAAGATGATACAACTTAGAGTTCATCAAAATCATCTACAGAGAGTTAGAACTAGTGCTTAGCAACATGTTCGTTACAATAATTCATCTGCCGTATTCAGAACCCCTGCACCAGTATCTCATTCAGTGAACTCAGGAATTCACAATGTCAACAACAACAACAATCATCAACCTCTGAGGACCAACAATCTAGCTGCAGGAGTTACATGTTTTAACTGCCACGAGACAGGTCATTATGACAACAAGTGTCCGCAGAAGCAAGGCTTGACATCAATTCTTTTCAATCTGGGAGCTACACCAGCTAGGACTTCTTTGCCAGGAGCAAGAAGAGGAATGCCTCAGACTCCAAGTCAAGCTACCAGGACTCTGTCAACTTCAGCAAGAGGATGACTAAATCACGTCACTGCAGAAGAAGTTCAACCGGTTCAGAACGTCACTTCGAGTAAGTCTTTAAGTTAGCCCAACATCAGTTGCAGCTTTGTTTCACACATAAGAGAAATCTGTTTGAAAGATTGAGCAAGGTTGAGTTTGAACCTATTCTTTAGTCAACCTGAATCTCGATGACGAGATTCCTTTTAAGGAGGGTAAATTTGTAACATCCCAAAACTTGGTTTGTTTCTGAAGCTTTAAAAATAAAAATAACCATTTGATTTTTCTTGTTTAAGTCAAAGCTTAATTTGAATTTTTAGAAATCAAAATAATTTAATGTGAATAATCTAAACTTCACTTAAATTAAAAGTTGTTTTATTTGGGTTCCTTGAGTTCTAGAGAATTTTCTGGAATTTTCTAGGAATTTTTGGAATTTATTTGCTATTTATTTGAGTTTGCTTTGCTTTAATTCGATTTCCTAAATTCGGAAATTATTTAAATTTTTGGATGTTCCTTTCGGGGCCGAAACCTTTTCTTCCCGACCTGCTTTGCTTTTCCTTCCCACTGGCCTGGCCCGTTCCTCTTCCCTTTCCTTGCGCATGTGCCAGCCGATTGCCTCATCTGCTCTCGCTGCCATGTGGGCCTGCCTCGTCAGCGCGCCACGTAGGTGTTCTTCTTCCTCCTGTTTGCCAGCTTGTGTCTGAGCCGTATGTGCCTCATTGCCATCCTGAGCTCAAACTCTCCCTCTCCTTCCATATATAAAGGCAACCTCTCACATCAAATTATTCGCCTCAACATCATCTCCCAAAACCCAAAAGCCCTAGTTCCGATTTCGTGTCATTATGTCGGAATTCATCCAAGACCGAGCCGCCACCGAAGCTTCTTCCTCACCAGAATTCATCGCTGTTGAAGCTTCTCCGCCTGTGCTATCTTCACCTTCGAGTTTGCGTCAACACGTTCTACGTCGTGCTCCCTTGCTCTTCACCTGAAGATCGCTGAACTGTCATCCCTATTGTCGTCCTCAAAACTGGCTGCCGTCCACCACCCCGATCTTCTCATTGGTGAGTGCTCTTGCCCTCCCTTGTGCGTCATCCCATGTTCCCGAGTCACCTCTTTCGTTTCCCTCCTTTTCCCCTCTCTCTCCGTTGCCGAGCCTGCCGCCGCCATGCTTCTTCTTCGTTGTGAGGGCCCAACCCGGGGAGGTCTTACAGGACCACCCGAGAGATCCCCAAGACCACCCGGAGGTCCCTCAGGACCACCCAAGAGGTCTCCAAGACCACCCGGAGGTCCTCTAGGACCACCCAGGAGGTCCCTAGGACCCACTCGGACGTCCCGGCCTCTGTGCATTGAGCTAGTCCCAAGATCAGCAAGCTAGCTCGCACAGGCTCAACATCGGTGTCATCACAACCACACACAACAAACTAAAGATGAAGCAGACAAATTACTATATATAACAAAATACCTTACGGTCAAGCTTATTTACAGGGTTGCCACGCAAGGCTAACAACAAAAGAAAACTCACAGCGGAAACAAAACACAGCGCAGAGCCACTCGGCGAGCCACATGCTACTGAGTGGAGGACGTCCCCTAGTCCACGAGGTCTTCCACAAACTCCTCCTCATAGTGCTCGGAGCACCCTGGGAGGTGTTTGGCTGCTGATTAACCAGAGGGCACAAAGCCATGAGTACTTTGAATGTACTCAGCAAGTCATAGGGAAATGAATGCAATTAATATTTATGCAAAGCTTGACAAGAAACGGCTGTATGGTTAGTTTGCGGAAAGCAACATTTACTAGAAATACATTAAGTAGATTGCAAAGCACAAGTTGAAAAGAGATAATACATAAGTAAACAAGTTCTTTGAAAATAACACACGACCACCCTGGTCATGAGCCCAAACCACTTGGAACAAAGCCATGACCACTTTTTGAGAAAACAACCTACCCCTTACGTGAAAGGATCGGGCATGTCCATAACCGAGGACGCGACTATTCGAATAGGTTTTACACTCTGCAGAGGTTGTACACTTTACCCACAAGACACGAAGCCCTCTAGTTGGTTGGGCACCCATCGATGCCCCTGCTCACTTCCTTTGGTAAGCAGTTTAGAGCTCGTGACAAGGCCTTTACAAAGGTTAGTCCTGATTTGGTTCTGCCCGCTAAGGATTCGCCATGCTGGGCCCCCTCTTGCGCCATTAGACAACCACGACAGAACTGCATCAGGACCTCACTAATTAGTTAGCCAGGACCACCCCATAATGGACTTGTGGTTGCACGGGAAAGACCCAGATCAATGGCGTACAAGGTTAAGTCATTAGTTGGCTGTTCAGGCGAGACTATCCACAGCCCAGTGTGCACACAGCACCCACTTCTCACCACCATCCACTCGCCCGAGAATAAATCATTTTTGGTTCAACCCGGCCAATGACCACCCTAGTCACGGCACAACAAATTTTATTAACGGCCACACAGGCCAGTGGCAACACTTGCAAGACAACACATGCCAAGACAAATACGTGCCGAAGTTCCATAGATCATTAGTCAAGTTCAACATTCTTTGAGTCATGAGATCGAGAGACCAACGTCTACTAGAGCATGGCTAAGCAATAAAGCGCACCCACATTGGTATACAAATTCATCCAACAAGATAACCCATCCTACAGGTATCCAAGGGTACATGTGAACATGTCGTATTCAACCATACCAAGGTGTCATTTTGACAAGTGGTGCTTAACTACTCCCAAAACCATTTTTATAAAACTAGCCATGCAGGTTCATAACAAAACAATATACTTTTTGCAAAATGGGTTCGACATGATCAAAGGTCTATGACTTGTCTTCGCTGAAGAACTGACCTTCTTCGGTTGAGAATGCTGGGTCCAGGAGGTCTTCAGAACAACCAGATCCTACATGCGCGAAAAGGAATAAAGTAAATAAAACGAACCCACAAAAACTTAAACGAAAGAACCAAACTAGAGCTAAAAATAAAAACATGGAATCAAGGCGAAGATAGGAACTTGAATCACTGAATCGGAGCTCCTATCGAGGGAGAAAGAGCTCTTCAGAAGGAGGTCTGAGCTGGGAGGGAGGTCCAAAGGACTGGGAAAACAAAAGGGAGGCAAGAGGCCTCTCTGGTACTTTGAACAAGCACGGGGAGGTCCGGAGAGGAGGACGATGCATTCAATGCACACGACGGGAGCAGGTGATGGAGGGAAAGGAGTGGGTAAAAGAAGTGGCAAAAGAGGAAAGACAAGATATGGTGGAGGTGACCGAATTTAATGCGATAGGACCGCATTTAATGCGCGAAGACTCCCGTGGTACTGAGACACGACGGGAGGAAGAAGAAGGTGAGTAGAGGACCTGAGAAGGTGGTCCCATTGGAAAGGTGGCCGTGACCAAGGGGAGGTCGTGACCGCAAGGGTGGCCTTTGCAAAAAGACCAAGGGGAAGGTCGTGACCGCAAGGAGAGGTCGTGACCCAGGAGGAGGTCCTGACCACAAGGAGTGGTCCTAACCACGAGGGTGGTCTTTGCAAAGAGACCAAGAGGGTGGTCTTTGCAACAAGACCAAAGGGGAGGTCGCGACCAAAGGAGAGGTCGTGACCCAAAGGAGAGGTCTGGACCTCAAGGGAGGTCGTGACCCAAAAAGGGGTGGTCTTGACCTAGAGGATGGTCTTTGCAAAAAGACAAAAGAGGAGGTCGCGACCAAAGGAGAGGTCGTAACCCGGAGGGTGGTCTTTGCAAAAAGACCAAAAGGACGAGGAGGTCCAAGACAGTCCAAAGCGCGTGCGCTCGAACTCAACTTGATCTGACCGTCCGACCCTAATCGGGCGGCCCAAACCAGAGGTGAAGTTCGGACTGCTTGAACAGCACAATTTCATCGGACCGTCCAAGCACAATTGGACGGCTCGGATTGAGCGCGCTCGTGTGGAGAGAGAGAAAAGGATTGGCAGGCGGAGAGGTCCAAACAAAAAGGGAGATCTGGACTGAGGGGGGAGGTCCTGAGGACGAGGAGGTCCTGAGGACAAGGAGGTCCTGAGGAAGAGTTCCTAAGGACGAGGAGGTCTTGACGGTCAAGATGAGCTCAAAGGAAATCCTGACGATCAAGATGAGCCCAAAGGAGGTTCTGATGGTCAAGATGAAATCAAGAGAGGTCCTGAAAGGAGAGATTCAACCTGAACTTTGAAATTCGGAAATCAAGAATGTTTGAAACACAAACCCGAGCTTGGAGCACCTCAGGGGTGGTCGTGACCCAAGGGGAGGTCAAAACCGAAGGAAGGTTCAAACAGAGAAGGAGGTCTAGACTAAAAGGAGGTCTAAACTAAAGAAGAGGTCTAGACCAAAAATGAGGTCTAAACAGAGAAGGAGGTTTGGAGAGGTCGGGGGAGGTCTAAAGAGGTCTGATCGAACAGAGAGAGAGGAAAAACAAGACCAGAGCTCGAACAACTCCAACTAAACCAAACTTTCGCATTAGTTGAAGTTCGATTAATTCACATTAAACTTCCAAATTTTTCCAAAATCTTCAAGTTAAGCTTGGGCAAATCAACAAAACCGAATGGTTATTTTTATTTTGAAATCTTTCAGGAACTCTAGAAAATTAGGATGTTACATTCGTCACCGGCCACCTTCGTCTTGCCGCCATTCTAGTCCTTCTCCGGTAGCCCTAAAGTGGTCTTTGAGTTTGTTGTGCCATCTCCGTCCCGGTTCTCCTCCCCAACATCTTCGGGCACCATCAAGTAGCTGAAGCTGCCGCACCCGTGAACCTCCCCGCAGCCAAAGCCACCACCGCTGTCACCTCGTCGTTGGAATTGTTGAACCACCACCACCCGAAGAACTACCTCATCCGTGGGAGCCCATTTTTTCCTTTGGCTGACCTGCCTCACCGTCGTTTGCACTCGCCATCACCACCATTGCCACCGGCCATGGCCTTTGTTCTCATTCCTCTGTTTCTCTTCCTTCTCTGTCTCTCTCTGACACTTCACCCGCCTGCTCATCTTCCACCTAGCTGGCCAAGTCTTCGCCACCTCATCTTCTTTGCACATGTGGCATCCTTGTCAGTGCCACGTGTCAAGCCTGAACTAATAAGTCCGTAGACCTAGCCCACCATAAACCCAGTCACTTACATGTGGATCCCAGTTGTCGATCTTTCGGTTTCTCTCTTTCTCTCTCCAGCAATCTTGGCCCACATGTCATCCAATATTTCTTTCTCTCTCACTTATAGGTGGACCCCACTTGTCAGCTCAATTTCCTTTTATTTTTATTTCTAGCCGAAAGAATATTCTCTGGATATTCTTTTCTTTCTTCTTTTTCCTTTCCCGCAAATCTTCTGATAGTCCGTTTTTCTTCTTTCGAACTCCAATTCTGTTCATTCAAATTCCTAAATTCATCTAAAATTGAGCTCTTTCTTTTAGAGTTGTTGTTTTTTTTACTATTTTTGGACTTTTTTTGAATTTATTTGTGCTTCGCCTGTTATTTTCTCTTTTGTTAGACGATCTGTTTAACGAAGCAGGAGCAGAAGCAAACTTTGAAGATCCAAGTGTGGTAACTGAGCAAAACCAAAGAAAGGGAAGTCGTAGTCATTTGATCATATTGAATCTATGATTTCAAAAGTATATTATTTTATATCTATTGCATGCTATCTTTATATCAACTATTTTGGTATTAGTTATCACCTATTTGTCATTATGCCTCAATTGAACTTTTGAATGCCATGAATCACTTGTCACCATAGGATGGTTAATTTTAGTTGGACATAATTGTATCACCAACATGGGTATTGTACAGATGCTTAGTCATGTTTAGATACGATGGGTTCATGATCACATGTTTGATATTGTAAAATTTGACTTAATGAGATATGGAATTGTGGCGGTTAGATACTATTGTTAAAATTTGTGTACCATGATAGGGTATGTCATTGATCTTAGTTGAATAAAATGATTTCTGCTCGGGCAAGCGGTTGTGAAGTGGGGGTGTGGGTTAGCACGTTGTGGGTTTGTGGTAGACTTATCTAAGTAACTTGTCAAGGACTTAATCTTGTGCGCCATTAAACTAAACCTTATCGGACAACCACATGCCTGATAGGACGGACCTAATCTAGTAAGTTGTGGAGTTTTATTGTTGACTACTCAGGTAGTATATAGGTGGAGGTGTGGACCCCTTTTGAGGTCACATCGATGGACAGTTCGCCGCTTCTTGGTCCAACGGTGTGCGTCGAACCAACGGTGAGGTTGGGGTCGGCTTTATGCACATTGGAAGAGTCAATTGTTGAGATAAAACACCCGAAAGATTTTGTTATGATTGGTGCTAGCTACACTGGTTGTATCTTATGGGTAAAGTGTACAACCTCTGTAGAGTGTTAATTAATTTATTCGAATAGCCGCGTTCGCGGTTATGGACATGTCCAGGGATTTCACACGAGATGTAGAGTTTCTTTATAAAATATGTTGGAGTGTGAATGAGAAGTTCACTTGATGAATATAATGTCCATTTGGTGAATGGGTAATTCACTTGGTGGTTTGTGTCGGTTGGTGAATGAGGAATTCACTTATTGGTTTGGTTGGAAGGTGAATGGGAAGTTCACTGGTTGTTTCAAAGCAATTATTTATTTATTTATTTATTATTCTTTTTAATTACACATTTCAATCTATTTGCTGTAGTTATTGTCAATATTGCTTTCTGCAAAAGAACCATACAGCTAATCCTTTGTTCTAGCCTTGCATAAATATTAATTGTATACTATTTCCCTACGATTTGTTGAGTACTTTATGTGCTCACGACTTCAAACTTTGCTATTCAGTTGAAGAATATCAAGCTGCTCAAGAATTCTTTGAGAAGGAGTACTTGAAGGCTTTGCGAATTAGGAAGCGTTCTCCACTTGAGTGCTTGTGGGCATATTGATCGATCTTTTCATGTTTTTCCGTTCCGCTGCAAGAGTTTATTTGTTTCTTAGCCCTGCGTGGCAAGTTAAGTAAACATTGACCATAAGATCCAGTTATTATTATTATTTGTTATTTTGAGATATTTTTAGTTAAATTGATAAATGGATAGTATTTCATCGGTGTTTCCTATGTGAACTAGCTACTGATCTGGGACTAGTTCAGAATATACAGAGGGTTTCAGATATGTAAATCCGGTCCCGACAATTTGCAAAGATGGAACAAGGAACATCAAGTTTGAAAGTGAGACATACCCAAAGGGGAACTGTGTGATCAATGCCTTGAAATTGAATAAGCTAATGGACAAAGGGGTGACTAGGGCTGTTATTTATTCCAAGGCTGTATTGACAACTAAGGGAAAGCTGAAAGAAACACCCATAGAGATCCAGCTAGTCTTGAGTGAATTTTCTGATGTATTCTAGGAACCAAAAGGACTGCCTCTAGTAAGATAGTGTGATCACACAATACCATTAATACCAGAGGCTATGCCTGTCAATGTGAAATCTTATAGGCTGCCACACTATAAGAAAGATGCTATGGAAGAATTGGTGGAATAGTTATTGAAGAATCACACAATCAGATCAAGTGTCAGCCCATACTCTTCCCCAGCCATCCTAGTGAAAAAGAAAGATGGACCTTGGAGGTTATGCATTGATTACAGGCAGCTGAACATACTGTAAAAAATAAGTATCCCATTCCAATTATTAAATATTTGCTAGATGAGTTGAATGGAGCTAAGTACTTCTCAAAGATTGATCTCAAATCAGGGTATCAACAAATTAGGATGCAACCGGCTGATATTTATAAAACTGCATTTAGCACTCATACATGACACTTTGAATTCTTAGTTATGCCATTTCGGTTAACTAATGTCCCTGCCATATTCCAAGCCCTCATGAAGAAAATACTAGCAGCATTTCTTAGAAAATTTCTCCTAGTATTTTTTGATGACATACTCATTTATAGCTCAACTCTGGAAGAACACAAGGATCATTTGCAACAAGTATTGAGGGTTTTGAGGAGGAACAAGATGTATGCTAAGGTGAGTAAATGTGTGTTTGGGCAGTTGCATTGCGGAGTATTTAGGACACATCGTTAGCAACAAGGGGGTATCCACAGATCTAGGGAAAATCTTGGCAATCAAAGAGTGGCCTTAGCCTGAAAACATAACTCAATCGAGGGGGTTCTTAGGATTGGCAGGCTATTATAGAAGGTTTATCTAGAATTTTGGGCTAATATGTAGGCCTATGTTCAATGCTCTTAAGAAGAATGCCTTTTAGTGGGGAGAGGAACAACAACAAGCTTTTCTGAAAATAAAAAAAGCTTTGACAAATGCCCCAGTCCTAGCTCTTCCTGACTTCACACAACCTTTTATCCTTGAAACTGATGCAAGTCGTCATGGCTTAGGGGCTGTACTTATGCAGAAGGGAAGACACATTTCTTTTATGAGCAAGGCCATTGGACCCAAATCTGCTACAATGTCAACATATGACAAGATGCATTAGCCATTTTGGAGGCAATCAAGAAGTGGGAACACTATCTGATGGGGTCAAGCTTGGTGATAAGAATTGACCAGCAAAGCCTGAAGTATATTTCTGAGCAAAGACTGATTGAGGGAATTCAGCACAAGCTGATGATCAAGTTGATGGGCTATGACTACAAAGTGGAATACAGGAAAGGAAGGAAGAATAAAACTACTGATGCTCCATCCAGAATTCCCCATCATCAAGAGGCAATGGTGACCACAATAGCAATACCTAGTTGGATTACTGAAGTGGTCCAAAGTTACCAGGATGATGAAAGGTGCAAGGAACTGGAACGCAAATTGAGAATTGAAATGAACATTGCCCCTCCATTTACATTGCTGAATGGGGTTCTGAGGTACAAACAGAGGATGTATATTGGCAATAGCACTAATCTTAAAGGATAGTTATTGAGTTCTTTCCATAGCTCTGCTCTAGGTGGACATTCTGGAGAAAGGGCTACCTATCAGAGGAAGAAGATCCTATTTTACTGGCCAGGAATGAAATCTGAGGTCAATGCTTTTGGTAAGGAGTGTGCTGTGTGTCAAAAGAACAAATAAGAAAATGTACCATATCCTGGGCTATTACAACCCTTGCTTGTACCTGACATGGCATGGACACGCATAACACTGGATTTCATTGAAGGGTTGCCCAAATCTGAAGATAGAGATGTGATAATGGTGGTAGTGAATAGGTTCACCAAGTATGCCCATTTCATATCCCTTAAACATCCCTACACTATGCAACATGTCGTAGATCTATTCTTAGACCATATCTAAAAGCTCCATGGTCTGCCAATAGTGATAATTTCTGACAGAGAAAAAAATATTCACTAGTACACTATGGCAGGAATTGTTCAGAGCATTAGGAGTAAAGCTGCGACTAAGCAGTGCCTACCACCCCCAAATCGATGGCCAAACAGAAAGGGTAAATCAGTGCCTTGAAAATTATCTGAGATGCATGATTTTTGCTAACCCAAGAAGATGACATTCCTAGCTGTCTCAAGCTGAATGGTGGTATAATACTTCTTTCCACACCTCATTGAAGATGACTCCATTTGAAGCATTGTATGGTATGAAACCCCCAATGGTCACTGAAGCTATGTTACCTCACTCTGCAACTGAAGAAACTAGGGACAAAATTAAGAGAAGAAGTGTTGCCTTTGAAGCTATAAAGGCTAATCTGGAGAAGGCCAATTCCAGAATGAAGTTCTTTGCTGACCAGCACAGATAAGAGAGTTTTTGATATTGGAAACATGGTGTACTTGAAGATCCAGCGATATAGGCATAATGCTATGGGATTGCACATAACACTAAAACTGCATTCCAAATTCTATGGCCCATTTAGAGTGTTGGAGGAGATAGGGAGAGCATCTTATAGACTGTTACTACCCGAAGGTTGTCAAATCCATCTAGTGTTTCATGTTAGCCAATTGAAGAAAACATGTTGGGCCTAAGGTAGTCCCAGTCAAGAGTAGCCATTGATAGATAGTGAAGGACATATTCTGTCTGAACCTGCTGCTGTGTTCGAAAGGAGGATAATTCCCAGAAACAATGAACCGATCATTCAATGGAAGGCTCACTGGGCTAATTTACCACCTGAAGCTTCTACTTGGGAAGATGCAGACTTTATATCCAGGATCTTTCCATGGTTCCATCCTTGAGGACAAGAATCTCAAGGGGGAAGCAATTGTAAGATCTCTGAAAACTAGAACTCTGTTTCAGCTAGCTCTTGGGACATTTTAGTTATCGGACGGTCAGGATGGGTTGATACCCTTTTGTTTAGTTGGATCTTCTGGTTGTCAAGGACGGAGGATCGTTTATGAAGATCTCACGCTCAGGATTCAATGATGGTGTTTCGCTTGCATCTAACAGTGGAAAGGTGGTCGTAGTCGTTATAGTTGCCATCATTTGTATTTTCCCATTTCCTATTCACCGTAAGGCTCTGTCGCTCATTGTTATGAGCTGGCATCATTGTAACCCATTTAAGCAGCCGCCGTGTAATAGGGAGAGGTTATGAAGTGAAACCCTAGTTCCATTTAGCATCTACTTTACTCTTTTAGACTCTCTCTGTACTTGATTATGTCTTCTCTTCAATACATAGAAAATGCCCAAATTGAATTCTGAAGTATCTGATTCAGGCCAATACATCTAGGTCCTAACAGCAGGGTAGCGGGAAGCTTCTAGAAGCTCCCTGTGGCAGGTTTGCTTGCTACGCACTCACAGTCGTAGGTTTGTTCTCCGATCGCAAATTAGTTGGGCCAGGCTGGGATAGCGGGCGGTCTCTAGTGGGTTCAGTTGGCGCCAATTTTTAGGGGGAGAGTTAGCGCTCTAGATTGCGCTGCCACCTGGTCCTCGCCGGCGGTGTCACCTCTCTCGGACCACGGGGCTCACCCCACGCACACCGGGGAGGCCTTGCCTTCACTCGATGGGATCACAACCGCTTGGAGGTATATATACCTGCGCCTCTTCCCACCAAATATGAACGGTTGAGTATGGTGACTTGTATCATAGTTTACTAGGGCTTGGAAAGGTATCTTACAAGAAAAGCTAGATGAATTATAATAGCATTAGGACTCTTACTTCTCTTTAGAGTATGATTTCTAATTCACTTTGGAGAACTAGGAGACTATATAAACCCACGAGGGTTAGCCATAGGAAATCAAGAATGAAGTAAGTCAAGCAAGATGAACTCATCTAAAGCAGAGGGCACGAGAGGATTAGAGAGTAGATTATTCTTTAGTACTAGATTCTTGTATAGGGTAAGGATATGAGGATCCTAAAAGATTGGAGAGGGTTTTGAGAGAGCGATAATCCCTTATACTCTTTTGAGGTTGTGCTTAACGAATTTGCGGTCGACTTTGCCAAATCTTTCTCTCTCGTCGTGGTTGCTTCGTCACCATTACTTCAGTTTTCTATACAAGATTTATCTACTTCATTCTTGATACCATGCATGCTTGTACCATATCTCACAAGCTCTGATCCGATCTAAGGGCTGCTGCACATAAGGAGGGGTATTAGAGCCAAGGCTAGTTTAATCTAATTTGTGGCACAAACCAAGATCAACATCAATGATGTGGAGTCAAATAAGAAATTTGACGGCAGAGGAAATTTTAGCATATGACAATATGTGGTGAAGGGTTAATCGATGCTTTTGAAGGGGACAAACCAAGAAAGACATCCGATGAAGATTGGAAAGTGAAGGAGCAGAAGACCGTCAATACAATCCGTCTATGCCTCTCTGATGAGATAAAGTACTATGTAATGAAGAACAATTCACCAAAGAAATTATAGAGTAATTTAGATGAATTGTACATGCCGAAGTCACTGACAAACCGATGGGTGCTGAAGAGGCAACTGTATAGGTTGTGTATGGAGGAAGGCAAACTGGTGATGAATATTCTTGTGGGTAAAAGCACTCTCAACTTCAATGAGGCAGTTGCATATCTATTGGAGGCATCAGAATCTTTATCCTCAAGTGATCAAGCAATGGCTGCCGTAGGTGTTTCAGACAAAAGCAAAAGTCATAGGAAGAAAAAGGGCGAGAGCAAGGTCACACATGTATACTATCTTTGAGACAAGGAAGGTTATATGATAAAGAATTGTCCAAGTTTGAAGAAAACGAAAGCGAGAAAGGAAGGAGAGGAGGCGGCAACCTCTGGGGGATCAAGAGGGGAACCCTAGGTTACAAATGCGGAGATGGGGAGGAGTGATCTGGGCTATCTGTGCCAAAAGCGTGATCCAACGGCTCTGCACCCGCCCGATTTTGACCGTACGATGGCGATCCGACGGTTGACGACTGCCGAAATGGGACCTCGACGCAATTTTGAAAACCGCAGGGTTTTTTTTTCACAAAATCTAGGATGTGGGGTCTCTAGGGGCTGCAGTTTCCTTCTCTTATAAGAAAGAGAATATAAAGGGTGCATGCCCAGTGGCGGTAGCGAAGGATGATATGGATGTACTAGTCGTCAATCAATCAGATACTTTTCATGGGTGGATATTAGATTCGGGTTGTTACTTCTTCATATGTTCGGCAACAGAGATGTTTGACGAAGGATCTCTACGCTCGACGGTTGGAACTACTCACTTAGAGGATTGTAAGGAGTATGTAGTCACCGAGGTGGAAACGATTACATTGGAGATGTATGATGGAACACATCACACACTAATGGGAGTTCGGTATGTTCCCGGCTTAAAGAAGAATATAATATCTATGAGGTCGCTTAAACTCGAAGGTTGGAAGGTATCACTTCGAGGTAGATTCATGCGAGTTACTTGCAAAGGGCAGATAATTATGAAAAGTATCTGGAGCAATGGAAGATACCGATTAATAGGTAAACCTAAATGTAGGGCAACCAATGAGAGATTTGGTATTAATCCTGGCCAGAAGAAGGAAACCGTTTCGTCAATGGTAGGTATTTAGATCTCATCTTCAGTTATGTGCGGAGCTGCAAAGATGGTTGCAAACTTTAGCAGTCATAGAGGCAAAGGTGCGAGATGCTGGAAGAAGGAAATTGTGGTGGGATGAACCACGCGGTACTAAAAAACCGATGGAGCTTGGAGGCTGTACAAAGCTATGGCATACAAGGTTGTAGGAAGAGGAGGTGTGGTTAACCAAACTACACAACGAATGTGCTCTCAGGTGAAGGGTTCGGACGACCAAGCCCAGATACCGACACACACATTGTGGTGATGTGCACGAGCCCTTGTGGTGGGGGCACTCCCAAGGTGGGAGGAAAAAAACAAAAAGGGGGAAAAGTGGAGCCGACTTGGAGTGAGTTTTTAGAGGAGCATGGTGAATTCAAAGGATAAGAGTCAAGGTGAAGATTGTTGAGTACGGTGACTCATATCCTAAACTACTAGGACTCGGAGAGGTATACTAGAAGGAAAGCTAGATGAATCCTAATAGGATTAGAACTCCTAGTTCTATTTAGAGTAAAATTTCTACTTCACTTTGGAGGAGAACTAGAAGACTACATAAACCCATGAGGGATGACCATAGGAAAGAAAGAATGAAGCAAGCCAAGCAAGAGCAACTCATCCAATGCAGAGGGCATGATGTGATTAGATGCTATATTATTCTTTAGCACTAGATTGTTGTATAGGGCAAGATCCGATGATCCTAAGAGGTTTGAGAGAGTTGTGAGAGAGCGACAATCTCTTGTGCTCTTTTGATGTCGTGCTTAAGGAATTCGTCGCCGTTATTTCGGTTTTCTCTACAAAATTAATCTACGTTGTTTTTGATACCGTGCACACTTGTGATGTATCTTACAAATTCTGATCCGATTCAGGGCCTGTTGTGCATAAGGAGGGGTATCAGAGTATAACATAAACTCAATCCTAGGATCATCAGCTTTGCTTCTTTTCCTTCCTCATTCACTTGGTGAACTCTTCACCTAAACTCAATCCTAACTTCTCTGTCTGGAGATGCTATTTGTTGCTCTTGCCCAAGAATCGTTCGATCTACTCTGCTCCTGTACATGTCCTGCTATGTATGTGTTTTGGCCATTTCAAGTACTCAAATCACATAGAGAAAACACCTCGGCCTCAGGCATGTAAAATCTTGAGGCACCCATCTCGTTTTTTTTTTGTTTTGAAGGGAGACCCATATTGTTGGATGCTGGCTGTTATGAATAGTGCTTGTATTCAATATGAGGCCAATGGGCCGGTATATATACACAAAGTACAGGTGGTGAATATGCAAAGAACCCCTCATAACAATGGGGAATAACAAACTATACATATATCTCTAACACCCCCTCAAACTCATGGTGGATCAACAACACCGAAGTTTGGAGAGGTAGAAGCCGTGGTTGTGCTCGAGTTTGGGCCTTCGTGAAGAAATCCGCTATCCAAGTTCAAGGCACATATCAAGAGCAATCACCGATCATGCACACAAGACCTCATGAAGGAAGCATCAACACCAATATGCTTGGTGAGCTCATGCTTCACAGATCACTGCAATACTGATAGCACTCAGATTGTTCGATAAGAGAGGAGTCGGTGTAGTGACGAAACACCAAAATCCTCAAGTAACCACCGAGCCAAGTAATCTCTGCCGCCAAGAGAGCCATAGCTCGCAACTCGGCCTCTACACTCGAACGGGACACTGCAATCTGCTTTCTTCGCCTTCCGTGCAATGAGAGAACCACCAAGAAAAACACAAGAAGCAGAGATAGACCGCGATCGAGGATCGCCGCCTAAGTAGCATCCGAATAAGCCTCAAGTCAGAACGAATGGAGCGTGGAAAGAAGAGACGGCGAGAGATAGTCCCACGAAGGTATCGCAGAACTCAAGAAGGTGGTCAGAGTGGACCCGACCGGGAGCGTAAAACGAACTAACTCGTAATGTGAACTGGATAAGTGATATCCTGGACAAGTAACATCAAGGTAGACAAGACTCCCAACAAGATGACGAGAAGCGAGCCGGATCGTAAAGAGGCTCGCCATCGAGGGTTTGAGGTGAACATTGAGCTCCATGGGAGTCTCAACAAGACGTCGATCGATGAGAGAGGCGCAATCAAGAAGATCTGAATATACTTCTCTTGGGACATAAAGAAACCATCCGAGTGGAAGTAACCTCAATCCCAAGGAAGTAACGAAGAGGACCAAGATCCGACATAAGGAATCGCCACTAAGACGAGCCTTGACAAAGGCAATGTACTCGAATCATCTCCAAAGAATGATTATATCATCAACATACGTAAGAAGAAGAGTCCCACCACGAGACGAAGTGTGGACAAAGAGCGCAGGATCATGATCACTTGTTGAAAAGCCGCCAGCAGTGACCACAGAGGAGAAGCGCCAAACCAAGCACGAGGGGCTTGCTTAAGGCCATAGAGAGAGCGACGAAGGCGGCATGCACCATGCCCTCAGAATGAATACCCTGTGGCGGATGCATGTAGACCTCCTCACGCAACTCGCCATTAAGAAAGGCATTCTTGACATCGAGCTGAGAAACAGACCAGTGGCGAACAAACGCCACCGAAAGAAGAGTGCGGACAGTGGTCATGTGAGCCACGGGAGCAAAAGTCTCGTTGTAGTCACGACCATGCTCCTGCTGGAAGCCACGGGCAACAAAACGCGCCTTATAGCGCTCAAGAGAGCCATCAGAGCAAGTCTTTATCTTATAGACCCACTTACACGTGATGGGACGAGAGTGAGATGGAAAGGGAACAAGATCCCAAGTACCAGTACGCTCAAGGGCAGCAATCTCCTCGGTCATGGCATGCTGCCACTCGGGGTGAGTAACAAAGATCCCAGAAGAGACAAAGCTCACAGTAGTGCCAAAGAAAGGCAAATCCGGCAGGGGTAAGCGATCGGCGATCGCGAGAGCGAAGCGAGGAGAAGATGACCCATCAGGAAGATGGATCATCGAAGAGGATGACTCATCCGAAGATCCTCAATACGAGGTCGACGAGTGTAGACGAGTGTAGTGGGGGGAGCCTGAGGAGCCGCAGGAGACGAAGCAAGCGGCGACAACGGCGGAGAGGCCACAGGGGGAATATGTGGAGACTCAGTGGAACGGGTGGACAAGGGCAAGATAGAGATAGGTGTATCTGGAAAGGTCAAAAAAGACAGAGACTCCACAGAGGAAGCCGAAGGAGAGACAGGACGTGGGTAGAAGGGACGAGACTCGCCGAAAGTCACATCCCGAGAGATCCGTGATCCGTCGACCAACAGATCCCAAAGACCGAGTAGCCCTTGTGCTCGCACTTTATCCCATAAAGACACACTCAACAGATCGAGCAATCGGTTTAGTGCGTTCTCGAGGGCAAGGAGAACGAGCAAACGCAGCCCAAACAGACGAAGGCGAGTAGTCGAAGAAGACCACGAGACGCTCAACAGAATTGCGCTCAAGAGCGTAAGAATTTGGATGTTGACGAGATAGGTGGCGTGGAAACAACCTCGGCCCAAAAGTGAGGTGGAATAGAGGCGGCAATCATCGTGGCACGAGCCGACTCAAGAAGGTGACGATGCTTGCGCCAAGAACACCATTCTCGAGCATGAGCACCGTGACAAGAGAATCGAAGAGAGTGCCCTCGCCCAAGGAAGCTGCGCAGGTGATGAGAGAGGTACTCGCCAGCAGAGTCAGCACGAAAGACACGAATAGGAGTGGAGAACTGTGTGCGAACCATAGTGGCAAACTGTTTATATATAGACAAGGCCTCACTACGAGAAGACATGAAATATATCCAAGTGTGGCGAGAGAAATCATCTATAAATATGATATAGTATCGATGACCCCCTTTCGAAACGAAGGGAGCCGGACCCCAAACATCAGAGTGAACAAGATCAAAAGGACGTTGAGACACTGACTCACTATGAGGATAAGGAAGCTGAATCTGCTTGCCTAACTTATGTACCGACAATCTAAAGATACGTCTCGAGACAGATCCGAAGACCACGACTTAACTAAAGACGCATGCACGAGATCCACACAGATGGCTAAGACGGTGATGCCACTCGCTGAAAGAGCCGGTAGACGGAGTGGCAGAAGCGGAGAGACTGGTAGCGACGGTGGCAGCGGAAGGAAGGTGAAGCCAGTCTAGCTCCCAAAGACACTGTGAGTCAAGGCGCCGAGGGCCAGAACCAACCAGAGCTCCCGTGTGGCGGTCCTGAACACAACAAGAGTCAGAGTCGAGAATGACTCGACAACCAAGATCAAGAACCGCCCAGCAGAAAGAAGTCAGATGGTAAGGCGAGGAACATGAGCAACAGAGGAACATGAAAGGATGAGTTGCTAAGAGGTCCTCGACTGAGAGACGAAGAGAGGTACCATCGCAGAAGAACACCGACAGAGAATCAAGAGGTGTAATGAAGGATGAGTGGAAGAACCAGAGTCATGTGAAAAGATGCTCGAATCAAGAATCCACGGGAGGTGCTCGTTGTGGAGGTGGTGGTTTCGCAGGTTCAAGAGTCGAGAGCGTAATCGCGTAACTGCCGAGGAGAACTCAAGCGGCAAGAAGGCGCAAGTCGGCTATCTCTCGCCAGCGAGAGAAATCGCCAAAGAGGCGATGCAGACGTCGATGTAGAAACTGCAGAGCCTGTCGAGGAAGAACCCGAAGCGGCAAGCAAGCGACGAAGTCTGGCTATCTCCTGCTCAGTGAGAGAAACTGCTGAAGAAGTCGATGCAGACGTCGATGTAGAAACACCAGTGCCAGTGCTAGTAGAAGAACGGCGTGAAAGATGCCGCTGCTTCTGATAGCACTGGGACTCAATATGGCCGACCTTGTCGCAGTAGGAGCAGTGAGGACGACCAGCAATCGGTGTAGCGGGTGGACGAGTGGCGAGCACAGATGGGAGTGGCATCGCATCAAAGACCACTCAAAGTAATCGGAAGCCATCGGTAGGCGGCGCCGACGGCCAAGAGCGACTAAGGCAACGGTTCAATCTAACGGCCGACCGGCGCGGCGGTTAGAACGACGTTTTTTTTTTTTTTTTTTTTTTTTTGTTTCTTTTTACTTATGGGCCGAGCGGCACCACACAAGCAAACAGCAGGAACCCTAGGTCCTCCCGAAGTCGGCGGTGGCGGCGACCTTTGGCGGCCGCTGGCGGCGTGGCGGCGGGCTTCTGGCAACAACCGAAGCAGCGCTTCTAAGCCGCAGGAGAAGCGGCGGCGATCCGGAGTTGGAGGACGAGTTAAGCGGCGTCGAAGCGCTGGCAGCAGCAGCGAAGGCGCTGGGCGGCGAAGCGCGGCGGCAAGCGAAGCTGAGCGGCGCGCATGCTCTCGAAGCGCTCCTCAGACGTGACTACCGGCGGCAAGCGATGCGGATGATGGAGCTCGCGCCTTCTCGAGCACGCCGGCGCCAAGACCTCGTGTGGATATGGCGTGGCGGCCGGCGGTGTTCGAGCCGCGGCTTGCACCACCGGCGGCAAGCAGACTCTGGCGCCTCTCGCTGCCGCCTCTCCGCGATCGCCGATGAGGGCGCACGCGTCGGGTCCGGGTGGAGAAGCGCGCCAGCGAGGACGGCGGAGATCCGGCGTGAGGCCCGAGGCAACGGAGAGGCGGCGCTGAAAGCAGAGGGCGGCGGATCCGGCGGGAGGCCCGAGGCACCGAATCAAGCGAGGCGCGCTGAGCAGAGGAGGCCCGAGGCACCGAATTCAGCGGGAGGCGACGCCGAAAGGAGGATGGCGGCAGATCCGGGGCGGGCGACGCGTGGGCAACGCTGCATGGGCGTGATTTAACGAGCGATGGAGCGGAAGTAGACGGATCGGGCGAGAGGCCGACGAGGCGACCACGAAGACGGCTACGTATGGCAGAGGTAACTGCATGAGGAAGGCGGCCGAGGAGGCGGCGCCAGACACGCGAGAAACCCTAACCCTAGTTTGGCTCGATACCATGTTATGAATAGTGCCAGATTCAATATGAGGCCAATAAAGCCAGTATATATACACAAAAGACAAAGGTGGTGAATATGCAAAGAACCCTCATAACAATGGGGAATAACAAACTATACATATATCTCTAACACTGGCAATATCTGGCTTCCCAATTCAAGGGCAGTGTGTACAGAGGTCTATAGTGCTGGCAATTTACTGCTATTGTCTACAATTTTATACTGGTGTGCCACGACTTTTACTTGTAGCTGACGCAGTTCATGCCAGTTATTTATATGTGGAGCAGTAGTTGTCATGTGATGGATTCGTTCTTCCGTTATCATACCGTCGTATATTTTCCTTGCGTGCAAAATAAACACAATGCTGAACTTGGAAACTTTTTTTTAATTTGGACTCTGCTGAATTGTAGATGTTACTCTCATGATAAGTTTGAGATCCCAATTCAAACTGTGGAGTTTATGAATTCGCTCCTCCATGATTATCCGTCACTATCTTGGGTTACATCTCAACTTTTGAGGTGATTTCTACAGAAGCTTCTGATCTTGCCTCTCGTTATCATAGCCCCTGCCCTGGCTGGTGTGTACTTGTTCCTTTGGTTCCCAAATTTCATATGTTTTGTTTCCTTTTCAGAACTCCTTTGCTGATGATCTGCGGTGTCGTAACGTTGAACCTGTCTATCGTTTAACCTGTAAACTACAAATTGTTTTCTATCATTTTGACCTGTATTTAGTTTTTTAAAGTCAGCATCAAGTTGTGATTAACATTTGGGGGATGTTCTTATCCGTTACTTAATTGAAAAGGATAGACATGCAAGCTTTCTGAGAGAGGTGACACGCTAAACAAAAATACGGTTCTGAACTATTCATGGGATGAATTTTATTTCTTCTTTTTTTTTGCGAAATTAGATGCTTAGTAAGTGATACTATATATGTGGGACAAATAACTTTTGTTTGAGAATAAACAAATAATTATTATTGCAAGGACAACTTGAGTGCAGCTCTTTTTAAAGTTGATTTATCACCAAATTGCAGCTTGAGTGGCCAACAAGCCTTAGATATTCTCCATTATCTATCTGCATACCTTGCATGGTTTGCTTTTCCTATTATGGATTATTACTCTGAACAATGCATAACAACTTGCTAGAATGTTGCAGAACCCTGCAGCCAAGAGTTGAGTGGGAAGGAAGAACTCCCTCGGGCCGGCCCAACTACTTTTGGCTCAATGTCAAAATTTTCTTAAAAAAAAAAATTCATATGATATTTTGACCCTCTCTTGGGCCATTATTCCGGAGGCCCGAAGCCCAGCTCCACCTCTCGTAGGCCCCAAGAACCATTGTCACCCTTGTCACCTAGAAGGAAGAATAAGCCCACACACAAGCTCCTTTGCCTTCTCCCTTGGTGCAAGGAGTTCCAAGAGGACCAAGACGTGTGATACTGATATGTGCCACCCATATATAGCTTTCTCCCACTAGTTCCTTGCTCCCCTGCAATTAGGAAAAGAGGAAAGTGAGAAAAAAATCACTTGAAGTCTTCAGCATCAGCAATCAAATTGATGCTGGGAAAGCAACCATTGTAGGCCTTCCATAGCCCCACTCTTTGCTGACTATTACATAGCTCCTATATCATCTAGCTTTTGTTGTTGCGTCCATTTGCCATGGACAAAGGAGGTGCTTCCATGGATGCAAGCCAGGACGTGTGGGACTGGGAGGTCCTGCCTGACCATGGCCATGGCGGCAAGAGTGTTGGTGGTATGGATCGGATCTTGCTTGGCATCGATTTCGATTATGATCAGCGTATAATATTTCAACTCCACATCTAATTCTTATCCCTGTGACTGATTGCATGCTAGATCAAGAAACCAAGGAACCAAATCTGCCTCCTTCAGAAGATGCTGATGTGCGCAAGCCTGTCGACGAGTGCAAGGACATCGGCGTGGTGCCGGTTGAGACCAAATCAAGCCAAGAGGAACTCATGCCTAAGGTGACTGAGCTGTTGGTCTCCGATGGGGAGGATGAACATGAGACGTTTGAGAGGTCTGATGATAAAGAAGTCGATGATGACATGGTGGTGGTGCCAGAAATAGCTCCTCATCAGTTTGCTGAAGAGGAAGAGATCAAGAAAGACAGGACAAGGCCGGAGTGCGTTGTTTTCAGCGTGGGGAAGCTGAAGGTGAACGGAATTGGGGCACTGTGCTCGTTTGGAGTTGCAGCTGCGACTGTCTGCATCTTTCTGATTGGAGGAGGCAGGCAGAAGCAGCAGCAGCAGAAGATCCAGCTACAGTTCTGTGGAGATGATAAGGTTCGGTGACTCATTCCGTGTCGTATACCTAATTCACCATTTTTTCTTCTTTTCTGAAAGGAGTGTTTTTCACCCAATTCTTCTTATAATATGACCACTCATTCTGGATTATGTTGATTATGTGCAAAGGCTGAGCTTGTGCATTTGTATACTTCAACTAATTAATTCAGGTGCACCTTGGGCCTTTCTATTAGAAACACAAGAAGAAATCTTCATGGTTTTGGCAGGATTTTTCCGATCGTCTTGTCCTGATGCAAAAACAGAATCTTGTAATAGACTAGGGTAGATCCTAAAAAAATCAGCTTATGCTTACCACACTATATTTCTTTTAATCAACTCAAGAGCTTCCAAAAGTAACTTGTCTTATCGATGAGAATTTTTGTCTGACGAAGATGCTTTGATCTGTTGATCTGCAGAGTGTGCAGCAGGTTGTGCAGCAGACATCAAGGCTGAACCAGGCCATGTCGTCTGTGATGGGAGGAGGTGCCTCAACAAGGGCAAACATATCATTTGGTGGCTTCTATGATGGGTTTTGATGAATTAGAATGTGTGTGATCAAGTACAAGTTGCCATTGTAGCAAGCAGCAACTTTGATATTACAGCCTAATGGTCTTCATGTATACCATCATATCGCAGACCTGTACATAATACACGATATACTGGATGTGAATAATTGGGTTCTTAGACCATGGTACGTATACAAATGAGGATGGATTATAGATTTATTATGAAGTTGATAGATAAGGGACATCGACTATTTGACTTGTGCCGAAATAGGTTGGATGCTAAATGCAGAAGCTACTCACTGAAGATGACTTGTTTTTGCTGTCCTATTTGTCTAAACTTGATATTTCTTTGTGAGTAATGGCGCTTTTCAGTTGACGAACTAGCAGTGAATTGGCCAAAACTAAGTTGATACGATTTGTTATTTCCGGATTATTTACATGTTTTCTAAACCAAGATTATTTGCACAATATGATGCGGCTTGTTGTCGTGTCTACAACGTTTAGTGATCTAGTCTCTAAAAAAAATCCTCAACATACCCCAAATCTACATAAACTATGTCACGAAAGTTAATCGCATGCGTTCTAAAACGAGTAAACGACATGTACTTCAGGTCAGGTCCAAGGAGTATATATTACTTGGGCGTGCAATCCGTGGGGTAATACAACTGAACAGTTGGCCGAGCAACGAACCATGCATCCATGATAGAAGCCGTTCCCGTTTTGAACTCGCAGGTTTTGGTACGTTCTGCCCAACTGTTCACTGAATCTGCAAGAAGGTTTGCTTGTCGGCTAGCGCAAGAACAGTTGAACATTGGTTTATTATTACTGCATTAATCCAATTTCCAAACGTATTGCAAACAAGGAAAAAAATCTCATTAGCAATAGATCATAGGGCAAAAAATCTACCGTCCCCATCAGATGATTAGAACGAAGCCAACTCTGGCAAGTTTCCTGTGAAAGGGCCGGGTGAAGTGAATGGGCTGGAACGAGCCAGGAAGACGAGTCAGACACCGTTGTTTTGCTGATGCCGACACCATGGAGAGAGAGAGAAAAAACTATTTGTTGCGTGTGTTTATTGAGACTTGTTCTTTTGTAGACTATACTGTTGCGTGTACGGTGCATTTGATAGACTTCTTAGTCGTTATCGTGCGGCATTTACTGGGTTTCTACCGGTAGATTCGAGCCAATTGGTAGTAGAGCAGCACCTGCTGCACAAGATCTTTGTTGAAATTAAGCACAAACTCTTGCTTCACCCCAAAGCAAACATAATCCTCCCGCAAAAAAAAGAAGAAGCAAACATAGCCCTGGTTCACCCAAATATTACATAGCGTTGTTTTGCCAAAACATGATTCACCTCGGCCTGTTTGGTTCTAAGCCAATACAAAATTTTAAGTTAATTAACCATTGCAAAAATTTTAGTTAATTTTACTAGTCTTATAGTAAATTTTAGTAAATTAAGTTTATCTAAGTTGTCAATCTATTCACCACGGATCTAAAGTCCACTCTGATATCAACTGTAACACTTCGGCTCAACACTGAGCCTAGAATGTCACATAACTTTTCTAGCTACCAATTAGAACATTATTTTACAGTAATTTCCAACAAGCATACAAGGAATAAAATCTCATCCACGGATCACAAGTGATACCAAAACAACAATTAATAATCCACTACGAATAAAGCAATTAAGAATCTGACCATCAACTAAGCAATTAACATCTCAAACTAAAAAAGTGTCGAGACCTCGGATCACTGAATCTGAGCTCTCTGTGTATTCTGAACTAGTCCCAGATCAGTAGCTAGCTCACACAGTGATATCATCGATGACAATTATATCCATACAATAAAATAATGATGAAGCAAACAAATTAATATTACTTCGTGTCAAAAGGACCTTATGGTCAAGTTTTATAGAGTTGGCCACGCAGGGCTTAACAACAAAAGATACACTTGCAGCAGAATCCAAAACGTCTTATGGTGGCCATACGGCATGCCTACAGGCAATCGAGTGGAGGACGCGACCTAGTTCGCATAATCTTTGAAGTAGTCTTCCTCATAGAATTTGGTGTTCCCTGGGTCTTTTTCGGCGACTGATCAACAAATGGCACAAAACCGTGAGTACTTAAAGTACTCAGCAAGTTGTAGGGAAATATATACAAATAGTATTCATCAAATGCTTGACAATGATAGCTTTATGGCTATTTTGAGAAAGCAATATTGACAGTAAATACAGTAAGTAGATTGTAAAACATAATTTAAAGGGGGCAGTTTGCTCAGTAACACTACACAGATACTATGAGTTGGAAAATAACTTCGATATATCACTGACATGTGGCCCCATAGGCCACCTGTCATCCTCACATTGGATGTTATTTTCTAATTTATACATCATTGCAATGTTACTAAACAAAATTTCCCTAATTTAAAAGAGGATTAAGTACATAGTTGGTCCCTGAACTATACCCGTTGATTAATTTTGGTCCCTCAATCGAAATACCGGATATCATGCACCTCAAACTTTACATACCGGGCAAAGTGTGTCCCTCCGTGCGTTCTCAGGCGGTTTGGGCTGACGTGGCACCACATCGGCGCCGAAGTCGCCCCACGATTGACCACGCAATGACTCGGTCCCATCATATGCCCTAACTCGTCGCCTCGCCGGTTGCTTTCTCTCGCTCTCGCTCTCTCGGCGACTAGAGTTTGGTGGCCGTGGCGACTAGGGTTCATAGTTCGATGGTTGGGCGGCGACCCAAGCCGGGCTGTCCTCCTCGACGAGCAAGTTCATCGAAGTCGCCTCCCGAGCTCCCTCACAGCAGATTTTCGCCGAGGTCGCGCCATGGCCACTTTAGGGAGCTCGAGTTCATACACCGTGGAAGCTCAAGGTCGGAAGATGCATCGCACCTCCGTCAAGACAGCTTTATGGGTCTTCCACATCGCTTATTCCGCATCAGAGCGACCATCGAGTACGCCCGACGGTCCGCTGCCACCGCGGGAGAAGGCCGGTCGGTGGATCTCGTGGAGCGACTCTAACCCAAGACAGAGGTACATGACATGCATGCGAGCTCGTAAGTATTCTTCGCCAATTTGTCGTTATTTTGGTTTGTGGAGGCTTTGCTTATTTATGAATCTTAATTGAAGGCCGAGGTCGCAAGTTTTGGGCATGGTACGACGATGAACCAACCCCTTCTTGAGGCAGTAGTAATCGATTTGCGCGACATCGTTAGGGCGCTGAGGAAGGAGAACCGTGAGCTTAGGGCGTTAAGGAACCGTAACAATGAACAAGATTTGAGTGGCCGAGTCCTGCATGGAGAGCGTGATGTAGCAGCTTGTTGGACTCGCTGGTAGGGTAGCACAGCTGGAGAAAGAGAGGAGACTTTTTTTGTCTTGCTTGTTATTTTTGTGATGATGCTAGTTAGAGTTCTGATTAGGGAATGTAATTGAACCTGTGCCGCAATGTACTATGTAATTGAACCTATGTTGCTCTAAATTTATCCAGTTCAGTTGGTGCTCTCTTATACTGCTACTTCTCTGATTTGGTTTAAGCAAATTGTAGTGCTATGACAAATCAGTGAGTAAACTCCATCTCATGTGCTGTCATGTACTGCTATGTTGGTTTGAATGAGTGATGTATCTGGTGTTGCTCTGCTATGTAAACTCCATCAGCAAATTGTAGTGCTTCTCTGATTTGAATGAGTGATGCATCTAGTGTTGCTCTGAAATTGTCCAATGATGCTTCTGTTTGTTCTGAATCAGTGATAATTCTGGTTGGAAAAGGACATGGAAAGGTACCATGATTGTCTTGATTTGATCCTTTATTTCGATAGTTGAAAATGATCATCGATACATACGTGTTGCCGCCACCATCGCTTCCTCAGTAATTTTGTACACCATGCAATGGTTCAAGTGCATGTATAGGAGAGAGATGCGACTTTTATTTCACACAAGTTCTAACGATTCATCACAACAAAGATTTTGTCCTCACATAGTCATGGGTAATACTACTTAAGGATGACCACCGTCTTGTTTTGCTCATTGTAATATCATAATATCAAATGCGATGCACACAATGTTGGATGAAATGATATCGGGGACAGTGATTGAAACAAGATCGGTAGCATGCATGTCTTATTGTATCCATCTATACATCAACACTAATGTAACCAAGGATCATGTTTAAGCAAACACCATGATCGACAATTAACATGGACCCGACCAACACTATCGCAAATGATAAGCAAGCACCATGACTGACAATTAACATGGACCCACTCAGCACTACTGCAAACAGATTGGTTCTCACAAATAATTAGCATATCGATTGGTTCTCACAAATAAACAGCATATCGATTGGTTCTCAGAAATAAACAGCATAACATGCAGCCCGCAAGGCACAAGTTCAAAAGATTAGATAACACTAACTGACTGTCAGCCCACAAGGCACAAGTTCAAAAGATTACATAACACTAACAACATAACTATCTGTCTGGCACAAGTTCAAAAGATTACATAACACTAACACTAACATCACTCATTAGTTGGCATACCCAAAAGCTTTGCAAGCTTTGAACTATAACTTTGCTTCTTCTTGGTTAGAACAGCTCTGTTGTGATGGAGGAATGACAACCTGCAATGTTACAGGCGCTTAAACTATGTAATTTTGTACCAACTTAGGAAATGCATGAAATGAATGAATTTATTACCAGAGGAACAGGATCAGTTGGTGCAGAATTGCCAACACTTGCACAATGACATTGTTGATTCTGGCTGGGCTCTGATATTTGCTGTGATTGGCCATGTCTCCTCTCATAGCTAGACCTGTTATGGCCAATTCCCTTGCAAAGCCTGCACCTAATGATTGTGCCAATCTTGGACATTCTTGTTCCTTTAGGCTTCTCATCTTGCTCTCTCTTCCTATCTTTCTTTGGCCTCCCAGGCATTTTCTCCAACTTTGGTTGTGTCGGTGTTTTAGAACCGAACTTACGTAAAGATTGTTTGATTCGGGGGGTCTCCTAGAATAGAATCACGCAGAGAGATTGACACGGGATTTTATACTGTGTTCAGGCCTTCTCCGGAGAGAATAACAACCCTACTCCTGTGTGTGTATGGTATTGTGTATTCTGAACAATCAGGGGAAAAACTAAGACTATTACAGATAGTATTGGTATTCCTGATGGCCCGATTCATCCGCCTTTCCTTCTCGATTGCCGCCTTTATATAGTACGTGAAGGAGCTCTCCAGTGAAGCGGCGCCATCACATCCTCAGAATCGGACGACATTGGTAGTAATCACCGCGATAACTCCTCCACGCCGCCTAACAAAGAATATACGAGAGATAATGGAGCATTACGTGCTATTACTTCGCAGAGTAACAACAGATGATGATCTGTTTGAATCCCTTAATCAATTGGGCCCACTTGTCTCAGAGGTTTAATTGATCATAAGGTGGTCGAGCTGACCTAGTCGTAGAAGAACTTACGACCATGAGGTAGTCGTAGCAAGACTTACGACTATTGGGGTAGTCGAGCATAACTTACGACTATATGGGTGGTCGAGAAGAACTTACGACCACCCAAGAGGCTCTTCCCTTATAACATTAAGGGGTATACTCAGGACCATATGACGCCATATTTACCTATAATAAGAATTATAGATAAAAGATAAAATGAGAATTATTATATCCTCGCCATCTAGCCCCGACTTCAAGTGAAAGCAACTTACTTGGTAAAAGGGTTATAGATGGTCTTACGACCACGAGAGGGTCGAGAAAGATAGTCGAAGGAAAAACTCTTCGTCATTAGTATACTACTTTGACCGAAATATGCTTGGTCAAGGAAATTGCTTACGCTATCAAATAGTCGAGAACATTTCTACGATCACAAGGTGATCGCAGCATGGTGATCGGAAGAAAAACCTTTTCGATGAACATTTCCTTTGGTTAAAAAGAATCTAACCATGGAAGTAATTTCGCTTGAGGTGTAAAAGCAAACCTGATTTTCTCAAACGGACACGTTAGAATTTTAAACGACGCCGTTAGCTTTGTCTGCTGAAGCGGTTCGAGACGGTGGCAACCTTTTGAATACCACGCCCGGCCGAGGCACGCGGTTATAAATACTTCTAGGGGTAAGACTTAGGGTTCACACTTTTCCTCAAATTATCCCACTGTTCATCAAGTTCTTGTCTTCTCCGCCACCAACTCAATCAAGAATCTCCCCCTTCTGAGAGAAATGGTGGGAGGGTCTCCGAGTGGGCCGAGTCGGAGATGGATACGGCGAAGATGGAAGCCCTTGTCAACTTGGGAAGATTCGAGAGAGTTCTCGTGGAGTGGTTCGGCGAACAAGCAAAGAATGGCCGCGGGGAGGATGGACAAATTCCGCCTTCCAAAGCGCATTGTGAGTGTGGTCTACGATTACCGCTTCACCCCTTTCTTACACTTATACTCGAGCATTTTGGAGTGGAATTGGTGAACCTTGGTCCTAATTCCATCACAATGCCGAGCGATTTGTATATCTGTGTGAGGCGACGGGAATTCCAATGATCTTGAGCTTTTTCAAGATTTCTACTAATGGCTCGCCAACTGATATTTGGAAGTTGTGGTCCAAGCTCCATGACGGAAGTCAAGGAGTATATTCAGATGTTCACTCGGTCCTCATGGCGCTAGGAGGAAGAGATGGTTTTATCGAAAGTCACTCAGAAGATAGCCTTACCTTTCAGGAAGGTCATTAAAAGAAATCTTCATGGGATTCGACTCCCCAAGATATCGGTTAATTGCCCCTATATTCAAGCTATTAAGGATTTGAAAGAAAGGGGTTGATGGATGGCATGTGGTGAAGGATTTCATCACACGCCTAATTAGCCCTTTGAAGAAACGAGTACCTCCTATGTGGAAGTATACGGGCCAAAAGACCCCACCAGGGACTACGATGAGGGTAAGTAGTTTTTGACTTAACTCTTAGTTTGGTCTTCTTGATTTATCCAATCGAGTATCCTTATCTGCTTTATAGATCTTTCACAGCAGAGATTGACGCTCGAGTCAAACTCGCTTGTGAGAAGCCCCGCCACCCTAATGGCGGTTCCTCAAATCCTTGCGGTTTTGTCCATAAAGGAAAAGGTTAAGCGCCTAAAGGTAATCAAAAGCTGATTTTATCCTTAGGACTTTATAGTCGAGAAAGAACTTACGACTAGGTAGTGATCGAGAAAATCTTACTATCGTGACATGTCGAGAAAAGCTTACGACTAGGTAATCGGTCGAGAAAAACTTACGATCGGTCATTGATTCTTCTTCTTCTGTTTTTCTTTACAGAAAGTAGGCATGGAAAACCGCCGGGACGACGAAGAGGTCGAACTGATGACCATTGGAGCAAGGGCGACAGTAGACAAGGACTCAGCTCCCCCAAGTAAAAAGCGTCATCTTTCAAGAGTCGTCGACAAGGGAGGATCAAGCTCAAGTCCCTCGCTTTGACCAAAGTCCTTGTTAAGGTCTCATGCACGCATAGTCGCAGCAGAAATCAAATCAAGCAATCAAGTCGAGGAAGATGAAGAACCTCTTATACGCAAGATCCGTAAGACCAAGGACATGACCACAAGAAGAGTCGAGACCAAGCATTTGCAATGAGGAGGCCGTGGAGGTTGAAGAACCTCTTAGGCGCAAAGCCCACAAGGCTAAGGTACCTTTTATTATGACAAGAAAACTTTCACAGCCGCCACTTCTAGTTTTGTCAAGCAACTAGAAAAAGAGAACCTGGAAGGAGTTTATGTCTTTGTGAAGGACAACGCCGATCCAATCCCTATTGTTGAGGGTAGCGCGCTCTTGGAGTGGTCGAGACCGATCTCGGCCCTCCGGAAAGTCAGAGACCAGAGAGATGGTCCTCGTTCAAGATCCACGACGAGACGTGGTCGTGGCGAGCCTATTCCCCAACTTGAGCTACAATCGACGTGGTCGTAGCAAAGAAGTCGAAGAACCCTTCCATCGGGAAGATGGCTTCAAAGTTTCGATCAAGTCCAGATGCAGAGGTATGTGAAACAAGCTAAAGTGTAAGAACAAAGATTTACCTTTTGCTTTCCACAATTTGACTTGCTATCCTTTTGTTTATTTTAGCTCGACTCTTTCAAGCCCCATAGTGGTTTCTATCGAAAAGCCCATTGCGGCCTCTCCAAATGATTGGAGAGATGACAACAGAGATGGTCGAAGGATCATCCACATTTCGGGTTGTGGAAGAAGTCGTGGCTCAAGCGGTTGTTTCGACCGTGAAGTTGTAGCTATGGCCATTGAGGCGTGACCATAGTTATTGAGGTGGCGCTCTACAACCACCGAGGTAGCCGCCATGACCACCGATGTGACCGTGGGACCAAGAGAGGTAGTCGCAGGCCTCTGCCCAAAGTGGTGATGTGCCGGATCACCGCAAGGGAAGGAAATTATTACAAACCTCCTTCCCGGTACCCAAAGGAAATTACAATTTGAGAATCTAAGATGAGGAATACTTCAACTGCTCGATTTCTTTGGCCCCGCCCATAGTGGGGTCTTCGCTTAGATCTTGTAACCGAGTCCCCATCCCAAAGACATTCCCAATAGAGGGAACACTTTTGATAATGAGCGCTTTGAGAAGGTTTGGTGGGACCAAGTTGAGAGAGTGGACGAGTGAAGCACCCAGAGTGGTTTACTCGATATTTTCTCGATCAACCATGAGTGTAAGTATTTGATGATACTTATACATACAGTATAATCTCTCTTGTTTCTCACCGTCTTTTCTTTTGCGAGAAAGCCATAGAGCAAATCATTTGTTGTCGGTGAATATCATCGACAACTTCTAGAGTCGCGACAGAAAGAGGAACTCGCAAGCAGTGCAGAGAGGTGGTAAGTTACTATTTTTCATAGTCGCTTTCGATTTGACTACTTATATAGTGCTTACGAGGGTTTGTCGTGGAAAAACTCACGACTATATGCTAGTCGTAAAAGACTTACGATCAAGGTTTAGTCGAGGAGAACTTACGACTAGATCCATAGTCGAGAAGAACTTACGATCGATCAATGGTTGTAGGAGAGCTTATAACCAATTTAATAATGTTATGTCCACTTTTAACCTTTACAAAGTTAAAAAGTGACGAAAAAGACTCGCCGACTCGCCGATTATCAAAAAGAGGAGTCGAGAAAGTTACAGGAAAAAGTAGAATTTCTCCTGAGGAAGCTTAAAGAAGCTAACTCTGCAACCGAAAAGGTGTAGGAAAGGATAAACAGTAAGTGCTAAACTTAAGACTGCTTATGTTTTCGATCTTTGCTCGATTACTTTTTTAAGAAAAAGAAGATGATATAAGAAAGCTCGAATGAAGTCCAAAATAAAACTTTGGTCATTCACGAGACTTCTCAGATCTCCAGAGAGAAAAATGAGGAAATTACGAGACTAAAGTCCCAAAGATCGTAAACAATTCTTTACTCGCAATCTTTCTGAGTTCTTCCCATATTCTCACTCTCATTTCTTTTCTAGAAATGGAACTCGAACCGAAGGCTCGAAAATGAGCTCGTGGATAAAACCGTGATTTATACCGAGAGGCCTCAGATACAAAGAAAATGCGGAGGAGATTAGATCATAGGAGAAGAAGCATGCCGAGACCGTTGCCTCCCATGATGAAGAAATCAAGAAATTGATTCTCGACTAGCGGTAAGGAAATCTTTTACTGTAATTATTTTTGTTTTCTTTTCCTCTAGAAGTTTATTTTACTTGACCGGTCTTATTCTTTTCGAGCAAGCGGTCGAAAACAAACAACTCGCGAGGCTTCGACTGCACTCCAACAGAGATGGAGACAATGAAGATTAATCTTCAAAGCGAAGGTCACGCCTGAACGATGTACTTAGTGAGCTTCACATCGAGGAAAAGCTCCTCAAGATGATACGATGGCTGCTCACATAAGTACAATTGGGGAACAAGTCGACTTTGCAAGAACCGATGACCACCTCAAGACCAACCAAGTCAATCGATAAAGGAGGCGATCGGTTGCGAGAAGTTATGCATTGGCCAAACTTAAAGCTAGTGACCCCAACCTTAATGTTCAACCAATCGGTTTACTTCGACCGCCTCAAGCGAAGCAAGTCGTCGATTGAAGAAATGCAATCGCTGGCGAAGGTTTGGAGGAGATGCGATGGGCTCTCCTTCTTGAGTAGTTTGTAACAAACCACGAAAAACAATCTTTTGTTGATGTATTATATAATCCATCTTGTTTCTCGCAAATCATCTTGTCGAGTAGTTAGTAACTCAAAAGATAATTAACGAAATGAAAGACTAAGAATTGAAGTCAAATTAATAACTTTATCCTAGCCCCCGACTATTTGCTTAGTTTGTTTAGACGAACTAAATAAATAGTGTTAAAAAGGGTTTCTGAAAACAGAGAGGTTTGTTTAACTTGTTGTTTTTGATCACAACCGTCATGCACTGGTCGAAAAAGTGGAAACGAATCGACACTAGGAAGTTCCTTCTAGTGGGCAGGACCACGTGCAGAGAGGAAAGTCTTCGACTAGGTGATGTTACCATCTCGACTAGATTATTTAAGTCGAGAAACGAGCAACTTGAGTTAAACAAACATCCAGAGGACTTCAAAAAATTCATTCGCCCTTCTTTGGAGGACTCGATAAGTCTGTCCTGATAGCAAGAGTAGGAAACTGAACGATGCTAGGAAGTTCCTTCTAGTGGGCAGGACCACGTGCAGAGAGGAGAGACTTCGACTAGATGTGTTTCTTCCTCCGACTTAGTTGAGATTTAATCAATGCACCAAAGGCGGTGAATAAATCTAAAAGTGCACTTTGCTTAGAATATTTTTCAAAAGAATTGAAGAAATAATCTAAGGTGAAAGGAGTAAGCTTTCAAAAATATTTCACTAAATAGAACCCGAGCTCTTTGTGTTGGCGGCAAAAGTGAGTAACGAGTCAATACTAGGAAGCTCCTTCTAGTGGGCGTGACCACATGCGTAAAGGAGAGGCTTTGACTAGGTGATGTTATCGCCTTTCGACCAAAGGTAAAGGAAACTGGGTGTTTAGAATATAGTCGAAAGATTATGAAAGCACTACTCAAAAGTAAGACAATAGAGGTAGAGAGAACACGATTCTTTATTGTCCAATGATTGGTTACACATAAAACTTATGAATCGGGTCGATGTTCCAAGAATTCGAGAGAACTCGCCGCCTTCCATTGCCAATCGTGATCGACTCGACGAGTAACTTTGACCATCGTGTAAGGACCTTCCCACTTGGGAGAAAGTTTGTTCCGATTAGACTTGGATTGGCAGAGTCTCAATACTAAGTCACCTACTGAGGTCATGCGAGGTTGGACCTTACAATCGTAGTATCTTCGCAGGCTTGTTGATAGACCGCCGAACTAATTAGGGCTGGTTTCTCCTTTCTTCAAGTAGATTAATATCATCTCGTCAAGTTGTTCTTGGTTGGAGTCTGTGAAAGTTTCGACTCATGTTGACCAGATCTTTAGTTCCGAGGAAGCATGGCTTCATTCAAGACTAGAAAGAATGGTGTTTCACTCAGAGTCTGACCGTAGTCGCATTTAATAGCCCATAATACGAGGGTAGCTCTTGTACCCAAGCCCCGAGCGCTTGATGAGTTGGTCAAGACTCGAGTCTTAATTCCTCTCATTATTTGGCCGCTTGCACGCTCGACCGCCCCATTACTTTGGGGATAGGCTCTGTACATAACACAACTTGGTACTCAACTCGTCATAAAATTCACGAAATTTTGCGCTCGAAAATTGCTTACCATTATCTGTAATTATTCGACTCAAGACTCCAAATCGAGTAATTACGATCTCATCATAAACCGTTTCTTCGCTTCGTTGTTATCGATCCATATGTGTTCGCTTCGATCCATTTTGTGAATGTATCAATAGCCACAAAAGGAACTCAAACCTCCTAGAGCTTTGGGGAACGGTCCTAGGATATCGAGACCCCGTGTCGCAAAAGGCCAAGATAGAGGTATTGTTTGTAATGCCCGAGTGGTTGGTGTATCTCGCTCGCTATGAAACCGCATCGACACACCTTTTAACCAACTCTTTAGCATCGTAAAGGGTCAATACAATAAAAACATTGTCGAAAGGCCTTCTGACCAGCCGCTCAGAGGAAGCATGATTTCCACAGATGTCTTCATGTATGTCATGAAGAAGTTTTAATCCTCGCTCTGCGGAATGCATCGCATGAGCACCCCTTGAGTATCTCGCTTATAAAGGACTCCTTCCACCAAAGTATACATTTTGGCTTTTAGGGATAAGCGATCCGCCGAGATCGCCTTGGTATAGAACCCTTCAAGATATGCATAGATGGGTGTCATCCATGTATCCTCGTATTCTAGAGAATTTGTCTCAATAGGAGGTGTTTACGGTTCGTCGACCGAGAGGCGGCTTCGAGTTGTTCCAAGAAGACTCCTTTTGGTACTTGATTGGGAAGAAGCTATTCGAGCAAGTCGGTCTCATGAGGAAATTATCCTTTCGAGGGATGAATTGTGCCTCGAAACCTAAAAAGTGCTTTTCTAGCTTACGCACTTCCGATAAGTACCGAGACATTGTCGGATTAGAGCACTGGTACTCTTTTCCGACTTGATTCACGACTAGTTGAGAGTCTCCTCTCACAAGTAGTCGGCGAATCGAGAGCGCTTTCGCTGCTCGTATGCCAGCTAGCAAACCTTCGTATTCTGCCACGTTGTTAGTGGCCTGAAAGTTTAATTGTATGGCATACTTTAAGGTCTCTCCGGTAGGAGATACCAGACCACCTGACCCGAGCCACTTAAAGTAAGTGACCCGTCAGTACATCGCCCATCGGTCGTGGGAATCAGATCGGGATCCCTGAACGAGTTCAGATTTGTCCATTCGCGACAAAGTCCGCCAAGATCTGGATTTAATGGCCGTTCGACACGAATGGATGTCGAACTCCCCAAGTTCGACCGACCATTTTGCCATGCGCCCCATTGTTTCCCTATTGTGGAGGATCGCCCTAAGGGAAACTCAGACACGCATGACTAGTTTGTGCGCTGAAAATAATGCCGCATTTTCTCGAAGACATGAGGAGGGCATATAGAAGCTTTTGGACCCGAGGGTAACGCTCCTTAGGGCCGTGTAAAACTTCACTCACGTAGTAAATCGTTGTTGTACGCGTTTTCACGTTCTACGACCGAGATCGCGCTTATCGCTGTGGCGTGGCGGCTAGGTAAATTAAGAGTGTTTCTTCCGACATCGGAGAGACCAAAATAGGAGCACTCGAAGGTACCTCTTGACATCCTCAAAGGCGCTGTAGCCTCTTTCGACCACTCAAAACCTTCATGTTTCCTTAGAAGTTTAAAGAAAGGTAGTCCTTTTCTCCCAATCGGCGATGAAACGACTTAAAGCCGCCATGCACCCGTGAGTTTCGAACTTCTTTCCTTGTGGTTGAGGGCGATTTGGAGAATGGCCTTGATCTTTTTGATTTGCTTCGATTCCTCGTATAGATACTAGGAATCCAAGCAATTTTCTCAAGAGATTCCAACACACACTTCTCGTGATTGAGTTTTAAGCGATGTTTTCTGAGATTGTCGAATGTTTCTTGTAGGTCAGTAATATGATTAAGCCTCTTGATGCTTTTAACAACTAGATCATCAATATAGGCCTCTAGATTCCGGCCTAATTGAGATGAAAAAGTTGCTTTCATCAAGCGTTGAAAAGAAGTGCCGGCATTTTTTAGACCAAATGGCATTTTGACATAGCAAAATATACCAAATGGTGTAATAAATGCGGTCTTTTCTTCATCGTCTAGACACATATTGATCTAGTGGTATCCAGAATATGCATCTAAAAAACTTAACATTTCACAACCTGTAGTAGAATCAACCAACTGATCGATACGAGGTAAAGGAAAATCGTCTTTTGGACAAGCTTTATTAAGATCAGTAAAGTCTACGCACATACGCCATTTGCCGTTTGACTTTCTAACCATTACAGATTAGCCAACCACTACGGGTGGTTGACCTCTTATAAAGCCCGCTTTGAGTAGCTTATCCAATTACGATTTAATAGCATCTCGTCGATCAGGGGAAAATCTCCGTAATTTTTGTTTTACGGGTACTTTGTCAGGCCGTCAAGCTAGCCTGTGCTCGATCACCTCCCTGGGGACTCCGGGTATGTCGGATGCTTGCCACGCAAAGACATCTGCGTTAGCTCGGAGGAAGACGATGAGGGCGTCTTCCTATTTGGGGTCGGAAGTATCCCCGATACAAGCGATCTTCGATGGCTCCCTGGCCCGTGAGGAACCTCTTTGACTTTGTCGTTCGGCTTTGGTGCGACTTTTAGGCTTCGACTTGCTAGTCGAAGGTCGACTTTCTTCTCGAGTTGGTATTTGTCCAACCATCTCGAGGATCGGCGATCGCAGTATGCGCCATCTTCTTGTCACAATGGATTGTGATTACTCCTTTGGGACTCGCATCTTAATACATTGATATCCATAATGAGTAGCCATTAGGAATTTTGCCAAAGTTGGTCGTCCGAGTATGGCGTTATATGCCGTATCGAAATCGACCACATCAAAGGAGATTTTCTCTGTCCTGAAATTACTTGGTGAACCAAATGTTAAAGGAAGAGAAACTTGACCAATTGGTTTAGCCAGAAGATCCCGATGCGATTCCATGGAAAGAGTATCATCCGGTCTTACCTTGGTCCCGGTACTTGCATGTCATCCGGGCACTCGTAAACAAAATGTTTAACGAGTGCCACCATCAACCAAAACTTCGATTGACCCGATAATTGTTGATGGTGGGTTCGACCACGATTGGGTATCGACACGGTCGAGTCGAAGGAATCGGGCATCACCCTTCTCGAAAGAGATGGTGACTTCCGACCACTTGATAATTTATTGACAAGAGGAGGATCTATGGAGTTTACCTCACGTTCGCGCACCTTGAGTTTGCCGCTTTGATTCATATGCCGATGATCCCCGTGATATGTGTTCGACGGTGTGTTGCGGATCCCGAGCGGCATCTCCTTCTCGTCATCGATGACTTATGACCACTCGCTTGCCCTACCCGCCGAGAGTGGGAAGTGGTCCTTGTCGCTGTAGTAGTCTTCAAGCTTTCGTTGGAAGACCCTGATTCTATGAAGGTCATATCCTTCCTTTTATGGAAAGGACACTACCTAGGCTTATCATTTTTCCGATCGGGCGCTTACCTTTGCCTCGGTCAGAGTGCGGCTTGGAGGTGCGTGGCTCTTTATCATTCACAGCCAAAACTTCCTTGGAACCGCTGACTTGGAGTTTTTGACCCTTCGCCTTGTTCTTGTACTTTTTTGCTTTCTTATCTTTCTTCTTACTAATGTCTTTGGCTCTCAAGAGGTATTGTCTTCTCGATCTATCGTGTTATTCCACTCGACCGCCTCGTAGCGCTTGCATATCGATCAGCCATCTCAAAAAGTTCAGCGACAGAAGTAGGAGGATTCAAAGCAATGTCTTCTGTTATCCTTCTACTGCGGACTCCTTGCTTGAAAGCCCTGATAACAGATGAATCAGAAACTTCCGAATTGAGTTCTTAACCCGACTAAAACGCTTGATGAATTGGCGCAAGGTCTCGTTGTCGTTCTTTCTCATCCGTGCAAGTCATCCTCCTTTCCGGACGATTGTAAGTGCCTTGAAATTTGCTAGTAGAAGGTCGCAGAGGTGTTGCTAAGAGTAAATCGACTCGAGTGGTTGGTTCAATAACCACGATCGGCGCGATCCTTCGAGCACAGCTTGGAAGGTAATTTGCCATCACATGCTCTCTCCTCCGCCGCCGGACGACAATGTGGTATAGATCCAAGGAATTCGATGGGATTTTGGGAACCATCAAACTTCTCCATGTTCACCGGTCGAAATCGAGGTGGCAATAATGCTCGAGATCAAAGCGAGAATGCCCGACATCCAAGAATGACTTCTTGACGCCTTTGCAGTGAAAGAAGGGTTTATATCATCGTGGTCGACTCGACGATACACTCGAGAATAGGTTGACCGGACTCCACGATAGATCTCGACCCCACGAGGAGAATACTCCTCGTAGTTCATCTCTTCACGATATTCTCATGTCGGAATGGTGAGCGATCACCTCCGAGGAGTTTGTCGATCATCAATCGCTCGAAGATATTTCTCCGAGTAGGAGATCGATGCGATTTCATTGTTGCGCCGATTCCTCCGTGGTGATATGTTCGATCGATGGTAGTCAAGAAGTCGATTGTTATGACTTCGAGTGATGTCGGCGAGGTGCTTCCACTTTGCCATCGTGTTCAAGCCTTTGTGCGATCTCCTCAACGAAGAGGTCGAATCGGCGCTCGGGCTAGCTCTTGAGTTGGATTCTCGAGCAAGTCATTGATGTATTGGAGTTCTCGAGATTCCTCCGATTGATATTGAATGCACCCAGCAAATTCTTCGGGCTTCAATTTTTCTTCGTCGGGCAATTTCAAGAGCTTCCATGTCGGACTCTTGAGATCGCCTCAATGAAGTGCGAGAATGTCGAGGATTTCCTTCGCTCATGAAGGTGTTGGTCGTGGTCCGCCAATGGTGGTGTCCTTGCCATTGCCACGAGGGGTGTAGTGTGTGATCTTCGGGAGAGTCTCCACTCGGCCTCTAGGAGAGTGACCTTGATCCGAGGGAAGGACGAAGACCTCCGCTGATGATTCTCACTTGCGCCGAGGCCTCCCCGCTTGAGGAGTCGCCGAGACACCATCCGGCGACTTGGAGTAATCCTCCGTAGGGAAGTCCGGTTATAATCTGCCTCGCTTGGCAGATGTGATCTGCCGAGAGATGGTCGAATTTGCGTGAAAAGCATGCTTGATCCCGCTGTCTCGGCGTCATCCGGAGAGAAATGATCACTAGATTTGGTGAAGTCCCTAATTGTGGCTTCCAGAGCTTGCCTCACCAAGTCGGACCGCCTCGGGGGACTCTGACACTTCGAGGAAAAACTCTCGTTGTGTTGTGAGTCCACTGGTGTGATCTGGTCGATTGACCCTTGTCCTTTGAGAGGGTAGATCTCTCTGATGTATTGCCAGGGGGATAAGGATCTCCTCAACTCCACCGGTATGCAGACTGCCTCTCGGATCTGGGAAGATCACCGGAGGCAACAAGATTCATCGGATGAGTCATCACTCGGCTCAGAATCGAAATCGGCATCCATGTCGACGTCTCACAGACCGCCAAGTCGAATCAGTTCTGCTCCATTCTCCCGCCATGAGTGCATGAGATTTGGAAAACAGAGAGAATGTTGACAAGAGATTACCGAAGATCCCCACGGTCGGCGCCTAACCGTCGGTGTTTTAGAACCGAACTTACGAAAGATTGTTTGATTCGGGGTCTCCTAGAATGGAATCACGCAGAGATTGACACGGGATTTTTATACGATTCAGCCTTCTCCGGAGAGAATAACAACCCTACTCCTGTGTGTGTATGGTATTGAGTGTATTCTCAACAATCGGGGAAAAACTAAGACTATTACAGATAGTATCGGTATTCCCGATGGCCCGATTCATCCGCCTTTCCTTCTCTCGATTGCCGCCTTTATATAGTACGTGAAGGAGCGGTAGCTCTGTGAAGCGGCCATCACATCCTCAGTAACGGACGACGTTGGTAGTAATCACCGCGATAACTCCTCCACGCCGCCTAACAAAGAATATACCGTAGATAATGGAGCATTACGTGCTATTACTTCGCAGAGTAACAACAGATGATGACTGCTTGAATCCCTTTAATCAATTGGGCCCACTTGTCTCAGAGGTTTAATTGATCATAAGGTGGTCGAGAATGACCTAGTCGTAGAAGAACTTACGACTATGAGGTAGTCGAGCAAGACTTACGACTATTGGGGTAGTCGAGCATAACTTACGATTATGTGGGTGGTCGAGAAGAACTTACGACCACCCAAAGAGGCTCTTCCCTTATAACATTAAGGGGTATACTCAGGGACCATATGACGCCATATTTACCTATAATAAGAATTATAGATAAAAGATAAAATGAGGATTATTATATCCTCGCCAGTTGCCTTGGTCTTGGTCCTCCGATGTGGGCCAACAAGTCATGCCCTCAACAGTCGCAAGTAGTGCTCATAAGTCTTGTTGTACTCTGCAATGGAGTAACATGGTGCTATGTAATCATCTAGGAACTACTCCTCCAATTGATGCATGCAATGGCATGTGGGCAAGGCAAACCGCATAATTGCTAATATTTGCACCTAACAAGTTCTCGCTATCCAAGTTCATCGAGAACCTATGATCTCTATGTGTGACCTCAAAACCATTCTCGACCATTGTACACAAAGATGACGTAAAACTGACTTATTGATATAGACCTTCATTTTCTTCATAATATTGGGGCATGTCACACCTGTCCACTTCTCTGCCTTGCTTTTGTTGGTATGGATTCTAACCATCACTTTCCTCCTGATCCACTCAAACATGCTGATGATAGGGAGGTACCTTGACTCAACTATGGCATGATTGAATGATTCACACATATTGTTGTCCACAGATTCACGTCATGATCCCAACTTGAACCATGCCCTGCTCCAATGTTGTGGATCTGTCCTCATGATTACATTAGCACCTTCAGGGGTTTCCTTTGCAAGCATTGCCCAATGGTAGTTGAATAGATTGACACATGGAGATTTGGCACACAACCAAAACTTCTTCTGCCAAGCCTTATTCTTGTAAGTCTTCTTGAAGTTGGCATAGATGTGTCTTGCACACATCCTATGCTCAATTTTGGGTACCCAATACTCAACAAAGATTTAGTAGGCCCCGCAACAAACAAATGTGGTTAAGTAATCGGATATGACAAATTGGATGAATAAACACTAATGTGACTTACTTTGCTGATCCGAGATGATTACCCATCCTTCATCATCTCCAATTTCTATATCTTTGAAGAAAATCCCACAAAACCAAATTCCATGACTCATTAGTTTCTTCTCTACCACGTGACCCATGCTATGGGGTACATCCGATTGTTTGCATCTCTTCCCATTGCACAAATTAGCTCCCCATTGGTTGGACCTTGAAGAAACAACCATCTAAACCTATCACTTTCCTACACACAACTAAGAAACCTCTTTGCAAGCATCCAAACAAATGTACATTCTCTGAAAAACAACTTCGTGGCATCCGGATGCGCCTTAACCACTCATCAGGTTATTCGGATTGCTCCTAAGAAGCTCCATTTGGTAGTCAAATATCCTACCATACTCTCCTTCTTGGAGTCTAATACCTTCAGACATAAGGACTTAGCTCTTTTGCACTTAGCTATGCTCGATCCGCATGCATTTGTTCCTCGCATCGCTTTGCTTCAAGTGCTCAAGCTTCCAAAGTTGGGTTTCCCATTATGGCACTCTCAAACTTTTTCATTTATTCTCCCGAAGTGACAAGTTGACAAGTTTATTGTCCTTCTTGGAGGGCATGTGTGCTCTTCCTTGAAACTAGTCACTAGCCATCCTTCCGTCTCCGCCGTTATTTGACAACAAGATAAACCAAGGACATCCGCCCACTCACATTTAGCCCTAACCCTTTGTTGTCATTCTTGCAAAAATTAATAACATGACTCCTAGCTACTCCATAACGCCTAACACCTTGAATGAAGTCCCCTTGCAGCCTAAAAACCCATGCCCAAGCTAAATGTAGGAGACTTGCTTTTGGGTCATACCTAGGGTACTTGGGTTTCTTCCTCAGAGCTCACCATCATCGCCACCTTCCTCATAGTCGCCCTCTTCCTC